>OZ038496.1:30692218-30734718 GCA_964036315.1 Acanthosepion esculentum
TAATGTGCCTGCCATTCGGTGCCGACCCTGGAGTATGCACAATATGGTTTTCAGAAGATACCAACTAATTATCCAGATTTAACATCACAAATTTTTTTAGACGTTTTCGAGAATTTTGAAAAATATAAAGGATGCCTGGAAGTAACTTTTGAATTTTGCTGAAAAATTGTAATGTCAGAAGTACCTTGATTAATTATTCGTTTGAAAAGGCGCGTAGAAATCGGAAAAAAAAAGATTCGAATAAAGCAGTGTCTATCGTGACACGAGAAGAAATTCAGATATCACTTAACCATAGAAAAAATTGAGGGATCAGTTTATTACTGACTCACAATAGGAAAAAGTTCCCCCCAATATAATCATATATATTGCTTTTTACGGTTTATCAAGCCAAAACACATTTTGGATTGTAAGAATTATTGTTTTTACCCTGTGAGTGAATCTTGCATCAACAATGATTTTTCCAGATACACCTCCCACTATTTAACCCATAGATAGGGGAAAGAGATTGATTACTATCTTTCCTAAGTGTATTTGCCCGTAACGAACTCGAATAAAATTCGAACTCGGCTCTGAACAGGTTTCGGTTCGACCCATTCATCAAAATAGAAATAATAAAACATCAAGTACTTTTTTGATGTTGTTGGAGGGGGGGCTTTTTCGAGGCGAGGACATTTCGGCACCCGCTTGTACTGATTCCCGAAGTTGATAAAAACACCGACATTTACACGGATATGTGCCATAGCTTTCAGGAACAACAAAGAATTAGACTAAAAAACATCACCCGATGAGATCATATGCGACCATAGAGTGACACCCCCTCCACTCAAAGTCCAATTTTATTGCAGAGTAAACATTTTATATTTAATTGACAGTCCCAAACGTCCATCTGTTGGTCAAACAATCTTAAACCGGTTTCATTTTTCGCCCATACGGGATTGAGTCAATATGGAGAGTTTATTATGACAACGAGGCTCGCGTGAGAAGGTGACGTCATCGCAAAGGACAATACGTTTGGTCATATCAGCATAGCAACGTGCATTTGGGTCCCTGTTTCACCCGTGCCCATCTTTTTTCCTACCAAACCTCCTCCTCCTTCAAGGTCTGTTTTAATATTCTTTATTTTTTTAATTATTTTTCGTGTGAATCCTTCTGTATCCATCATTGTTTTTTATTTCTTTTTTCTTTCATTTCATTGTTTTTACTTATCTTTATTATCCTTCAAAATTACTCCGACTTATTCTCCATATATACAACTTCCTTATACCTCGAAAATACTCCTGTCATATTCTCCAAATATGCCCCTTCATATTCTCTGAAATACTCCTTCTTTATTCTCCAGTTTACACTTACCTATCCACTCAAAATACTCTTTTTCTCATTCTCTAAATATACAACTTCCTATCCTCTGAAAATACTCATTTGTATTCACAAAATATATACTTTACTGTCCCCTGAAAATACTCCTTTCTTATTCTCTAATTATACAACTTCTTATCCGCTCAAAATACTCTTATTCTCCAAATCTACACCTTCCTTTCCTCTGGAAATACTCCTTTTTTCTCCAAAGATACACCTTCCTTAGTCTCCAAATATATATCTTCATTAATCTCTGAAAATATCCATTTCTTATTTTCCAAATCTACATCTTCCTTATTCTCTGAAAATATTCTTTTCTAATTCTCCAAATATATACTCTTCCTATCCTCTGAAAATACTCCATTTTATCCTCCAAATATATAACTTACTTATCTTCCGAAAGCAAATCTTTATTATTCACGAAATATACAACTTCAGTATCCTCAGAACATAGTTCTTTCTTATCCTCAAAATATACACCTTCTTTTAACCTCCGAAAATTCTTTCCTATCCTTCAAATATACCCCTCTCTTATCCTCAGCAAATAATTCTTTCTCGTCCTCCAAATTACACCTTCTTTATCCGTTGAAAATACACCTTTCTTATCCTCTAAACATACACCCTCTTTTAACTTCCGAAAATTCTTTCCTATCCTTCAAATATACCCCTATCTTATCCTCAGCAAATAATTCTTTCTCGTCCTCCAAATTACACCTTCTTTATCCGTTGAAAATACACCTTTCTTATCCTCTAAACATACACCCTCTTTTAACTTCCGAAAATTCTTTCTTATACTTCAAATATACCCCTCTCTTATCCTCAGCAAATAATTCTTTCTCGTCCTCCAAATTACACCTTCTTCATCCAATGAAAATGCTCTTTTCTTTTCCTCTCTCGTACACTTTCTTTATCCTTCGAAAATACTTATTTCTTAGCCTCCGAAAATATCACATTCTTATTCTATAAAGTTACTCCTTTGTTTTATTTCATTTCCTCACTACATTATTAACTGATATTCGAATACTACCAGTTAATTTTAGCCATCCCTTTGGTTAATTGTTTGATAGTTTTGTTGTCTTGAAATTCACTTTCATTTGTGACACAATTTTAATATTTTGTAGATTTATTACAAATTATAGTAGCGATTATAAACTATTTCGGACGGTATTTTTCTACTTTTTCCTAATTAATATTTTTCGAAGAAATATCGAAAAACTGAGGATATATCAAATTTACTATAAGATGAAATTTGCTAGCCTCCATTTTGCTTGCGACAAGAAGGTCTCTTTTTTTTTGTTTAGATAGTGCTGGATAGGAATCAGCTCCATTTTATAATAAAGCTTTTAACTATGATATCTATCATTGAAAACATTACCCAGAAAATAAAATTTCACTTAGGCAAAAACATGGAAATTAAATAATTCCCAAATGAAAACTTTTAGCACATAAGATAAATATGTATTATATATACAGTGTGCTATGGATTAATTGTCGTCTAAATTACGTAAAAATGAAAATTTCACTGAAATCTCATTTTAATAGTTATATTTACCAAAATAACAAAAAAATATCTTGAAATACTCAAGAGTAAATTTATTCAATAAAATCGCCATTGGCCTCAACCACGGTCTCCAGACGGGATCTCCTGCATCTCTCCTGGAGGGTTTAAATTGTATTTAAATTGGTGTATGCTGCCATAATTCTTACCTTCGTTTCATCTTTGGTGTTACAAAGAGTTTTGTTGGTCTCTCGCTCAGCTGCGCCACACACATTATAATCAAGGGGGTTGCAGTCTACACTGTGCAGTCAACAAAATCAAAAATAATGTTTCGTCCTCTGAGGTACTTTATCAAGGCAAATACAAGGATTTTTTTTTGTAACAAGTATTTATATATACAAGAGTAAAAATGTTATTGGTTTTTCAAAATTTTTAAATTTAAATACGTCATTAATATTCATCAGGTTGGTCGAAAAGTTGAAAATAAATTCAACCACAATATTGAACTCTGAGAATGTCATACTTATTAAAAGAGAAAGTAAGTTAGATTGAAAAGTTTTTGAGGCATTGAATCTTATCAAAATGTAAATCTGCGTCCCGGGTTGTTTCAAATATCTCTATTTCTGAAAGAATTACCTCTACAATAGCCAACATTCATGACTATGACAATTTTAAATTTTAAAGAAAACGGTTAAATTCATAAAATCGTTTTATTTAAAAATATATATAATACATAAATATTGAAATGAAAATAATATTCAACAGCATCATTTAATCCCTTTTGTGTATTAGCCATTAAATTACGTCACTTAGCATCTTCCATAATTTACCGACACATTTCAGTTAACCTGATGAATATTTATGAGTGTTTATGGAAATTTGAAAAACCAACAATATCTTTGCTGTTGTATATAAATACTTCTAACAAAATAAAATCCTTGCATATGCCTTGATAAAGTCCAATAGAGGAGAAAACACGCCGGCTAAGATAAGTTTTCCTTTTCTCTTTATTCATATTGTCCTCTTACAGATATACTCTACTTGAATATTTTGCATATATATATATATATATATATATATATATATATATATATATATATATATACACATAAGTATAGGATTGCTGTATACGGAATAAATTCTAATAACCGAAATATACTATATTATAATGATTATTATTTGTAATTTTATAACATATTTACTTTATAATTTTCTAATAAATTATATATATATATATATATATATATGGAGAGAGGGAGGGAGGGAGATAGATATTGATAATATTAGTGGTCAATACACACACACACATATATATATATATATATATATATATATGTACATATATATATATATATATATATATATATATGTACATATATATATATATATATATATATATATATATACATATGTACACATATATATATATATATATATATATATATATATATATATATAATAGAATCTAGGTAGAACTCAATGTCCAGGACAGAGTAAGAATATAATATAAAAGGCTCAAACACTACTATTCCTACAAATTCAAAAAGACATCGGATTATATATATTTATATATATATATATATGTTCAAATTTCTTTTTGAATTTGTAGGTCTGATGAATTGGATCGTGATTACGATTCCAATGTAATAGTTTATAACCACGGAATATTAGTGTTTGAGCCTTTTATATATGCAATAAACAATACCCTGATGATGACATTGTGCTATGTCGAAAGTACTCGGAATTAAAAGAAATATTTATGAACACGACGGTTTTCTCTTGCCCTTCAATAACAACACCTTATCCGTGAATATGAAAGGATCAAAAATTGAAAATAAATAGACAGAACATGTCTAAATTATTCAACGAAACATGTCTCTCTCTCTCTCTCTCTCTGTATATATATATATATATATATATATATATATATATATATATATATATATATATATATCAATGATGTTTAAAGTTCTCATTTACTGTATAATGGTCACGAATATTTTCTACATTTTATTAATATTCGTCCTTACTCTACTCTTTTCGACGCCGTAAATACTTATTTGGAGACACACGTACATGGTGAGAGACACACCGTAAAAGGCATTATATCTACCATTTAGCATCACTAATGCAAGCGAAATGAGAAAATCTAATTTGTAGCGACGAACTTGATATTTCTGGGGTAAGGGCTAATGTCTGTGTCACGCTGGTGAGCAAAGGAGATGCTAGTAATTACGGACAAATCAATTGTGATGTGAATTGTCCACGGCCTCTCTGAGCGCATTAAACTGGTGATTTTACACCAACTCCCTCTCTATTTCTTGCTCACCACCTCCTTTATTCTTCTCTCCGTTTAGCTTTCTCTCTTTTTCTTCCTGACACTTTCAATCGTTATCCCTTTAATTATCTCATTTTTTCAGTCGCTCTCTCTCTCACTTACGTTCAGTTTTTTTTTCTGTTCTATAATATAGCTTTTAACGCCTCCTTTTCTCTCTCACACTGTATTTCATTCTTCTCTACCTCTCTCTTTCTTTCATTATTTCTCTTTCTTTTAAGCTCTCCCTCGTTTTCTCTCTCTTTTTACTGTTTCGTTTTTTTTTTCCGACACTCTTTTAATCTATTTCTAACTCTCCTCCTATCTAGTTTTATTACATTTTTCATTTTCTTCCTTCTTACTTTTTTTCCCACTTTAGCTTGTCCTCTCTTTCCCGACTCTCTTTCTACCTTCCTTTCTTTTGTTCTCATTTTTTTATATCTCTTTCCCTATCTCTCTTTCATATCATATTATTTCTCTTTTCTTTTTCTCTCTCACTCTATCTCTCACCCTTTCATTCACACGAAACCTCTTCTTTCTCTTGACCCTTTTCTCACGTTCTTTTTTCACTACCTTTCTTTCCGGTCTCTCTCTCTCTCCCTCTCTCTCTTTTTCCTTTTCTCTTTGTTTTTTTTTCTGTCGTTCATTCTCTATCTTCGTTTCTCATCATTATAGTTTTTCTGTTTCTCTCCCTGTTTTCTCACACTTTCCTTTTTCCCTCTCTCATTTTCTTCTTCACTCTCCTCCTCAGTCTTCCTTTTTTATGTATTTCACTATTTTTCTTTTATTCCTTTTGTATTTTTTCTTTCATTCTCTGTCTTTTACTCACTACCTTTTACATATTCTCGCTTTCTTTCTCTCTCTTTCATTCTTCTCTCTATTCCACTTTCATTCATTTATTCTCTCTCCCTTTTATTTGTTCTCGCTTTCATTGTCGCTTTCTTTCATTCTCTGTCACGCTTACATTCACTCTATTTCTTTTTCCCATCTCTCTTTTACGCCCCACTCTTTCTCTCCCCTTCAATCTATCGGTCGTCTCTCGCGTTCACAGCCTCTTCTTTACTCCCTTTATATTTCTATAACCCATTCTTCTATCTCTTTTCTGTTTTTGATGAAGCGGGCATTAAAGTTAGTAATTGGGAATCGTATAATGGATTTCAGGTCCTATTAAAAAAAATGAATTAAAAAATCTTTTTTGGGAATTCAGGAAGGAAAAAAAAATGAAGAGAAAAAGTTTCATTAATTCATTGTGGATTTTTCAACATTTATTTTATTTTATTTTATTTTATTACTTCAGTATTTTCGAACCAATAATTCCTTGTTTACCAATTCTACGCAATCAGATTAGCTGTCAGAATTTCACCGCTTTATCCACCTGCCTCTCCTCGTTTTTTCCCTCCTCAATCAAATTAAAACATGGCCGAACACAATAGCGCTGGGAAGTGACCGATGGAATGAATGACGGACAATTGAAAATTAATTATTTGTGGCCGATCATTATCATGGTTGAGTAAATGGTGGCCATTGCAAATGGCCGCTGCAAGGGACGACGAAGATATTTGCGATGATATTAGTTTATTATGGAGAAAATATTGCGAAAAAATGCAGATAGAGATGATATCGTCAGCCATGATGGTCATTCGCTGTTAATGACAATGAAAAGGATAAGCAGGGCTAATTTATGTCTGTGTGTCGCCCGTTCCTAGAGGACTGCTACTCTACAGCATTCTCTCTGAAAACGACGACACTGAGGCAGATGCGGACGCGAATTTAAAATCAGTCAATGATATTCGAGCTGACTTTCTTATTAACGACAGAAAGACAAAGAAACTTGCATGACAGCTTAGAAAACTGCAATATTGCTTCCAACATACTGATCGTTACTGTGAAAGATTATATATATATATATATATATATATATATATATATATATATATATATATATATATATATATCTTTTGGAATTTGTAGGTCTGATGATTTGGATCGTGATTACGATTCCAATGTAATAAATTATAACAATGGAATATTAGTGTTTGAGCCTTATATATATATATATATATATATATATATATATATATATATATATATATATATATATATATATATGTATATATATATATATATATAGATATAATTTTTATTATAAGAGATTATAATAAAAACATGTTGAAATCGCTACACAAAAGCTTTCATGTTTCAATACTATGATTGTAATTCTTCAGCCGATGGTAAGTAACAGGTGATTTAAGTGATTTTTAAAGAAATTTAAAAAACAAAGTGTTACCTTTTTTCCAAAGCTTAAAGGCGGGGGCATAATGTCAAACTTAAAAATAGTCTTGCAGGTATGTCTTGATTAACCAATTAATTGTTAGATCTATTTAGCGTTGATCTGATATTTAATTGGTTAATCAAGACATACCCGTAGTACTATTTTTAAGTCTAACCTTATGCCCCACCGAGACTTTTACTTTCGGAAAAGAATTAAAACTTTGTTTTTAAATTTCCTTCGAAATCATTTAATCACCAGTTACTTACCATCACCTGAAGAAGTACAATCATAGTATTGAAACATGAAAGCTTTGTGTAGCGATTTCAACATGTTTTTATTGTAAAATATAATATAATAAAAATAATAATATATTACTCTACATTGTATTGAGTACTTTTTAAAAAAAGTAAATGCTATGAAGAGTGTGATTTTACCCCATCTATTCTTTTTTCCATTTGCATATATATATATATATATATATATATATATATATATATATATATATATATAAGCATATATCAAGCAGTAAAGATGGAGGAGGTTTAGTCTTTTTTTTATGTGCCTTGTGCAGTCAGGACAGGGGCAACCATGGTACTACAGAACACTTGTAGCTTTTAGCAGCCTTTGTCACTTTCTTCTTCTTTTATACGCCGTGTCCGTTCAAGGCGTAGGCGATCATAGTTCTCCACTTCGCCCTATCCCTTGTAGTTCTCAAGATGTTGTGTCTTTTTGCTACTTCTCCCAAACCAAGTACTGTTATCCACTTGCCTTCTGGGTATGTCACGCGTTGCTTTCCCTTGTCTCTCTTTCCCGCTATCCACCCTGTGAGTATCAGATTCTCTAAGCTCTTCTTTCTCATTACGTATCCAAGAAATTTCAGCTGCCTCTTCCTGATGCTAAGTATAAGCTTCCTCTTTGTTTGCATCTTCTCCAAAACCTCATCGTTGCTTACATGTTCGGTCCATGGTATCACCAGCATCCTTCTGTAGAACGATAGCGCCGTTGCTTCGGGTCTGTTCTTCATCTTTGAGGAGACCATCTAACATTCGATGCCGTATAGGGAGACATATATGAGTTAGCAATTCAGTACTCTATTTTTGTAACCAACAAAATCTTACTCTCCCGTAATACTCCGTCTAGCTTTTGGAATGCGTCTATGATCATCCCAATTCTTTTATTGCCCCGGATTTAACATCGTCCTAGACAAAATCGCCAATCAGTCACACAGTATTTGTTCTGTTCCTTTTACCTTCACAATGTCATATGAGTGTTAACTTTTTTGATGAACACCTTAACGAAGTCTAAGGAGAAGAAGTCTCCCAGTCGGGCGTTTCCTCGATGGCTGCTAAACACGCTATATTCATCCATCCATCCATCCATATATCCATATATATATATATAATTCTGTTGAGTGTGGGTTCATTTGTTTTAATGTAGATTGCCACCAATATCTGGAGGTTCTTTTTACTCAACAAAATTACATTTCAAACTAGTCACAACACATTACAATGCATCTAAACATATGGTTCTGTCAATTTAAATGTCCTTGTATATGTGACAAAATTATAAATATATATGTTGGTTTTACCACTGCGACTTTGTCAAATAGACTTATATTTCACATGAATGATTATAGTTTAATCTCCCAACATTTAAAGGAACATTCCTGTCCACATTCTTGATTTAGAGAAATATTATACGACAATACACCTATACTCCACCACGAAAATAAAAAAAATTAAAAAAACTTCCAATTCTGGAAGTCATTTTCATAAAAAAATTATGACCAAAATATAAATAAAATCAATTATGAATATAGCAACAAATTTTTAAAATGTTTATAACAGCAAGGTTTTAAAATATCTAAATTGTAATTGTTAAAACTACAATTAAAATACAATATTTCAATTTTTAATAAGAATTTACATTGAATTAAGTTACCTTCTTTACATAGCGGTGAATATGTGAGCATGAACGCCGTAAAATTCGAAAATTGATTTAGCGAATTCATTACTGAAGATGATTTTGGCTACCGAGGCAGCCTCTGGTTAGAAGGTCGAATTACATACTACAAATTCTCCATGATGTCATTCGAACGTTTATATCTGCTCAAAGCGTTGCTTAACGTAAACAAATGACGTCTTATATTATGAAATAGACTAAGTCCGTCAATTATTTTAAATTAAATAGTATATCATGTAAGGCTATATGACAGTTCCGCGTAGGATACAGGTTCTATTTCTGTCGGAGGTCACATATTTTCTATGAAATTTCTCGGATATTCAGGCCGGTAAATGTTGTTAATACTGTTTATTATAAACAGATTATTTACTTAAATATTTCTATCTATAAAAAAACGTATAAACAAAAAAATATATATTCACGTTTCAATACTTTGATTGTACTTCTTCAGCTTTCATGTAGAGATTTTAAAATGTTTTTATTATAATATCTTGTAATAAAAATATAATAATAATAATATATTGCTCTACATTATATTGAGGACTTTTTTAAAAATGAATTTTACAAACTGTGGATTTTTACTTCATTTTTTCTCTCTCACAATTGTGTGTATGTATATATATATATATATATATATATATATATATATATATGTACTGTTAATTTCACTTTCGATAATTAGAGATTATAATTATACTTTAGATATCTGAAAAACAAGAAGGTGTTAGTTTAAACAGTCGGCAGTAAAATACGGATTAAGTGGCATGATGCCAAAATGAAGCCTCGTTTTTCATATTTTTTATTTTATGAATATCATAGTAGTCAATTATTTGGAAGAAAATGAAAAGAAAATAGTGAATTTAGGAGTAAAGCCTATCGAAATCGTTATTTATAAGACCCTCGAAAGTTTGATAATCATGATCTTCATCTCTGAACAGAATAAAAAAGATCGCCTTTTCTCTCTTTTTACCTTTGTAAGTAGGCTTGCTACGACACACGTTGTCGTCATCATGATCGCTGTTATCATCAGGCAGTCCCCAAACCACGTGACTCTTTGATTAAAATAGCATTGGTCGATTGTAATACGAAGTCAGTGATTGTTGTAGGGCGAAATGAGACGAGGCACGGCAGCCGAGGCTCACGGGAAATATGCTGTCTACGCAATCAGATTTTTCCATTAGTTAGAAAAACGAGGGCAAATTGCAATTTCATGTAAAAAAAAAGGACAAATAGGGAAAAGGAAAAAATGAAAATGGATAAAAGGTCAAAAGAGAGAAGAAAGGATAAATCGGTGTAAGAAAGAACTGTAAAAAAAAAAGAAAGAGTATTAATGAAAGAAATACCAAATACACTAAAAAGAAAATGAAGAGAAGGAAAAAAAAGAAAGAGTAAGAATGAAAGAAATACCAAATACAATAAAAAGAAAATAAAGAGAAGGAAAAAATAAAAGAAGTTTAAAAAGAATGAAAATAATAAACGATGATAAATGAAAAGAAAGAAAAACGAAAAATAGAAAGAAAATGAAGACAAAAAAATACATAAAACAAAAAATGAATAAAATCTAAAAGAAAACAAGGATTAATTGGAAAATTTAGACAAATAAAAGAAAAGGAAAAAAAGAAAATAGAAAAAAGGAAAGAATGGAAATTAATATATTATTCAAATGAAAGAAAGTAAGGCAAAAAAGGAAACAGTAATGATGTGAAGAAAGAAAAATGAAAGAAGGAAAATCAAAAAAAGGAAAAAAAGAAAGATTTTAACAGGTTTAATAAAAGAGAGAAAGAATAGATTGCAAGAATTCGAAGAAAGAAATTACGAACAAAAAAGGAAATAAAGAAGTGATGAAAATTAAGGAAAAAAGGAAATGCAAGAATCTTGCAGAAAGAAAGAAAGAAGTACAAAACAGAAAGAGCAAATATAGGTAGAAAACAATAAAGACAGTCAGACAGAAAGAGAAAAAGAAAAAAGAAGTACAAAAAAGAAACAGCAAATATATGTAGAAAACAGTAAAGAAAGAATGAATGAAAGAAGTACAAAAAGGAAACAGCAAATATAGGTAGAAAACAGTAAAGAAAAAAGAAAGAAACAAAGAAATAAGTACAAAAAAGAAACAGCAAATATAGGTAGAAAACATTAAAGAAAGAAAGAAGTACAAAAAAGAAACAGCAAATATAGGTAAAAACAGTAAAGAAAGAAAGAAAATAGAAAGAAAGAAAGAAGTACAAAAAAGAAACTGCAAATATAGGTAGAAAACAGTAAAGAAAGAAAGAAGCAAGAAAGAGGAAAGAAACAAAATGAATCAAAGAAAGAGTAAAGGAAGAAAAGAAAGAAAGAAAGAAAAAATAAAGCATAGTAAAAGTGGAAAGACAATCAAAGAAAAATATAGCCGAAAAACTGGGAAAGAAAAGAAGGAAAAGTTAAATAAAAAGTAAGAAGGAAAGAAAAAGAAAAGAATAAAGGACGAAAGAAAGGACGAAAGGAAAATAGGAAAACTTATAATGAAAGGGAATAAAGAACAACAAAGGAATGAAGAAAAAAAAAGGAATGAAAAAGAAAGGAAGAAAGAAACGAAACGAAACACCAAGTATATGGCGAAACAAATAAAAGAATAAAGAAAGAAAATAAACAAAAAAGGGAAGGGAGATGGGTAAAGACAGAAAAGATGAAAGAGAAAATGAAAATGTTATAGAATACAAGAATAAAAGGACAAAAAGAAAGGAAAAAAGGATAAAAATTGAAAGAAAAGAAAGTGGGAAGAAAATGTAAAGAAATAAATAAATAAAGATGACTTAAAAGAGCAGAGAAAGAAACCAAGAAAGAGAATGAAATACGAAGGAAAATTTCAAAAGTCAAAGCGGAATGAAAAAGAGTTAAAAAGTAGAAAACGAAAAAAAGATGACTCCCTAGACGATGTTTCCTCAATACTACAATCTTAGCCTGTTCAAGTCTACAGTCAACCGTTATCTTCTCATCTTACACACACACACACACACACACACACATATATATATATATATATATATATATATATATATATATATATATATGAATTATTTTTAAAAAAAAAGGATGTCTCCATCGAAACAGA
Source organism: Acanthosepion esculentum (assembly GCA_964036315.1). Taxonomy (NCBI): domain Eukaryota; kingdom Metazoa; phylum Mollusca; class Cephalopoda; order Sepiida; family Sepiidae; genus Acanthosepion; species Acanthosepion esculentum. The sequence continues at coordinate 30,704,709 of OZ038496.1, forward strand.
AATTACTATGTTTCCAAACCGAAACTTAAATCTTAAAATTTAACTTTAAAATTTAAACTTAAAATTCGGAGCTCGGTTTCATTCTCAAGCGATGCTAAGAATAACTTACAACAAAATTGGATTTACTCTATTTTTAAGTTAAGTTGGTGGTGTTAAGAGAATTTTTACGAATATAGAAAGCAAGTGTATCTTTGTGTGGCAAAACAAAATAAATAAATAAATAATACCAAATATATTGTAGCGCAAACCATAATTAGATAAAATAAACCAGACAGTAATAACTTGACAGCTTGAGAGAAAGTCAGAGTAACTAGATAGAAATCATAAACCCTCACCCAACCTTAACCGACTTTAAATTTGCCACACAAAGATACACTTGTTTTCTATATTCGTGAAAATGCCAACACCTCCTTAATAAAAAAAAAATGGGAATTCTCTTTATTCTTTTTCATACGTTATTCTTAGCATCGCTTGAGAATGGAACCGAGCTCTGAATTTTAAATTTAAATTTTAAAGTTAAATTATAAGATTTAAGTTTCGGTTTCGAAACATAGTAGTTTTTATGTCGCGATGAAGACAAATTTGTAATGAAAAGAAATGGCAACCTACTGCGGAAAAAATGACCTCGTCAGTCATGTATCGCCTAAGCGTGTATCACGCATGGCATATAATATCAGTATTTTAATTTTCAAGAATCTACTCAGTCAGTCAGTTATGTGCCATGCGTGGTACACGCTTAGGCGATCATGTATCTTTCGATACATGACTGACGAGGCAGATTTTTTACTCGCAGTAGGTTGCCATTTCTTTCTGCGGTAGACCAGTTGCCATCAAGGCTATAGAACCAGGTCTGTCCTGTTATTTACCCATAGCTGGGGGAATAGAAGAGGATTCATACCTTTCTTAAGAGAGCCGAGTTCGAATTCCAGTCGAATCCATAACAGGAAAGACTGGGTTCTATATCCTTGGATGGCAACTGGTCTACCGCAGAAAGAAATGGCAACCTACTGCGAGTAAAAAATCTGCCTCGTCAATCACGTATCGAAAGATACATGATCCCCTAAGCGTGTAACACGCATGGATTCTAACTGACTGAAATTCACTTACATGCTAATACCCTTGAGAAAGGTAAGAATCATCTTCTTCTCCCCAAACCCAGCAGGACAAACCGGGTTCTATAGCCTTGGATAGCAAGTTGACTACTCTAGAAAGAAATGGCAGCCTACTGCAGGTGAAAAATCTGCCTCGTCAGTCACGTATCGAAAGATACATGATAGCCTAAGCGTGTATCACGCATGGCACATAACTGATTCTAAGAAGTAGAATTCAAGATAAACATTTTCACAGCAAAACTGTGATCACTGGGGTGTTTGGAATGAATCTCAACCAGTACGCTGAGGCACGGCGGAGTAATGGATAGCGGCTCGGATTGAGGAATCGGAAAGCCGAGTTCGAATTCCAGTCGAATCCATTACATTCACTTACGTGTTAATACCCTTGGGAAAGGTATTAATCTTCTTCTCACCCAGATATGGGTAAATAGCAGGACAGAGCGGATTCTATAGCCTTGGATGGCAATTGGTCTACCGCAGAAAGAAATGGCAACCTCTTCCGGAAAAAATCTACCTCGTCAGTCATATATCGAAAGATACATGATCGCCTAAGCGTGTATCACGCATGGCACGTAACTGATAACTGAGCACGAAAGTAATTTTTAACACAAGATAGTCGAGATTAAAGCACACTGCGGTGGATTGCCACACCACGAGACATTGTATGAATAACAACCAAAGCCCTCTCCCTCTGGCAATCCCATTGCGGGGCACCTCAGGCATCCATTTATATCGAGGGCCAGATGTTGACTGGAGGAGCAGCACTATGCGAGAGAACCAGGCAAGAACTGATCTGAGTTTGAAAAGTGCCAGAAATTTAGATACTTAATTAACTCGATAATTAATTAAAAAGATTATGTAATATTTTGCAAACCTCAAAATCAATATACCCACTACACAATTTTATTTGAACAAATTGAGTTCGCAGTTCAGGCTATCACGTCTGTACCAGCTGATGTAAGGGCTATTATATGTGATGGCAAGCGAATAAGTCAAGCTTTTTAAAAATAATATTGAAACTGTGAAAAACCTTGGATAACTGAAGATAATAAACATTTGCTTTTTGATTATGTTCATCTGTTGAAAACAATTCAAAACTTGTGGCTCACAGAAAAGACAGGAGAACTAACCTTTGATGACAATGGAGTAAAACGAGTTGTTAAAATGGGCATATCTTAAATAGTTATATCGTTTTGAATCTGAAAGACTAGTTAAACTTTCCAATCCCATAGAACGACAACGGGTTTATACTGCCATCTTCATAAACCAGGTTTTGATATGGTGGACAATTCTAAATGTTAAGACCCTTCAAATTGATAACCTACACAATGACGATCTGCGAGCTGAAATCAGACCTCCAAATGACAGCCGACTTGATTTTATCCTTGAGTTTGGTCAAATGTTTCTTAATATGGCTAGCAGCCAATGTAATCGCATAAAACAATAATCAAAATACACTTGATGCTAGTCAAAAAGAGTGCATAATACTCCATAATGAAGGAAATGTTAGTATATCTTCGCAAACAACTATTTGGTAAGTCAGTTAACAATCCATCTGTACTTGCTCAAACAGTACTTGGTAAACAGTACTTGTTGATATGTCTTAATGGGGGTCCAAAATTTCTTACTAAATTGATTCCAATTTCGAAATTATCATCAGCCTTTTTATTTGAACAAACTGGGCTAACAGTTCAGGCCATCACCTCTGTACTAGCTGATGTAAACTGATAAGCTTACCTCGATAATTAATTAAAAAGATTATATAATATTTTGCAAACCTCAAAATCAATATACACACTACACAATTTTATTTGAACAAACTGGAATGACAACCGAGTAAATAAAGATTTTTTAAAAATTATATTCCACACTCCCTGAAAAACCTTGGATAACTGAAGATAATAAACGCTTGATTTTTTATTATGTTCATCTGTTGAAAAATATTCGTAATAGTGGCTCACAGAAAAGACTGAAGTAATCTTTGATGATAATGAAGAAAAATGAGTTGCAAAATGTACGCATCTCAAACAGTTATATCGTTGTGAATCTGAAAGACTAGTTAAACTTTCAGATTTAAATGAAACGACTTGATTTTATCATTGAGTTTGGTCAGATGGCTTTTAATATGGCTGCCAGTTAAGGTAATCATATAAAACAATTATCCTAACACACCGCTACTACCATACACCATACTTGTAGTGGAATTGTTAGTCTATGTCGACACCTTTTAGCTACAAGCAATAAATATGTGCTATTTTTCAATTTGCAATTGATCCATTAGAGAAAGAATTTATTAAACTTCATCAAGGATCAAGTGGCACGTATTTTTATTTACATGTCCACGAGTGTATTTAAAAGCTGCATATTAAGCAAGCGTCTTTACTTTTAAATCAAAATGTTAATATTAATGCTAATGTTAAGCCAGGTCACCAATGAACATCTCACGGTTATAAACTTTGTGAGGAAGGCTCAGAAATATTTGGCAATCTGGAAAATTTAAAACTATCTCTTTCTGATGAAATTAAAAGGTTTTGGTTTGGTTTGGTTTGGTTTGTTTTACGGCATATTAGCCTCAATGGGTTATTTAATGCCGACAACATTTTTATTGCTGGTAATGTTTTTCTTCAAAAATATATTTTTGGGAATATTTTTCCTTGAAGAAATCTATAGCAGGTCATATTTTTTTTCAAAAAATGTATAGCTGTTTGTATTGCTGGAATGTTTTTAAGTATTGCTGATAATAATTTTTCCTTCAAAAATTATTGCTGGTAATAATTTTTTTTACAAAGTATTTCTGGTATTAAAACTTATTGTTACACAAGGTTGGGTGTTAACTATTTGCCCATAGCTGGGACCCTAACAGGTGCTACCACCCCGGCTCAGGGTGGACCTGGAAACACCAGCAATTAAAACCTCTAGATCAGAAGCCATGCTGCTGGATGTAGTTTATCATCTTACCCAGGACGCGGATGCAGTTTATCGTCAAACCCAGGACGGAAAGAAAAATGGCTATCGTATACATAGTTGGGTAGATTACAAGATATGATAATCAACCGCGTGAATAGGAAACCTATTTTTGTTATGAAAGGTATGGAAAATATAGCAATTCCATTGATCGTGGAAAAATAAATGTTCCTTCTTACCAAAATTGCCAATGGTTATTTTTTCTTTCATCTTTTTTCCATATAATAACAGAGAATGTGTGTTATAAATCATTAAGGTAACATTTTTAATTTTATTTCTGAGTTTCATTTTTCAACATGGAGAGAAAGCATGCTCATATTTTTGCAAAAATAGTTTTCAAATACTTTTGCAAACGTTACACACCCAAATCAGACAAAGAGTCAGCTTTAAAGGCTTTCTTTCAAACATGATTTTGTTGTGTGTGTTTATATTTCTGAGATGACTGAAATAATTATACCCATTTCAGCTGATGCCCTCCAGCCTTCTTTAGGCACCTGAAGAAGGCCGGAGCCTACAGCTACCGGAACATTGTGGATATAGCAATGAAGATGCGGATAACAGTCCGAATATTGTAAATAATACATGTAATCATAATACCTCATCTCAGAGATACAGAGGCTGAAACGTTGTGAATATGGCAATGAAAATGCGGATAACAGTCCGAATAATGCAAATAATACAAGTAATCATAGTACCTCATATCAGAGATATAGACAGATTAAGAAAAATGGAAATAAATTAAATGATAAAGTAAATTGAATAATTTTCAACCTGTACTACTATATTTGGTTCATGCCTCAACGTAATCTATTTATGTGAACCAGTACCTTGATTATTTCTTGAGCTTTCTATTACGTGAATTCTAGTATTAAATGTTTTTGAATATTTTAAGAACCCCTCACGGGCTCATTATAAAACCTTCACATCCCAATGGTCATAACTGCGAATGTGTAAACGCATACGCTAGCGCAATCGGCGGTGAGACGAGATTGTTTGGTCACCGTTTGATTGGTAAGCTTTCCTTAAGAACCTCCTACGGAAAAGAAATGACAAAATCTACAGAAAGTAGCGACGGAGAGTGAGAAGAACGGACTAAGTGTAAACTACAAGAAGACAGAATGCATAGTCATCAGTAAGAGGAAGAGCCCGATTTGCAGGTCGGGAACACTAGAATCAAGCAGACGCAGAAGTTTAAATATCTGGGAAGCGTCTTGACAGAGGACGGTAAGTGCGACACTGAGATGCGTAGATGTATTGGGATGGATAAGGACACATTCCAAAAGCTGGACAGAGTATTGCGAGACAGGAGGATTTCTTTGGTAACAAAGAAAAGTATACTGAGCTGTTACGTGACATCTGTTCTTCTTTACGGCAGCGAATGTTTGGCGATTTCCTCGAAGATAAAGAAGAGATTCGAGGCGACGCAGATGAGTTCTACAGAAGGATGCTAAGGATAACATGGAACGAGCGTGTGAGCAACGATGAGGTCTTAGATAGGTTACAAACAATTTGAAGGCTCATACTTAACATCAGAAAGAGGCAGCTTTAGTATCTGGGACACATAATGAGGAAGGATGGCCTGGAGAATCTGATACTCACTGGTCGAATAGAGGGAAGGAGAGACAAGGGGAAACAGCGCATGACATACCTGACGTACTTGAGCAAGTAGATGACAGAACGTGGTCTGGGCGAGGAAGCAGAGGGAAGGAACTTGTTGAGAGCTGCCATGGAGAGAGTGAGGTGGAGAGCCATGATCGCCTACGACCTGAAAGGACATGGCACCTAAAAAGAAAGAACACAAGGTAGTAAAGGAATAAAAGAAGAAGAAAGGACTAAGCATCAACTTGTAAGAAAAGACAATGTAGGGCTGTCAGTACAAGGAATAAACCATGATAGAAACAATGGAACGAAGAGCCCAAATCTGAAACAAGTACAGAAGTTTAAATATCTGGGAAGTATTTTAACAGATGATGGAAGATGTGACACTGAAATCTGAAGGCGGTGTTGAATAGTGAAAGTCTTTCTCCAAAAGCTAAAGAAAGTGTTAAGAAAAGAATGTCGAAATATTATATAATATCGATCCTCCTATATGGCACTGAATGCTGGACAATTTTCTCGCAGATGAAGAAGAGACTTGAGGCAATAGAAATATGGTCCTACAGAAGGATGCTGAGAATACCGTGGAAGGAACATGTCAGAAACGAGAATGGTATAAATACCATTGGGAAAGGTATGAATTCATTTCTTTTTGTCCCAGTTACGGGATGTATGGCAGGATAGATTAGACTCTCTAGCTATGTTTGGCAACTAGTCTGGGAGAAGGACAACTCAAGATTGAAAACGGCATCTAAACCTAGCGAAGGAATTAAGATCCAACAGTGGGAAAAATATCTCTGTGAAATCGAATGCAATCAATCTATGACTGAGACGATATTGATTGATGGATGATCGATAATAATGTGACTTTGTATATTCATCTGTTACGGCACCTGATCTTATAAATTTAGTCATATAATATTATCGTAATAGGAAGTAATATTCGGCACTAATAAGTGAAAGTTTCACTTTTAGCATAGCCACAGAAAATGAATTTAGTAAGTAACGAGTACAGGATGCTGATACATTGCTTTTTAGTTCTTTTATTTCATTTTAGATTTCTTTGGAGAGTTTCCTACTTTTACTTTTAATGATGTAAGAAACAGAATATTGTTTTACATCCAGTAATGCAGTTTATTGTGTAGTTAAAAATCCTAGTTATCTCATTCCAATAATCTAAACACCGCGAGTGCAAAATTAAAATATGGCGGTCATGTTTTGTGTTGTAGGTGTTATTTCTGTATGAAATTATAATTATTTGCACTATTTACATTCAGACTATTGTCCTCATTTTAATTGTTATAATAACGTTTCGGATGTTATGCTCTCTGGCCTTCATGAGATGTATATACAACCCTCGTCAAAATCTTAAGACCAGATACAAAAAGGTTTAAAAAATTAAAAAATAATCGAATTAAAAGCATAAATGTTCACTTGTTTGTTGATAAACTATATTTTCTAATTAAATGTAAATGTTTCGCAAATATATTTTGATTAAAGTAACAGTATTCTTTTTTTTAAAAACCTTTTTGTAACCGGTCTTAAGATTTTGACCAGGGGTGTATAGGTCCGCGTTACATACAGGAAATTTCAAACAGAACCCTTTATTTAATCAACGGTTTTTGTGTGAGGGTTAGTTTGTTCTCGTTGCCCATGTCGAGGAATGCCTCTTCTAGTTCTTTATTTTAGTAATGCTCAGTTATTGCTCGCTCTGTTTCCGATTTCAAGTACACAGCGCACAGTCCAGGGATTGAACTCACAATTACTACGTGGCTTGTCTAAAAAGTTAATAGGCTTACTATGAAGGAGTGATGCTAGAGCTGTGAAATCTTGCAAGCGTTAATTTCAACTCTTCCTTTATTTATAACCGAATCATTTCTTTTCGGGTTGTTATGGTGAAACACACCTAGTCTATAGATAATAGACTCTCCCATCTAATATAAGTAGGAGTCAGTGAGGGTCGACGGGAGTCTAATACGAAAGTAGTCAGCTACCACAACTAGATTACTCTGCGTAGTACTTATTATAACAAGTTCCTAACGTTTTTGTACGTTGTACCTATTTAAGACCGAATTTAGTCCAAATACAGTTTCCACTGAGGAAATAACTCTACAACGCAGGTAAACTGACATCTGACTGTTCAAAGAAAACTTCAAAAGTAACTATCTCAATAAAATAGACAAATTTTGGAATCGTGGTACTATCAATTACCTGAAAAAAGGGTTTAGCTTCCAAGAAAATTCATGCTGATATCGTTGCTACATTAGAGGATGACGCTCCAGATTTGTCAACAGTGCAAATGTGGACAGCTGAATTTAGGAGGGGAAGGGATCGTCTTGAAGATGTTCGAATGTCTGTCCGTACAGAAAATGCCACCACAAATAAAAACATTGATTTTCTTCATCACATGAGGATGGATGACAGGTGATTGACTATAAATCAAATAATCAATGCTATTAGCATATGCCGTGAGAGAGTTGAGGATGTTTAAGATTACTGGGAGGTATTTTAAATGGTAGATGCTTAGTTTGAAGTCTTTGTATCGGGATAAATAGATGTTTACCAAACGTAGTTTTGTTTCCTCTAAAACTTTACCTTCTGATTTCACCATCGATTTGCATAATTCTCAGGGGATTTTAATTCCTATCCAGTCATGTACACTTTTGTTCTTTTTCTCAGATATACAAGGGCTGACTGAAAAGTTCATAAGCTGACCAAGGAGTGATGCCAGAACCGTGAAACCTCGCGCGTATTAATTTTCAACTCTTCTAATTATTAATGAATTGTTCGTCACTTTCTGGGTAAATTGATATCTAACTGTTCAAAGAAGGCTTCAGACGTAACTAGTACCGAATTCTTGTGAAAATAGACACTAATATGACATCGTGGTGCTATCAACTACCAACAGAAAAAGCGTTTAGACCCCAAGGACATTCATGCTGACAAGTTTGTTATATTAGGTGATGGCGCGCCAGCTTTATCAACAGTGCAAAGAGAGCAGTTGATTTTAGAAGGGAAAAGGAGAGTTTTGAAGATGACTCAAAGTCTGTGCATCCTGCATAGTCAACACCGAGCAAAACATTAATCGTGCTCACCAGATGAAAATGGATGACAGGCCAATGCATATCCCGTAAGAGAGTTTAGAATATTGTGCACAATGAACTTGGAATGATGAAAGTGTTTCCTCAGTGGGTGCCACATCTTCTGACAGCTGAGCAAAAGTGCACATAAAAGAAAAATCTGACAGTGTTCGAGACAGTGTTCGAGACAAAGAGACAATCCAGGCAGTAAAAACAGCCTCCTCATTTGTCCCAAAAGAAGGACAAAATCATTTGAGCTGTAGAGAAGGTGATGACTTCAGTTTCTTGGGGATGAAAAAGGTATTGTGTTTATTCTTCAGAAGGTCCAGATCCTCACTGACAACTTTCTGAGGCAGTTACGAAAGGAAAATGAAAACCGTCGAAAAGGGTTGTTGTCTTTCATCAGGACAATGTTTCTGCGCACAAGTACTTGGTTTCAATGGTTGCTGTGTGTGACTATGCCTTTGAACCTGTTGACCATCTCCCCTATTCTCCTGATTTCGCTCCATCAAAATTCTGCCCCAACATCTGTTCCCCAACATGAAAAAGAACACTTGACTGGGAACTAGTGTTGCAGTAATAATTGAGTGATATCTGCTCTTGACTTTTTTTGACCAACAGGATGACAGCTTCTTCACCAATGGGATGCAAGCACTACAGCAACGATGAAAGAAATGCGTGGACCACAAGGGAGACTATGTTGAAATATAAACCTCATTGAGTCGCATTCCATGAGAGTATCTTGCTCAGCCTATGAACTTTTAAGCCGACCCTCGTCTGTCACCAAATTCAAGAACCAAACATTTAATCCATTAAAATATCATACCCCCTTGTGCAAATGAATTGAAACAAAACGGTTAATTCAGTTATTAGTTCTTTTTTCGTATTTTTCCAATGAAACATGATCCAATGCATATGTTACTACATGGTATGTCCGTCTTTAAATTTTAGAAGCACTTTGATGTGATTTGGCATGGAATCAACTAATTTGGACCAGTCCTCATTGATTTTGTGGTCAGGGTGTCACACGTCTATAATGGTCATTACTAGCTTCTCTTTCGTCGTACAGTCTGCGATCTCTCTGTAAGGCTTGACAGTGAGTTTGTGTAACGTTACAATTTTCTTATGCAGACAATGGCCGTAGGACAACTAATCGATAGTCGAAACAAAAGTGTCTGGGGGTGGTGAAAACCTGTTGCAATCACGGATGACGCAATATTTTTCAAGGCCAAACAAATTTCATCATACACCCCGAAAACAGATTCATATTACTGTACACCGTTGCAGATAGCCTAATCTGAGGAAAAAATAGAAATCGATTATACCCTGTCACTACAGTGGGTCTAAAACTGACCGTATGGTGAAAGAAAAAAACAAACTAAATCGGTTGTTTTAATTAATTTGCACAAGGTATGGGTATCCATAGTCATAAGCCGTAGGATGAAAACAGTCTACTTTAAATAAAGTGTTCAGTTTAAAATTCCCTGTAGACTAACCTGACCGATTTTTCCCTGATGAAGGCTGAAAAGCACAACGATCGAAATGTTGGATAACAGTAACGATAGTCAGATTTCTCTTATATTTCTTTCGATATTTTTGCTTTGAATGATTTAAGTCTCACAAGTCTTTCTTAGTTGAGTTAATAGGATTAATTTTATAGATAAGAGTGTGGAAAATGTAACCTCATTAGTGCAATAAGGGAGGTGATGCTGCTGAGTTGGAATCCCCGGGAGCAGGCGTCACTAATTTATATGTTGTGTTCTGTCCGAAGACAGAAGCACAATTGAGAGGCAAAATGTAGTTTGTCCGCTCGAAGGCAGATACTACACTGCCCAAACCGCGGTGAAAAGATATAGCCGAAAGCCGTAGGGAACCCAAACGCGTGTACATTGACTATGGCCAAAGATTTCCCAGTGCCCGAAACCAACGTCAAGCTGACGTCAATATTCAATCGACCTTCCCTCTTTAGTGCAATGAGGTGGTTTCTGCTGCAGAGTTGGAAACGCGGGACCAGGAATCCCTAATTTGTCTGCTGTGTTCTGCCCGGAGACAGAAACAATAGAATTTATATATTATATTTTTATATTTACTTATATTTCCACGCTGGGAGTATATAACACAAGCATAGTTTAATATGGGGATCCTGAACGCATGCACCCGGGCCTGATCCCAAAATAGCTCAGTCGCTAAAAGTGTCAGTTGCACTGGCATCGGTATTACTAACGATACGTCTTCTTTATTGCAATGAGAGACGTACTGCCGCGGGCAACTGTTTCTCCGAACCGGACACCTCACGATATTTTAGTTGCGCTTTTCCCGAAGACACAACTAAATTACGCTATGTCTTTAGACAGAATCACAATTCAGAAATGTTATTTTAATCAATTCACCCCAAGCAAGGCAATAATGCAACTAAGACGCAAGGCGTTTCTGAAGTGAAAGACAATGAAAATACTTTAGAAGTCTAGACCGGGGGGAAGTGTAAACCGGACGATAGGCAGACCTATCTACTCCTATTGAAGGAAATACTAATAAATAGTAAATAACATTTCAGAGTTTAGGCGGATAAGTTATTATAGAGTTGAAGTAGACTTTAGAAGGAACCAGAAACCCAATCCTAAATACGATAAAAGGGATAAGCCTCTACTCCTACTATGAAATGTAGTTTGCCTCTCCCTCCTCCGAAAGTAGATACTACAATGTGAATATATAACAGCCCCCCACCTCGAGGAATGTATGTGGCACAAGACCGAGTTTACTGTGGGTTCTCCGAGCCCGTAGTGAGCTATACTTAGGCAAACGTGCCGAACTATGCTTACATCTTTTTAGCCACCTCCTGACGGTAGTATTAGGTTACAAAAGCTCGGTTTAATATGCATGCATTTGAACCAAACACATAAACTGCATAGTCCCCGCGACCACTATCACGTTGGTATCGGTATCCATCAGCACAACTGTGGGGAAATTGAAAAAAAAAACAACGAATAAAATAATAAAAACGGATGAGAAAAAAAAATCATTTTTCTTATGATGCAACTCATAACGAAAGGGTTTCTGGTCACATGTGCGATTTTGTGTCCCCACTTCCAGAAAGGAGAGAATCTTCCTCTTCCTCATCTTGGCTTCAGGATGTGAACCACACGGTAATAGCGTTCCCATTGGGAATGCTAATTTTTCCTGGCCCACTGACGACGGAACTTTTGCCACTTACCAACGACACCATCGGACGTGTTTTAGTCCGGTGCTCCCAACTCAGCGCGAAGATGACTTGAGCTCGACCATCTTTACCCGTTCTTATCCTTACTTGCCATAAATCATTCCAGAACCAAAAAGGAAAACGGACATACTAAAGAAACACTTTAGCATTAATTCTATAGTCAGCAGAAAAGGAATACACATTCGTAGCAGAAGTAAAAGTTTTTTGTATGCTTCTTCTATCTTCTTAACTTTATTGAACACGCACCATCACCTAAAAATACACATAAAACCCACGAAGTTGATACTACGTCTTGATACTAAGCCAAAGATTGATTGGTTTGATTTATTTTGTTTTACGGCATATCAATGGGCTATTTAATGTCGACAAAATCTTTTATTGCTGGTAATATTTTGTTTTGTCAAAAATCTGTTTCTGGTAATATTTTCCCTTCAAAATTGTATTGCTGGTAATATTTTTTTTCAAAAAAGTATTGCTGGTAATAGTTAACTGTTTTCCCATAGCTGGGGCCCTAACTGGTGCTACCACCCTAGGTCAGGATGGACCTGGGAACACCAGCAATTAAGAGGTGGTTCCACGCTTCTCAAAACCTCCTGATCAGAGGCCTTGCTGCTGAACGTAGTTTATCGTCTTACGCAAGACGTGTATGTAGTTTAACGATTTACCCAGGACAGCCAAAGATTGAAGTTGGTCTAAACAGATATTACACTTTGATCCCAGGAAGAAGTACCGAGCCATAGGCCAATAATCATTTTTTGCCTAGTACATGTATTTTTGATTGATTGATTTTTTTTCTATGGTTAAGAACAATTTGCAGGTTATTTAAAGCCAAAATATATTTTTAGATTGTAAGAACTTCTTTTTTCTTTAGATCATAAAAAGTTAGTGATACAAGTTTTATTAATTAATCCATAGCTAGGGGAGAAGAGGTGGATTCATACCTTGTCCAAAGGTAGTTGCGCAGAAGTGAATATAACGAACCGAACTGGAATTGGAACTCGGCTCTCTGATTAGCAATTCCGAGCTATCATCCATTGCACCATCCGCACATCCAAGCTTACAGATCTTGGTATGTTTACAAGAGAGAGAGAGAGAGAGAGAGAGAGAGAGAGAGAGAGAGAGGGAGAGAGAGAGAGACACACACACACACTCACACTCACACATCTCTCTGTCAGTCTGTCTCTGTCTCTGTCTCTCTCTATATGTATTGTCTGTGAATGACACACACACACACACACACACACACACACATATATATATATATATATGTCATTCGCAGTCAGTACTGTTTCGCTGTATCACAGCACCTCATTACGACTAGACATCCGAATGCCTTAAGCCAGTATCGAAACCCAACCGATTTGGTGTCAGTCAGCTTCTACCACTGAGCCATCTCCATTCGACGGAGTGAAACTGATAAATCTAGCGTAAGGGGAGAGAGAGAGAGAGGGACAGAGTGAAAGAGTGATAGAAGAATAAAAAGAGAGTAAAATTGAGAGAAAAAGCGAGAGATAAATAGGCCGAGTGTCATAAACAGAGAGAGAGAGAAAGAGAGAGAGAGAAAGAGAGAGAGAGAGAGAGTGAGAGAGAGAATAAAGGGATAAATTTAGACGATATATGAATTAATCGAATGGACATTTATAGAAACTTTCTGAGTTTTAAATTGAACATCGAGGAAGGAACACGCGAAGTAGTAAAAAAAAGTGGAGAGACAGAAAAACCAATAGCAGCAGGAGGAGTAAAATAATAAGAAGAAGAAGAAGAGGAAGAAGAAGAAGAAAAAGAATGCGCATGCGTGTTTGTAACCGAAAAAAAAGCTCTCGTCGCAATGAGATCTCCCCGTTTTCCGTGCATTACTTCGTGCAGAATACAAACGAAAAATCACGTGATCTGGTTTGCCTGCATTTCCCGCTTTTATCAATTGATACGGCCATTTTGGACGTACAAACTCTCCATCCAGGTGATTTGTGTAGTGTAGCGTTGCTGTCTCCTTTGTGAAAATAGCAAGATAATGAAGCCACACGCTGGTTAGTAAAGCTGCAGGAGAATCAGGACCTAGATCAGAAAGCAATGAACGATGCCAGTGAGAATTATTGGTGTTAGAATCGATGCAAGAACAGGCTGGGAAGATCGGAAAAATAGAAACATATGCAAGGACTCTCACATCGGTCGGTGGAATTAATGGATGGCGGAAGAAGGCAAGAAAAAAAAAGAAAGGAAAGAAAATTAAGTTATCATGGTAAAATAAAGAAAGACAAAGGAAAATATGAGAAAGAGGGTCGATAGCAGATGAAAAAACAAAAAGAAAAGAAAAGAAAAAAGAACAGAGACATAGGGAGGGGGGAAAGAAAAATGTTTATAGACGGAGTAATAAAGGAGGAAGAAGAAAGAAATGAAAACGATAAAAGAAAGAAAATCCCAATAGAAAGAACAATAAGTGAGGAAATTTTTTAAAAGGAGAAAAAATTAAGACAGACGGAAGGACAAAGAAAGAAAAAAAAGAAGGAAAAGTAAAGAAAGACAATGAAAGAGAAGTGAGGAACCAAGGTGAAATAAATAAAGAAAAAGAGAGAAAAATCGAAAGAAAGAGAGAAAAGAAAAGAAAGAAAGAGTCAGAAAAAAGGGGAATAAAAGAGATATAAAAAAAACTCAAAAAAAGAAAGAAGGAAATTAAAAGATGGAAAAAGAAAGTAAGTAAAAGAAAGAAAGAGTAAGAAAGAAGGAAGAAAGGAAACATGAAAAGAGGAAAGAAAGGAAGAAAGAAAAAGAAAAAAGAAAACAAAAGAAAGACTAAGAAATAAGGAAAAGAAAAGAAACAAGAAAAGGGCGAAAGAAAGAAGCAAAAATAAAGAAATAAAAAGAAAAAAAGAAACAAAAGATTGAAAGAAAACAAAAGAAAGAATGAGTATGTGTTGTGGAGTAAATAGTACACACCCGGTGATTTTATGAACTAGTCCAGAAGAAACCGTTTGGAGCTTCCCAGCCAGGCTCGCGATATGCATGACGAACTCTCTGCCTTCGGATAAAGAAGAACCCAGACCAGGCTATGTTTACGGGCAGAGTCTCGTCTGGGATGTTAGACAAACCCGACTCCATGTATGCGGGGTCTAAGCGGAATTTTTGTACGAGCCAACGGGCTCGGAATCACCCCACATAAAACTGGCCTTGTGCCACAACCTGCCTTGTTGGGAGGTTTTGTAAATACCAGCCGTTTAGAGTTAGGCGGTCCGCTGCTTGGCTTGCGATAGACTTGTCGAACTCTCAGCCTTCGGGCTGAGAGGAACCCAGACGAGGCGATGCCGACGGACAGAGACTCGTCTGGGTATGTAGACAAAACGATCCCGTATATGCGGGATCTAAGGTGAGTTTTGTCCGAGCTAACCAGCTAGGAATCACCTTACGTAAAATCCGGCCCTGTGCCATATACCTCCTTGTTTGGGGGTCAGACAGTTCGTTGCAGGCTTGTGACAGACTTGTTGAACTTTCTGCCTTCGGGCAGAGAGGAACACAGACGATGCTATACCTACGGGCAGGGTCCGTTGCCTGGCTCTGATCGTCAATCTCTTTGTCTTCAGGCAGAGGGAGAGTCTGGGCTCTGTCTACGGACAGAAACTTGACTGAGAAGAGCATACAAGCAATGTATCCGAAACCGGTTTTGCGGGGTCTGAGTAAAAACTGACCATTGTCCCGAGTGTGTTCACTCGGGTTCTCCACAGTAATCATCTCATCTCGGTTGGGAACTGAGTAAATACCAGTCGTTTGGAGTAAGACTAATTTATACGGGCGTCACGGCAAGTAGCCGGAGCATTGTCATATTATAACCACTACGAAGCCCAATATAAGAGAAAGAAAGAAAGAAAGAAGGAAGTTAAAATGAAGGAAGGAAGACCGAAGAAAAAAGGGAAATAAGAAAGAATGAAAAGCAAACAAGGAATGAAAAAAGAAAGTGAAAGAAAGGAGGAAAAAACAAAATTCACAAGAAACAAAAAGGGACAGAGAAAGAAAGAATGGGAAAGAAAGAAAGAAAGAAGGAAAGAAAGAAAGAAAAAGAAAGAAAAACAATGAAAAACAAAGGAAGAAAAAAGTAAAAGATGGCGCTAGGAATTTTTACATCAATAAAATATAACATATTGTGGGAGCTCTCGGTCAAACGAGTGACCACTTAAAAATACAATTACAGTAAACATTTGTAAGAATGAGGATAGAAACGAAAAATAACATAACCTCTCTAGAGAGGTGAAGAAATGCCAAAATGTAGCGAGGTAGTAAGCGTGGCTTACCTGTGGTAAAATAACTTGCTAAATGTAGCTTCGATGTGGCACAGGGCTGAAAGTGTGGGTCCCCCAGTGGGGATCAAACTCACTACTCAGTTGTAATTGATCGAGCGAAGCAAGCTTGCTAACCGCTACATCACGTCGTAGTGCCCAGAAACCAGCCAAATATGATGGCCTGGGACTTGCTCAATAATGAATGCGTTTGGAAGAATTCCAACAAATTTTTAATTTGATATATAAATAGGATTGTAAAATATACACCGCTGCAAAAATAGAAAGAAAAAAGTAAGTAGAAATTACAAGAACAGAGGACATCACGGATGACTACAAATACAGGAGATTTAAAAAAAATGCAACCTCCCTCACTCTAAAGCGACAAATCATGCTACAGATATTCAGACTGTTATTCTCATCGTCACTGATATATCCGCAACATTTCGGCCGTAGTATGCTCCGACCCTTTTTGCCCAGTGGATAAAGACGTTGGTTAGATCCAGTGACTAGACCCAAAGAGTTGTGAGTTCAATACCAGGCTACAGCACTGGTGAACCAAAACTTGAAGAGTTGAGTTAAAGGAAAATAACCGAGACATTCGGAAGTGGCATGGGACGTGGAACTGGAACAATCTGCCCTGGTGGACGAAAAACGTTCGAAATTCCAATCACTTGAAGAAGTCCGGAACGTTCGACGGCCGAAACGTTGTGAATATGGCAATGAAGATGAGGGCAACAGTCCGAATGTAGATAATGCAAGTAATCATAATACCTCATCTCAGAGATATAGACAGATCCTGCTACAGAATTAAAGGAAATATGACTGATACCGACTGGAAGAACTGGCTCTTCCTGGAGATCATTGTTTGAAAGCAGGAGAGTGAAAATATACTCGTGGGAGAAGTAAAACCTTTATTCTGTCTAATGCAGTGGATCTTAACCATTTTTGAGCCTCAGACCCCTTGAGTTACGGACCAATTGAGCTAGGAACCCCTATAAGAACTATCCCTTCTGTTATGGTCCAATATCCTCGCACTACTGTTATGGTCCAAGGTTAGGACCAAGGAAGAACAACACGAACACGAACACAAGAGTAGGAATAACAAAGATATATTACACATAAAAATAATAATACAAGAAGTTGAAGGTGTTAGTATGACTGTCAGTCTGGTTTAGAGTGAACTACTATTGTCTCGACTCGTTCCGTCTCGACTCGTTCCGTCTCGACTCGTTCCGTCTCCACTCGTTCCGTCTCCACTCGTTCCGCTTCATTCTCTATCGTCTCTCTTGAGTCTTTATAGTATCAGGAAGAGTTCATTGTGTCGTTACAGGTAAGATCCCATAACACCTTCATAGATAGACAGACAAGCAGATATTTAGAGTCTGATTGCTTTTTTTACAGCACTTGTACGTGCATTTCTTCATACTGAACCCTCATGCGTACTTGACACACATCACTTTTCAGCCAGCCACGCTTGAAATAAATTGTGTTCAATTAATTCTCACCAATATATGAGATAATCAAGCCGTGATAAACCATAGAAAATGAGAATTATCACTTGCTCTTATGGACTGGCATAAGATGGCGGTCGTGTTGAGAATGATGGGACACCTTTATATGGTATACATGGACCCAACTGCAAGTCAAGAGTCGCCTAAACGGTCGGCCTTTTAAATGGTGGCTGGGTGCGCTTTCTTTCGACCAGTGGCAGGATGCATTTTCTTTTATTTCTTTTACTGCGAAACCGTCGACTGGGACAAAGGACGGCTGTATCGCGAATATAAATGTTAATTTATATCTGATCCTTACGGATCCTGAAACCCATCGATGGGAACAGTAGGGATCCATGGACTCCGAGTTAAAGAAGTTTTGGTTTAATATGAGAAGTCTTTTTAATTGTTCGACATTAACTTTGTTGAAGAAATCTATGAACAAAAAATACTTCGGGTTTTGAAATTAAAATGAAAGAGAGTTTCAAAAACTATTTTCGACATTAACTTTATTGAACAAAATAATTTTATTTTTTGTTTTACTATCTTCTGTAATCTTTCCGGCAACTACTCCATTTCCATGCTCCTTGATCGTTTTGATTGGATATCATCATATGTGTACGCACAATTGTGTGGATATTTAAATTTTAAAAGTGTTGATCTTTATTGCTGTCTGGCTCTGTGAGGCGACAAATAATTTTCTGTTTATTAAGTAAATAATAAAAATAATTTTAATCCTCTTCTTTTTCTTCTTTTTTCTTCTTTTGTTGTTCTTCTTCTATCATACATCCTCCTCCTCCTCATTATTATTATTATTATTATTATTATTATTATCATTATTATCCTCCTCCTCCTCCTTCTTCTTCTTCTTCTATCATACATGCTCCTCCTCCTCATTATTATTATTATTATTATTATTATCATCCTCCTCCTCCTTCTTTTTCTTCTTTTTTCTTCTTTTGTTGTTCTTCTTCTATCATACATCCCCTCCTCCTCCTCCTCATTATTATTTTTATTATCCTCCTCCTCCTTCTCCTTCTTCTTCTTCTACTTTTTCTTCTTGTCCTTGTTCTTGTTCTTGTTCTTCTTGTCCTTGTTCTTGTTCTTGTTCTTCTTGTTCTTCTTCTTCTTCTTCTTGTTCTTCTTGTTCTTGTTCTTCTTGTTCTTGTTCTTGTTCTTCTTCTTCTTCTTCTTCTTCTTCTTCTTCTTCTTCTTCTTCTTCTTCTTCTTCTTCTTCTTCAAATCCATTGCCGCATATTTCTCCTTTATTTATATATTCTTTACAACTCTTTCTCTTAATTTTTCTTTCCTGTTTCTTCATCGCTCTCTTTTCTCAAAAGTCTTTTATTTCCATTCTTTGCTGGTTTGGCAAATTACTTTTACCATTTTCTTTAGTTCCAAACTTTATTTCTTTCCGTATTATATTCGATGTCTTTATCTCTTCGATAATGATTTGTCTACTCATATTCCGTTCTTGTACCCTTGCAGCTCCCGTCCTTTAGTCTACCCTATTTCTACGCACTTTTTTCTTTCTTTCTTTCTTTTTAAAAAGACTATTTTTTTCTTATCTTTTTTTCTATAATATATTTTTTTCTTTTTTAGAATTTGCCATATTGCTTAAAAATAAAGTCCTAATGATAACTGAACTTTTACTTATTGTTGAAAAGCTCCATCGAGTTTTTAACAATGTAAATTAAAAGTTTATGCAAATTATTAACATCGTTCCTTAACTTTTGTCCAGTAGCTTATTTCCTTTATTCCATCTAATCTTTATTTTAAAAAAAAACTATTATGTAAATTTTTGTAACTTTGTATAATATTTATCCATTACACCCTAATCTTTATTCGGTAAAAATTTCATAGCTAATCATGCATTACTTTTTAAGTAATAAACATATTTGTTGTTTTCCGTTCCTTATATTATGGCCGCTGCTGTAAAGAAATACTGCGCTTCAATAGTTTAAATTTTAAATTCATTTTTTCGCCCTTGAAAGTGAAGTCTGAAGATCCAGAGAAAAATAAAATCTCTGGTGAAATAAATTATAACAATGGAACCTCAAAGTGGTCTGTTTTTTCTTTAAATTAAATTGTATATATATATATATATATATTCCGTTCTTGTACACTTGCAGCTATATATATTGGTTCCTTCTAAGGTCTAATTCAAATCTATACTTCTAACGTCTCCGCCAAAACACTGAAATTTTATTCACTATTTATTTTACATTTATTTTTCTCAATAGGTGTTCATAGGTTCTTCCGGTTTAAGCTTCGTTGTTTCCTGATTGGGGTTTAGGCTTCCGGTTCTTTCTAATGTCTTCTCTTCCATTTCCAGTAGCTTCTTGCTCTCTTATTAGAGGCATTATCACATCACTTGGGGCGATATATATATATATATATATATATATATATATATATATATATATAGTTGAATGTTATCAATGAAAGATTGAGAGAAAGAGGCTTGAAGTCGATGTGAATGACTGGCGAAGGCAGGGAAGAAAAATTCTAATTTTTTTTTTATAACACTATACTGTCTGGTCCTAACTCGATAAACACGGATCCTGCTTGAACATTGACGCGAATCGCCACCTTGGCTCGCGTCAGGTCACGTGATCTGTAACAAACACTCATTGCTAATCAGATCAAGCTCGGATTCGCAGGAAACTTTTCCGAAAAGTTTTACATTAAAATCTTATTAGACTTCTTTTCTTGACACTGAAACACACGCGCTCAAATATTCATAAAATGCTTAGTCTTTTCTTTTCGTTTCGTTTCTTTTCTTCTTTCCGTTTAGCTTATCTTTTTTTTTTTAATCTTTGCACAAGTTCCTATTCTCTTTGGTGTTTTGACGCGTTCGTGTGTTGCTGCCTGAGTATTTTTATTTTATTTTTCTTTCTTTCATTCTCAGGTTAGTTATTGTATATTTCCGTTTCTAATATATTTTGTTTTACTTCTTGATTCTGAAAGATCTCTCGATCTCTTTTCCCATACATTTTATTTTTGGAGGGTTAGTGTCGACATTTTTGCATTCTGCGGTTATTGCTTCCGCGTTCTTTATTATTATCATCATCATTATTATTATTATTATTATTATTATTATTATTATTATTATTAATTTGATTTGCTATTTGACACACTCTTTTAACAAGAACCGAAGATTTGAGACCTAAGTTTAAAAAAAAAGGCTTTTCCAAGAATGTTATCGATAATATTACATCGAGAGCGTTTTTCATGAGCTCAATCCTTTGTGCCTCGGATACTAGATCCCTGAGATATCTTTTTGAAGCATTCCTAGTGCTCCTATTATTATTAGGATTTTCTTTAAATGAGCAAAATCAAGCAACGGAAACTTTTGAAGCGATGTGATACAATACTTCGTTCCGATTTTCTCAAAGAAAAGAATTTTATTCGCTGGTATAGATTCTTAATATACCAGTGATAAATGATTCTTTGTTGTTTGATTTCATCGTTTGCCAAGTCTATACTTCAGGCAACAAAAAAGTTTTTTCTTAGAATATTATTGAGCATATTGCACTAACAGTTTTTCTTCTTTTGATTATTATTATTATTATTATTATTATTATTATTATTTCCTTAGATTTTTGTTGTATGCACATTCCCAGCCAGAAACCTAAAGTCAAAAATGGCTACATGGCATTTTCCTCCACTGAGCATTTTTATAAAAAAAAACACCAAAAACCTGCGATCACACAGATTTCACATAGATAAAATTTTCGTAATGTCAGAGCTGTACTTTTAAGTACAATCTTTTGTATTTCCTTAAGGCATAGGCTTCCAGGAATCCCTTCAATGAGTCTATTAGAACCTAATCCAATCAATCCAAGGGCTCCAACTAAAACAGGAAATATTGATGTCCTCGTGATACCCAGTTTTGTGATTTCTACTTCAAGATTCTTTGTTTTTAAAGCTTTTCACCCCAAGGTAGGCTGGAAGCCACTAGCACGCATGGGGTTACAGAAGGTTTGGAGGAAGAGCAGATAGGAGTGGTAAAGGAGAGGATGTGGAGAAAGATAGTGGATCGATCAAGGCAAGGGGGTTACAGAAGATTTGGAGCGAGAGCAGATAGGAATGAAAGGTGAAAGGATGTGGAGGAGGGAAGTGGATAGATCAAGGCAACTGGAGATGTCGATTGACGTTACACTTAAATAGTTGGAGATTATATTTGTCAGGGAAACAGGAATAAGGAAGGGAGTTCCACAGGCGAGATGTGCGAGACATGAAGCTATTGGAGTAGAAGAGACGTCTACATCTAACAGTTTCAACGGTGAAGGAGTGGGAACGGGATGCCAGCCTCGTAGCCTTGTATATTGATAATTTATTGTCGACCTTCAAAGATACGTTACAATCTACAGTGACTGCAATGTCAATAGGAAAGCACATTCTGTTCTTGTGATCTTTGATCACGGTGTCAAGGCGATTAGCTTTGATTGTTCTATGTATATTGTAAAGTACAATACAATTGTTACAGGTTCTATATCTGTAACCGCGTGTGGGTGATATTCATACCAGCTTCTTGTAGTTTCCTTCCTGTAAAAGTGGCATGTTTTCCAGTGCAGATATTGGCCCACTCTGTCATGCCGGGTTTTATACTCAGTGGGTGCCAATATCGTGCAACCTGATCTGCATTTTAGGCTAACAGAATATTTTAGTATATGTTAGTATATTATTATTATTATTAACACGATATTTTAGTATATATTATTATTATTATTATTATTTGTGTATGTGATATTTCCTGCTTTGTATCCTGTAGAACCGGGTCCAAACTATAGCACTTAAAACCTATACAAGAATTGTCATTTAACTGATAGCACTTTTCTTAGCATACAGGATGTTGTTACTAGGACAATCTTCTAGGTAACATGCATATTGATGTTACCTGGGACACTGTAAAATTGTCCATTCCTTTTCTCATGAGGTCCAGATCTCCGATTTCTATTTGAACAGTCTCAGTCTTTATTCTCCACATCTTGTTAATCTCGATCTCCAGGTCTTTGTATTCGGACCATTTCTCAATAATTTTTATGGGGATATTTCTCTCAGATGATACTGCTATGTCAATAAGCATACACTTCCTGAATTTCTTGTCTTTTATAATTATATCAGGTCTGTTGGCTTTTATTTACCTGTCAGCTTGAATTGGCATGTCTCAGAGGATAGTTATATCGTTGTTTTAGGCAACTGTGTCTGGTTGGTGTTCATGCGATCCTGAGAAAATATGGTCAACAGTTTCATCATATTTTCCGCAGATCCTGCATTTCGGGTTAGTTCCATTCTTGATTATGTGACAATGATAGGATCTGGTTGCGAGGTTTTGGCCCTGAGCTGCAATAATTAGGCCTTCTGTCTCAGCTTTCAACCCGGTGCTCCTCAGTCACTGATATGTTGCCTTTTGGTCCATACCTGCTTCTTTTGTTCTTTTTAGGTATTTGCCATGCAACGCCTTGTCCTAGTCTTTTGTAATTTCATTTCGCCAGGTTGTTTTGCTTTCTGTTTTAATCGTTTGGTGTCGATGGTATTCAATTCGTTTGTTGTTGGTAGGGTCTCAGTTACATTAAGCTGTTTTTCAAGCGTTCAGCTTCTTTGTTGATGGAGCTGATTTTTTGTTTTACTATTTGTAGAAGAGAGTCATTGTTTTTTGTGAGGTAGGCTTCTATTCCGAATGTTGTAGTTTTTAGAGTTGGATTAGACCTCAGCCTCCTAAAGCTCTTGGTACATACAGCCTATCAACATGATTTCGGGTGGTGTATCCTCATTTAGTTAAGCATTTTTATGGTCTTGGCATACAATCTTTTAATGTTATTCAACTTCCATTTAATAATGTTGAAGCTGTATGTTACTACGGGTATAGCTAAAGTATTGATACCCCTCATTCTATTGGCCCCATTAAGTTCGCTTTCTAATATAAAACACACTCTCCTATAATATTCTTTTCTTCATCATTGAATTTTGTATTCCGTCTCCTTCATTAATTCCTAAGTATTTGTATGTACCATCTTGGTCTAGTTATTATTATTATTATTTTTATTATTATTCTTTCTGTTCAGTGCGCTCTCCTACCAGGGTACTATGCGAAACCTGGGTTTAGGCAGGTCTTTACATATATGCATTCTGTTTGCACAAATTCTGATATTAAGTGTTTATATTTTCTTTACATTATTAATACACTCCTGAGTAGATCAATAGTTCCACACACTGCAATTTTTTAAAATCTTTTGTAAACGGGAGCTGTTAGGGATTTTATTAATGTTCCTTTATGTGATTGTTTTGATCACACACAGATTTCAAATTATTCTTGGCATAACAGTAATGTTAATGTAACCTGCGATGTTCATACTAGCAGTTTTTAGACTTTTTAAGGAGAGGCACTTATAACTACAGTAGATTATAGTGTTTTTAATAAGATGACCAGCTTTGTTCTTACAAATTGAAGGCGACGGCAGTAAATAGCTCTTTGAACAGATCGTACTAAACATTAGTTGGCACTCGGGACATTAGGACAATTTGTAAGCTTGCTACTTAATAGATTTTTTGTGTTAAACTGGGCAGAATTGTTGCAGACACTTAAGAAATGCTTCAGTTTGCTCATGGATTGACATGCCTGTGCCAAGAATCTTTTTTCTTGGTGCAATAGGTTCGAGAACGATAGTAAAGTAGTGAGAGACGTGGGAAGGAGAGTAGCGTCAAAACACCAGAGCATATTAATTCATTTTAATAATATGTGGAAATATCCACACTTTCTCTGAAGAAGGTCGCGAGACCCGAAACACGTGTTGCATAATTATGGAAAATAATGCATGTATTTTTTTAAAAAAATCCACATTGCAACCAATATTTTAAAATATAAATTTTTATCTCGTTGGAACAACTATAACCTCTTCGTTATATATATATATATATATATATATATATATATATATATATATATATATATATATATATATATATATATATATATAAAAGGCAGGATATGTGTGTGTGTAACAAATGCACGGCCGTAATTTTAGACGGATTTGCACCACAATTTACATGCACATGCTCCAAGTTAGTGGGAAGGCCAAGACCGACTTTGCATTTCCCAACTCCCATCGATAGTAGAAATAATCGTTTTTTTCATGCTTCTACGGAAGTTTTCATGCAGTTTGCAGCCATTTTCTACTGGCCAGGGTAAGAGCCGAAAGCTGTTTGCCACGAATACGCAGAAAGATTCTATTGGCCAGCGTGAGAGCCAGCAGCTGACTGACACGAATGTTAACTAGCATGCTAGCATGCAAAAAAAAAAAAAATCGATAACTGCATTCGTCACAAGTGGGAAAAATTTAAATTGGCATGGCACTTTACTCCAATTCGCTTGCTTAAACACAACGTTTATTCTGATTCAGCTGCCAGGTGTTTTAAAAGAAGTAAGTGTCTGTCAACGCAACTCTTCCTTCTTATGAAGGCCTAGATGCTGACCGTTGAAAATAGAGGACAGTCTGTCATGAAGGCATAAAGAACTTCGAAAATCATGTCTGGTCCATGTTCGTAATCTAGGATATATATATAAATATATATATATATATATATATATATATATATAATATATATATAAATATATATATATATATATATATATATATATATATATATATATATATATATATATATGTGCGTGTGTGTGTCCGAGTCTTGTAGTCCCACGCAGCTCTGCCCTCTTGGTAGCTCCGATCATGCTGTAGTTTCTGTTAACATCTCCTTCAACCCCACCCCCTACAAAGAGCCTCCTACCACCAGAACCTCCTTCTGCTATCAACGAGCCGACTGGGACTCGTTCCGTGATTTCCTCCGCGATGTCCCCTGGGATGCTGTGTTTAAGTTCCCCGTTCAAGAATGTGCTTCAGAGGTTTCATCCTGAGTTAAAGCTGGAATTGACGCTTTCCTCCCTTCAAGGAAATTTAAGTTCAAATCGCGCTCCTCCCCTTGGTTCTCCGCTGCTTTCTCAGCCGCCATTGCCCAGAGGAATCACTTCTTCCACCTATTTCGTAGAGATATGTCCGACT
This sequence comes from Acanthosepion esculentum, assembly GCA_964036315.1. Taxonomy (NCBI): domain Eukaryota; kingdom Metazoa; phylum Mollusca; class Cephalopoda; order Sepiida; family Sepiidae; genus Acanthosepion; species Acanthosepion esculentum. The sequence continues at coordinate 30,730,499 of OZ038496.1, forward strand.
GAAATAGAGGTCTCTTTGCCTCCACCCGTAACGAGTGTAAGCGTGTCACTATTTGCTGCTCGGATGAAGGAACGTATTGCATCTAACAAATTCGGCTCCAAGGATTATTGGCGTCTCAGCAATAGCGTTCCGAACAATAGCAAACCCTCTATACCTCCCCTGTTCAACCAGTTTGAGGTCCTGATCTCCTCTGCTGACAAGGCTGAATGCTTTGCTTGGAAATTTTCTTTCAATTCAACGCTTGACTCTTCCGGTGTACACATGCACGATTTCCCTCTCAAAACTGAGGCCCTTTTCAGTGAGTTACACATATCCCCGTCATTGGTATTGTGCATTATCTCTAATTTAGACCCCCAAAAGGCTAGTGGTGGAGATGGGATACCAGCCATTTTCTTGAAGAAATGCTCGCCTGAATTGGCGCCCGCCCTCTCTAAATTATACAACTACTGCCTCAAGGAGTGTTGTTTTCCTGACTGCTTGAAGTCCTCATCCATTGTTCCTGTCTTTAAGAACTCTGTCGACCCATTCGACCCTTCTAATTACCGTCCTATCAGTCTCCTACCCCTCTTCGGCAAAGTCTTTGAAGCCCTTATCAACACCGAAGTGGTTAATCACCTTACATCTCATGATCTGCTCTCAGACAAACAATATGGTTTCCGCTTTGCCCGATCTACAGCTGATGTGATTATGGCCATCAATGAATTTGTCTACCAAGCTCTTCATAATAACGGAGAAGCTCGTGCCGTGGCCCTAGACATCTCCAAAGCGTTTGATAGGGTTTGGCATGCCAGCCTTCTTCGCAAGCTTCAGGGTTATGGTATTACAGGTCGATTGTTTGACCTAATACAATCATTCATTTCAAACCGTGAAGTGAAGGTCGTTCTCAACGAATTCGCCTCCAGCTCCTATCCCACGAACGCAGGTGTTCCTCAAGGCTCCATCCTAGGTCCTACTCTGTTCTTTATATTCATAAACGATCTTCCTGACGCCGTAGATTCCCAAGTTGGCATCTACGCGGATGACACCACAATTAACTCCTGCCTCAAACACAAATCTAGTGTCGCTGACAAAAATAACCTGGCAGTTCGTCTCGAAAAGGAACTCCAATCGGTTGTGAACTGGGGCAGGATGTGGCTGGTTAACTTTAACGCCTCAAAAACAAAACTGTTCTCTATTAATCACTACAGGGATCCTTCCCTGCATCCCATTAGAATGTCTGACGCTCAAGAGAGCTCCTCTCTGCGGCTGCTCGGTTTCATGCTGTCTGCTGACCTGAGATGGAACAAATACATTGAGTCAATTGCTTCATCCACTGCAAGGAAAGTTGGCTCCCTCTGCGGAGACAGGAAATTTTTCTCCCCGGAATCGATCCTTTAAATCTACAAATCAACCATTCGCTCTTGCATGGATTATTGCTGCCATATATGGTCTAGAGACCCTTCTGTTTGCCTCGGGGGTTCTTGATAAGATCCAGAGACGGGTATGCAACGTAAATGGCCCTGATCTGGCATCTCGTCTGGCATCTCGTCTCTCACAGACGCGGCGTCGCCTCTCTCTGTCTTTTTAAAAAAATGCTTTAACGGTAATTGCTCCGATGAGCTGCTTTCGCTGGTTCCCAGGCTTCATGAATTCAAGAGTCCGACGAGGCTGGCATCTCACTCCCACCCTTTCACTGTTGAAACTGTTAAATGTAGACGTCTTCATATCTCGCACCTCTCGCCCGTGGAACTCCCTTCCTTATTCCTGTTTCCCTGACAACTATAATCTCCAACTATTCAAATGTAACGTCAATCGACATCTCCAGTTGTCTTGATCTATCCACTACCCTTCTCCACATCCTTTCCTCTAACATTCTTCTGTAACCTCTTGCGTGCTAGTGGCTTCTAGCCTTGCTTGGGGTGAAAAACTTAAAATATCATATATATATATATATATATATATATATATATATATATATATATATATATATATATATATATATATATATATATATATATATATATATATATATATATATATATGGCGCGGTGGAGTAATGGATAAGGTATTGGGAAAAATATTAATCCTCTTCTTCCAGTTATAGGTAAATAGCAGGACAGACAGGGTTCTATAGCCTTGGACGGCAACTGGTCTAGGATAAGGACAACACTGAATTCAAAACCAGCGGCGGGTCGTTTGAGGACCTTGTGGCACGTAGTGCACCTGTTCTCTGTATTCGGTCCTTCAAAAAAGTGATTAGTATGCAAAAAGCCTTCACCACTATAATCAAATCACAAGTGCTGGTGTCTGGCTGTTGGTTCCTACGAACGGAGCTGCTTGACCCTCATACGTTGAATACAACGGAGAGTCCACTATATATATATATATATATATATATATATATATATATATATATATATATATATATATATATATATATATGATCGTATTACAGCAAGATTCGATCCAACCTTCCAATCTACTCCACGCAATATTCTGTCATCAGCAGCTGAACTAAAACGTCATTGAAGGTAGAAACATAAAAATGCTCTGGAAACATTCTCGTAAGTTCAATCGAATGGAGCATCCATGACATACACACACAGATACACACCCACGGACACACAAAAACACCCGCACTTACAGACACACACGCACACACACAGAGTCACGAACACAGTCACACACACACACACAGAGTCTCTCTCTCACACACATACACACACAAACACGTGTGTATTTCGGCAGCCATTTATTCAAATTTCACGAATACGACTGACTTATTGTTTTCTGAATGTTTTAGTGTTAACAACCAGGAAAGTAACAATATAACATTTAGAAAATATCAGTCCTTTTTAATGAAACATATATATATATATATATATATATATATATATATATATATATATATATATATATATATATATGCATATATATATATATGTGTGTGTGTGTGTGTGTGTGTGTATGAAGAAATACAGTTTTAAGGTGTGCTATATTTAGGGGATAAAGGTCTTAATATCAGAGATAGAGCGTATGTAAATATAAAAGTGAACATTGAAGTCAACACTCGGAGGCGACAGTCTGTTTCATGCTAGGCGAAATCGTCAGGCCGTCGATTGCATCTGGCATGAAACAGCCTGACGCCTCCGAGTTTTGACTTCAATGTTCACTTATATATATATATATATATATATATATATATATATATATATATATATGTGTGTGTGTGTGTGTGTGTGTGTGGTGTGTTAGATTATCTTCATTCAAGCATCAACTTTTTAATGTTGATATAAAATTCATTTAGGAAGGCGCCGTAGTTTTTTTAATATATATATATATATATATATATATATATATATATATATATATATATATATATATATATAAGTGAAATATGGATCGGAATCCGACAGAATGATAAGATAAATAATAAATAAGAAACGTTTCTTAATCTAACATATTTCACTTCTTATTAAAGCTTCGCTGGTATTTTTTTCTTACTTTTGTCTGAATTGATTTTGATTGGTCAATTATATATCATAAGCATCGACTCGTTTAAACCAATTTTAAACCAATGTTCAATGAGAGATGACGCGTCCATCCGGATTTTCAAGAAATTATCATATATCTAAATAAATTCGCGGTGAGCATTGACCGGCCACAACTAAAAGTTTCTTGCGTTCTCGCGCAATAGTCATGCGATTGGCAACTTTTATTTGTGAAAATGAGCATTTCATACTATTCAAGATGTTACAATGGTAGCTTATGACACGTACGATGCCAACGCTGATCAAACTCACCAATGGTGATGGATGTCTAGTTGACCATGATGTAAATCTCCATTTTATTTTAGCAAAAACAAAAATAAACAAAACAAAACAAACAATAGAGAAAAAGTTCACCGACATACCTAGAAAATGGTCGACATCATAGGAAACAGTAGGAGCTCAGCAAAGGAGGATATTGATTAAAGCTAAATAGTGCTCAACAATACCGGACCTTAAGAGTCCCTCATGACAGAGCATTGAAGGCCCTATATTCAATATAATATTCATTCAGGGGATGATTCGGGGGTAGAGTAAGGTGCAAGGCATTTTGACCTATTTAACAAGTCCTTTCACAGGAATAAGAAGGAAGTCAAAGAAAAAGTGAAGAAAAGAGTTAAGGCGTAATAGAAAACAAATGGGGAAGCAGGGGTGGGGAGAAAGGGAGAAAGAAGAAAAGGAAGAATAAATTAC
>OZ038496.1:30737218-30787218 GCA_964036315.1 Acanthosepion esculentum
TATTACACTTTCAAGAACCTTTGTTCTAAGGAAATTATTTTTAGATCTTACATCATTTGAAAAAACAAATTTTGCTTAAAATTATTTCCGTGCATAAATAATATATTAGATAAATATTTATGTAGCGATCTTTATGTTCATAAGTTTTATTTTTATTTTTTGTAAGTTTTCTGTAAGTTTCACTAATATATTGTACTTATATATTGAGAAGATTGACTTGTCACCACTCCTAGCAAAATGCCATATGTAAAGATTTAGCTTAAATTCACGGCACACTTTCTAATTAGTGTCAAATTATGGTCAACAAAACCTCTGTGCTCTGCTTATGCAACTGAAAAGACAATGACAAATTATGGAAGCCCTTTACATCAAAAGATGGTCATTTACATTCAGTAAAATGTTGCCTTAAGATGCCTTTGAAACTTTAGACCATTTTGACCACGTGACGTATGTATGTATATATATATGATTATATATGTGTGTGCGTGAGTTGTTCAGAGAGTAGGTGAGTTCAATCTTCGAAAAGAGTCAGTGAAAAAGAAGAGAAAGGAAGGTCAGAATGAAAGACATGATAAAGAAGAAAAGTAAAGTTGTGCAGGTGGGGATGATAAAGTAGGAAAGAAATATTGGATAAGAAAAAGAAGGAAGGAAGACTAGGCAGAATGAAAGAAAAATGGATTAGTAGGAGAGAATAAAGTGAAGAAGAAAAAGAAAAAAATAGTAAGAGAGAATAAAGATGTCGAATAAAAACATACGAAAGGCAAAGAGATGAAAGAAAATGAAAGAAAAATGAAAGAAAAAGAAATGAAGGAAAGAGAATTCAAAAGAATTCAAAAGAAAACGACAGAAAAAGAAATGAAAGAAAAAAGCAAAAGTAATTAAAGACAAAGAAAGAAAAAGAAATGAAAGAAAAAGAAAGAAAAAGGAAAGAAGAAAGAAAAAGAAATGCAAGACAGCAAAAGAAAAAAATGAAGGAAAACGAATGAAAAAGAAATGAAAAATAAAACGAAAAAAAAGCAAAAGTAATACAAGACAAGAAAGAAAAAGAAATGAGAGAAAAAGAAGGTAAAAGAAAAGAAGAAAGAACAAGAAATGCAAGACACCGAAAGAAAAAGCAATTAAAGAAAACGAAAGAAAAGGAAATGAAAGAAAAAATAAAATTAATGAAATACAAAGAAAAAAGTAACGAAAGAAAAGATAAGCAAAAGAAATGAAAGACAAACAAAGAAAAAGAAACGAAAGAAAAAGAAATACAAAACAAAGAAAGAAAAAAGAAAAATTCGGAGTAGGAGAGAGGAGAGAACGATTTATTTTTTCACCTCATTCCATTTGATCCTTCCTTTTCATATCCAGTCTCTTTCATTCGTGTGTGCCATTCACTCGTTTTTGACATGTTTTTATCTTATTTATTTTGAATTGATTTTTCTTTATAATTTTGTCATTCTTTTGATTTTTACTCTTGTCACAATTAGGGCAAAAATCTTTGCTTACTTTCTTGGTTTTTCTATCATTGCATTTTTTTCTTTCTTTCTTTCTTTCTTTCTTTCTTTACTTCTTTCTTTCTACTGTCAATTATTTTATCTTTTCTTTTTTTAAGATAAAATAATTTGTAATAGAAAGTTATTACAAATTATTTTATCTTTTCTTTCTTTACTTCTTTCTTTTTTTCTTTCTTTCTTTCTTTCTTTCTTTCTTTCTTTCTCCTGTGTTTATTTATTTTCTTTCTTTCTTTCTTTCTCCTGCATTTATTTATTATTTTCTTTCATACTCTTTTTCCGACTTTTTTCATTTTTGCATCTTTCTTTCTTCTTTTTTCTTGGTTTGCATCTTTTTTCTTTCTTTCTTTCTTTCTTTCTTTCTTTCTTTCTTTCTTTCTCTTTCATTTATTTATTATCTTCAAATTATTATTATTATTATTATTATTATTATTATTATTATTATTATTATTATTATTATTATTATTTACGTTCATAATCTGTTTCTGTCTTTTTCTTTTTTCTCATTTTACATCTTTCTTTCTCCTTTTTTCTTGGTTTTCATCTTTTTTCTTTTTCTTTTTCTCTTTCTTTCCTTCTCTCATTCTGCCTTTCGTACGAAAGAGATACAAAATGAGTAAAAGGACGCCCTTTTTAATGAAAGCAAGATGGAACTATTTTTTGTTGAGTAGGTTGACGGCGGTCAATACGTGTCATGCAATTAAAGAAACTCGGAAATTATGAAAGTAACATAAACTGATTTTTCTAAAGTCAAAGAGCGAATTTTCTACCAAGCAATATCCATCTGCGCTCAATTGACAAGAAGATCAACGCAAGTTCCCGCCTAATGAAATTTACGCGCGAAAACTTACTTCAGCAAATTGCGTATTGTTCTCGAAGTAAAATCAACTTAGTTTTGAGAGCGACATTATTTGACAAGAACTAGAAATTAAATAAACTCTGTGACATTAGTATGAGTTTAGTATACACGCACATCCACGCAATTGCCCGCTCACAACAGTATACACACACTGAAACACACGAACACACGCAAAGGCAAGTAAGTAAAATACAGAATGACTGTGAAACGCACAAAAGCACATTAACACACAGACGAATGCACCATAAAGACACACATATGCACACAAACGCAGCAACACATATTTGCCTGGTAGAGGATATACAAATTGAAAGAATACGCAGTAAGATACACATACGCAATTTTGTAGTGGGAAGTGATGAAAATCTTTTCTATTGTAAATATTTATGAGGAGGCGCTGAAAATTTTCGACCCTACTAACAAGAATCTGACAAAATGATCAAACATTAGACTTGTAAAACTTTTAAGAAAACCTGAATATATATATATATATATATATATATATATATATATATGTATATATATGTATGTGTGTGTGTGTGTGTGTGTGTGTGTGTGTGTAAAATGAGAATAAATGGAATATAATTCTCCTGTCCGTAACATTTATTTTAAAAGAGGGCTCAATACAGAATAGAACTAAATATTATTTATTTTAGGATATTAAAGCAAAAATATGATAAAATCTCTACACAATGGCAATTATTTTTCAACACTACAAATCTATTCCCTCGGTAAACTACTGGCAAGTGAATGATTAATTTAATTTCCTGTTAGGAAATTAAATTAATCTTTCGATTACAAATGTGGCACTACAAATGTGTCTCCTCGGACGATGGTAAACTACTTGCAAGTGGACGATTAATTTAATTTCTTAATAGGAAATTAAATTACTCTTCTAATGGCAAGCAGTATACGATCATCCAAGGAGACACCTTTGTAGTGTTGAAGCATAATTGCCATTGTGTTGCGATTTTAACATGTTTTTGTTTCAATATCCTAAAATAATATATATATATATATATATATATATATATATATATATATATATATATATATATATATATATATATATATATATATATATAGTTGTATATTTAGGCAACAATACTTCGTTTATGCATGTTTCATTAAAAACGACAGACAAGGTACTACGGTTAAGCATTTTATTTAATTTTTCTTGTGTTCGAACAAGAGCTTTCTTTTTTGGACAGAGGGTGGGGCATGTAATAGTTGGAAAAGCATGGACCGAGTGGATTTTCCATACTAATACCATTATAGACCACCAAATTAGACTGTTTCTCCCCAAAGTAAGTAATAACGTTAGTGAACATACAGTAAAAAATTACATACACATTTATTACAAAAACCAAATGCACATTAATTACAAACAAGACGAATCTTCACTAAGACATATTATAAAGAAATACACTACCCCAACTGACCCGAATAAAAAAATCAAATTAATTATCTATTACAAAAATTTTAGACAGCTAATTTTATCCTCAAAAATAACAACACACCAGCTAAGTCAAAATAACAAAGAACGAACATTATCTATGAGTTCAAATGCCCCTTAAGGAACTGTGTTCCTGACCAAACCGGACTCATAAATAATTACATCGGTTACACAACTACATGCTTATCCAGACGTCTTTCGCTACACCTATCTGATCACAGCTCCATTAAAACCCATTTAAACACACACACAAATTTACCAAACTCCATTAGAAACATACTAGTAGAAAACACAAATATATTAACTGCATCCACCTGTAAAAAAAGATTAAAAATAATGAAAGCTTTAATAATAAAAAAGAAAAAGCCGACTCTTAACAATATTAGCTACGAACAAAGCCACACTGTGCTAACCGTATTCGGAAATTAAAACATCCCAAGCACACACTAAGACATACACATAACGCACACACTCAATTAAGCTGAAAAATCGAATCATCCTTGATAATGGCCGAAAGCGCTCGGAAATATAAAACATTTGGAGAGTTCTTACACACCCTTTGTCCAGAAAAGAAAGCTCTTGTTCGAACACAAGAAAAATTAAATAAAAAGCTTAACCGTAGTACCTTGTTTGTCGTTTTTAATGAAACATGCTTATATATATATATATATATATATATATATATATATATATATATATATATATATATATATATATATATATATATATATATATGTGTGTGTGTGTGTGTAATGGCCGGCTCTCTATACTGCTCCAGTAAGTACCTGACTCTTCATGCTATCCTTTACCAGGCCGTACAGTGGCCTAAGGAAAGTTTTGAGCCAGGAGAAATAAATTAAATTAAATTTCAAAATTTAATTATGTAATCCCTACTCAACATAAGTATACAGTATTTGGAAATGGTATGTCCTTCATTTGCTAGTTTCAGTGCTTTTATTTGATTTTTCATGGATTTGATCAATCGTCTGCTCCATATTGTTCCACTCCTTTAACAATGTTTCTTTAAGTGTGACCACTGACGTGATTTTGGTTGAACGCTCACGAAGTTTTCGGTGAAGGTGCTCCTAACCGTGCTCTATTGAATCCATGGGCTACCCATCGCAGTGACTTGATTCCTTGCGATTCCTTCTAGGCCTTTGCTACTCTGTTCGTATGACATGGCGCTCCATCTTCTTGTAAAAGGTACGCATTCTTGTCAATCTAATTGGTTTCAAATAATGGGAGTATTCCTTTCTCTAATATTTGACAGTATTTTGGACCAATCAACCGCTCGTCAACAGGAATCAGCCCAGATTTCCCTCCAGACCAGACAGCACCCCAAAACATTATTCCAATCCCTCCATGTTTCACGGTTGCCTTCAGACATTCAGTTTTCCAAATCTCATTCTGATTTATCCAAACATAAACCTGTCTCGAATTCGAATATTGGAAGAATTTGCTTTCATCTGACCAAATTACAGACTGCCAAAATTCATAATCTTTGCTCTCGAATTCTCTCGCTCAGTCCATACGCATGTCCTTGTTAACCTCTGAAATCACGGGCTTCTTTCGTGTAACTCTTCTTTGATAGCCTAGCTCTTTCAGAGTCTTTCTCGCCGCATATGGTGACATATCCATGCTGTTGACGACATCTTTGACGCTCTGACAACGGTTTCTGATGACTTCCCTATTCAGTGCCCTTTTCTTTCACTCAGACACGATGCTTGGTTTTCCTGAACATTGTTCCACACGACAATGGCCTTCTTCATTAAATTTCTTGACAATATTATTAACCATTTGATGATTAACCTGGAAAAACCTAGCAATTTCTCCATTTGACTTACCACACCGACGCCATCCTATTATTTGCCGTTGTTGAAATTCATTAATTTCCTTACTTCCGCGAACTTTTGTTGCAAAATATAAGTCAGCTATCGTTCATAGATGAGAATAGCTTGATACTAACACGGTATTGTCCGAAAAAAATGAAGATACGTTATTACACAAGCCAAAATTGCTATAATTAAGGGTAGCTAAAAACATAACCCACTGTAAATGGAGTACTGTTGTCATATTTGAACGGCAGCTGCAATCCTCACTTTCCCGTCTTTATCAAGTTTTATTCAATAGTGTCACCTAGTCTATGTTGGTGACGAATTATTTTCCATCCTGCAACCTCTCTCTTACAGGCGGGATCCAGCGAACCTCTCACTGCTCTATCGCTTCTCCCATGGAAAGTTCTCGGACGAACTACATTCATTGCTCCGCCAGGACAAAACTTTACGGCTAGGACACGCCACGCCACTTACAATGTAGCAAGCCATCACATTCCCCCGTGTTCCATCGGTGAGAAGTAAGTTCCACTGGAACAGCTTTTTTCCCGCGAACAATTGCTCTGTGAAACAGACCCCCAAAAGGATGATATCCTGATCACTACAATCTTAACCTAGTCTAGAGTCAACCGTTATGTCCCAATCTTAAACGCATACCCCTTACCTTAACGTAATTCTCTACTTTGAGTGGCCCCGGGTCCTTGTACAGGATGAATGTTACTGTAAAACAAAATCTCGATCCTCAGGCGACGGGAACGCTCCCGATAGGATGAAACTTAAGTAACGGTCCGAACTTTTTGTATATATATATATATATATATATATATATATATATATATATATAATAAATTTTTATTAATATGAATTATTTATTTAAAAAATTTACATAAATGAAATACAACTTCCCTAGTAAAAAATAAAAATAAATAAATAAATATAGGTCGCATGTCTAAAATCGGAAAAAAATTCGTCTACTACAGATAAAAAAACGAAGAAAATGGCAAAATGATCAGGACGCACATGCGTACAGACGGGCACACACACAAACACAGAGAATACAGAAGAAAATTGACACCAGTGCTAAATTAGTATAAAAAAGAAAAAAAGGAAAAAAAAAAGGCAATAAATTACTGATACCCTCTGAAGAGTGAACGAAGAGGTCCGTCTACGAAACTCTGGAGTCGGAATGCTGAAGGTAACATCAATCAGCTAAGTATCAAATTTTACTCACATTAATCCTATATATATATATATATATACAGGGTGTCCATAAAGTTCGTGTGCACTTTAAAAAATTTATAACTTTAAAGTGCACACGAACTTTATGGACACCCTGTGTATATATATATATATATATATATATATATATATATATATATATATATATATATATATATATATATATATATGTGTGTGTGTGTGTGTGTGTGTGTATTGGTAAAAAATGAAAGTGTTAGAAAGATCTGTACAAAAGTCGTTGTATAGAGAAAAAATAGGTTTTTTATTTTATTCCGAACTTAAACGACAGCACATGATAATCTGACAAACATTCACAAACTTTTAAAAGGCTACAGAGCGAAACCGGTTAAGCAAAATTATTCTTTCTAAAAAGAATTATTTCTAAAGCTACATATATCATATTATATATAAATATATAAAAAACAGTTGTTTTTCATGTTAATTATTCTCTCTCTCTCTCTCTTTCTCTCTCTCTTTCTAATGTATATATATACAGGATGTTCATAAAAAATTATCATAAATTAAAATGTGAATATTTCAGTAGCTACATGTCCCAGGCAAACGAAATTAATTAGGCTCCACGTTGAACAAGAACAGATTTAGTTATCAAACTTCGAACCAAATATTACAAGGGATGTATATTTTATAAGCGATTTCGCAAAACTTCATAAATGTTCAATATGCGCACCGGCTGTGACACAATTCACGTCAAGTCGGTAGTGCAGCTTCTACCTAATACGCTGTAGCATGTCTTGCGTAACATTCTCCAGCGCCTCAGTGATACTCTGCTTAAGTTCTACTCGGCTTGTAGTAAGTGTGGTGATGTAGACCTATCATTTCATATAGCTCTATGAAAAAAGAAAAATCACAAAGTGTCTAGTCAGGTGAATATGGTGGCCATTTCAATTGAAAGATTCTTATTGAGATAAGTCTGCACTGTCAACTTAGTTTTGAAACATTGTGTTAAAATTTGATATCATCTAAGTGAGAATTGCCTATGGTATTAGACTACACAATGATGTCAATTTTGGGGGAAACAAACACACACTCTCTCTGTCACACACACACACACACATACACACACACACACACACACTATATATATATATATATATATATATATATATATATATAATTTATTTGAAAACTATAACCTAAATATATTATAAAATCACTACAAAAATACCCATTTTGTTTCAACACTTCTGGTGTCTTATCAAGTGATGGTGTTGAATGTAGAATAAAGAGTTTTAGAAGGTTCAAATCGACCAAACACCCTTCGATATGAAACACGCTGTTACAGAAGTTACAATGACCAATCAAAATACAAGTATATGTGAATTCTAAAAACTTGACAACGAACCTTGGTTATAATAATTAATGCCTTAATGTTAGGGTTAGCCTGAAATAGGAATCATTCTAATTAATATTAAGTTTTACTACGTAATTGAAAATTAAAAATTATCAATTTTTAATTTAATCTGTATTATGTTTTAAATATTATAAAATTATTTAAAGAAACTGAGGAAAAATACATATTTTGTTATTTATTTTGTTTTAATTGAAAGGCCAAAAACTCAGAATAAACGTTAAAATCTAATGTTGATGCAAAGCTTCGTTACAACTTAGATACATTTGAAGTGGGCAGGGGAGGATGAAACCTTGCAAATGGCAATACATACACAATCAGATTATAATACTCAAATACACTTACAATATCCTATAATTGCATATATATATATATATATATATATATATATGAATAAAAAACAACAACAGTGAGATTTATAATCCAGACTTCTTTCACATTTATTTTTAAAAACAGTGTTCGATACACAGTAAAGCATAACATTACAATTATTTATTTTTAAAAATATGTATTGATCGCGATACAGAAATTACCATGTTTCGAAGCCAAAACCTAAATTTTAAATTTAAATTAAAATTTAAAGTTCAGTTCCATTTTCAAGCAATGCTGAATAACTTTCGAAAAAATTTGATTTACTCTATTTATAAGCCATAAGTTGGTGGGGGAATGAGAATTCAAAATATTAAGTGGGTGTTGTTTTTTTTTGACGAATCAAGATACAAGTATATTTTTTGTTTCGAAACATAGTAATTTCTGTGTAACGATGAATACATATTTTTTTTTTAAATAACTATAATATATATATATATATATATATATATATATATATATATATATATATATATATATATAGTAGCAGCATGACCCGGCGTTGCCCGTGCTTGATTAAAAATTCGTACGAATCATACAGCAATCGCAATCACTTGACTTAAAATATTTTTGCCCTTCCTTGCCTTTAAAGGAGTGCCCTTTGCCTTGCTGATGTTGCTACATGCCTTACTTCTTGCCTAACTCACACTGCAAATTTTTTCTAAGCTCTATACTAAACATTAAATCTGTTACGAAAAAAGAACTAAACAAAATGAACACAAAACGATCAGTTTTAAAAAAGGACTCGTAACTGGAAAAACCGAATGAAAAAGAATGTTAACAACAAATGCTTTTTCACACTCAACCCAGTTCTGCGGAATCAGAATCAACGTTGAGTTTAAGGAAGCGAATGAACCAATTGGAGTAAAGTGCCAATGCAGATTTAAATTTTTGCCACTTGTGATGAATGCAGCTATCGATTTTTTTTTGCATGCTAGGATACTAGTTAACATTCGTGTCAGTCAGCTGTTGGCTCTCACGCTGGCCAATAGAATCTTCCTGCCTATTCGTGGCAGCCAGCTATAGGCTCTCACTCTGGTCAATAGAAAATGGCTGCAAAATACATGAAAACTGCCGTAGAAGCATGAACAAATCGATTATTTCCACTATCGATGGGAGTTGGGAAATGCAAGGTCGGTCTTGGCCTTCCGCTAAATTGGAGAATGTGCATGTAAATTTTGGTGCAAATCCGTCGAAAATTGCGGCCGTGCATTCGTTACATACACATCCTGCCTTTTATATATATATATATATATATATATATATATATATATATATATATATATATATATATATATATATAATATATATATATATCCTGAAATGTTTTAAAAGTTTTATATTTTATCATATATATATATATTCATATTTCACCGTATCGTGTTTGGTGATCGTCGGGTATTGTCAGGCGTCGAGAATGATTCCTGTTTGATCTCGGTATTGTGAAATTTAAGCAGCGAGCCGAACTTCGGATTCTATACTCCTGTGTACTTGGTATGGCGGCCCGAATGAATGTAGCTCATCCATGGAAATAGCCATAGAGTAGCGACGGGCTTGCGACGTTGCGTCTGTGAGAAAGGGATTGCAAGATGTTATATAGGAATAAAGTGTTGCTGCCGACACTTGAGTTTGAACATAGACCACCAGTGAGCAAACACAGGTGATCCCGTTATTGAATTCAGTAGACCACGTGAGCATAGAGGAAACGCATATGTAGGAAGTGGCGTAATGTCCAAATGATCGCTATTTCTAGTCTATCCTCTATACCATCCGAATCGCTCTTTCTACTCTATCCTTCTATTCTATTCAGATTGCTATATTCTATTCTATCCTCTATACTATACGGATCATTATTTCTATTCTACCCTCTATTATTATCCGGACTACTATTCTCTACTCTTTTCACTATACTATTTCTCTGTTCGGATCATTATTCGGTGGTTACTTTTCGAGTGAGCATTATCGAGATAGTACTATTAGTGCGAGTGATATTCGAAGGCGTCTGACACCAGCATTGTTCAACGGCGTACTATAATTGTATCTGCGATTACAAAGTCTCTACTACAATGAGCATTACGAAAGTGGCATCTCAAAAGTGGCAACGAATGTTCGTTGACATCACAAAACAAGGTGGAACATAATTTATTCCCCACGAGGTCGCGGATACCTCCTGCGCGTGAAATAGGGTAGACGGAACTATTCGGAGAGCCGTTGATCGCTGCCATCATACGAAGTCATTGTCGTTGAACGTTTTGCCATATCGCGCTCGTTCAAACTGTTGATCACTTCCAGAATCTGAGCGCTGATCAGTGAGGTTACCTTATAAACATACGTTGTTTATCAATATTTGATTAACTAACAAGATGCTAATGCTTAGACATCTTATTCTGTATTTTTGAACATTGCAAGCTGTCGACAGTATTTTTGGCCACAGATCACCATATATACCAAATCATTAAGATCATTTTTCTCTGTCAGTCCCACGTCAACACCAGGGGACCAAAATGCGAATCGAAATGTCAAATTTAAAATACCTACATCTCTCCGCTAGAATTATTAGGTATCGTCACATCATTAATACAGTGAGCGGGGTTCAAACACATCATTTAAAATATTATAGATATGTCATATTTTTTTCAAACCAAATCGCCCCAAGTAATGCGGGAATGCCACTTGCACGCAAAGGGTTACAGAGAGTGAGAGTAAGGGTAAAGAGACGAGATTGAGGAAAAGGATAAAGAGAAGGACGGGGGTCAAGGTCAAGGCATCAGAAGATGTCGATTGACATTACATTTGAATATTTGAAGATTATAGCTATCAGGGAAGCCACTGATAGGAAGGGAGTTCCACTGATTGGAGGTGCCAGGTAAGAATCTGTTGGAGTAGAGGATATGGCTACATTTAGCCGTGTTGACAGTGAAAGAGTTAAACCGAGATGTCAACCTAGTAGAACGCTTAAATTCATGCAGTTTAAGAGCCAGTTAAAGTAGCTCGCCAGAGCAGTTGTCATGAAAATACTTGTAGAAAAGACAGAGGGAAGTTACAGCACGTCTTTGAGAAAGTGACTGTAGACGGGATGCCAGATCAAGACCAGTCACATTGGATATCCGTCTTTGAATTTTGTCGAGGACCTCGAGATGAACTCCGGGGGACACCGGACCATATATGGCAGCAGTATTCCATGCAAGTAAGAATGGTTGATTTGTAGATTTGAAGGCTAGAAAAAAACCTTTCCTTGTGGTAGATGAAGCTATAGATTCAATGTAGTCGTTCCACTTCAGGTCAGTGGACAGCTTGAAACCAAGCAGGCGCAGAGAGGCGCTCTCGTGGAGTTGGGCATCAGCCATCCTGATGGGAGGCAGGGAGTGTTCTCTATGGCGGTTAACTGAGAGCAGTTTCATTTAAGAGGCATTAAAGTTTACAAGCCATTTCCTGACCCAGTCAACCACAGATAGGAGGCCAGGATAGGGCCAGGTTAGTTTTGTCAACGGTGCCTGATTTACTATTAAGGCAGGAGTAAATAGTTATATAGTTTTGAGTGTTCTTTCTTGATTTTATAAGTTAAATAAAAAAAGTCTCATTTTGAAAATTTGAATTAAAAAGGTCGATATTAAAAAATTAATTTATAAGTTTGAAAAATTAAAATATGCAAAAATAGGTTTAATTTATTTTAAAAATAATTTATGATCAATATGTTTTTCACATATAACTTTTCACTTTCGAAGCAATTAACAAATATGTGACTGTGATTTTTGCCTACATTTCTTCTAAATTTATTAGTCAGTTTTTGATTTACGGTCTGGTGGTTGTAATTTACACAGATATTATGACTAAACACAGAAACTCCTTGTCGTTACTCAGGGTCTAACATTTTGTATTACTTATTTTATATTTAAAATATATGAGAAAAAAGCAGATTAATATGTTCTTTGACTTGTTTATCTGTTTTTTTTTTTTCTCAGGGTTTCAAATCAGAGTCTTAAATGTATCACCCCCCACAAGTCTAACGTGTTACATCATCCTGATTTAAGAATTACCCCTTCAACTGCATATCTACATCATGCATTTTGAGTAGATAATTTCCCCCCTATAAACGGGCAGATTTTCTTGCCAGAACCCGTCTTACATATTTATAATTCTACCATTTGCCCGTGTATTGAATATTAACGCCTTAATTGGTCTGGTGTTCCTGCTATATATATCTCCAGATTCTGGCCCAAATCCAAAGATCTCTGATGTTATTGGTCCTGATCTGGTAAACACGACATCAGCCACATTTCCACCGCCGTGATGTGACTTCCCTCCGTTTTTTTCTATAAATATTTTCATTGCAATTGTTATAATGAGCTCTCTTCCTTGGTCCTATCAAATGTTAGTGAGGGCCTCTGTTCAAGATGATCTGATAGGCGAGCTCGGTCTGACGAAGTAGGAGGCTCGTCCGCTTTGGGCGCCCGGGTTGAAATGCCTCACTAACGATGCGACATCGTACACCTGGCTGTTGATACGAAGGGCACGCTGGTTCGGCAAGAGTCTTTGTTCAACGGGTTTCGACAATTCTCCCAACTGCGTTCGCTGCAGTGAATCAGTGAAAACCCTGGACCACGGCTTCTTCAACTGCAGGATCGTAGTCCTGTTGTGCAGTTTTATTGAAGATATCATAGTTCACATGCTACGCAGAAAGTTCTTTGTCTTCGAGGCTAGTTAGGTTTGTAGCGATGTGGTACCGCCGTTGAGTAATGTTGAGCATTATGCGTTTTTTTGTTTGCTAAGTGTTATGAGAATCGTGATATGGACGAAGCGACAGAAGGTATTCTATGAGGACGCGTACTTTACCTCTTCCAAAGCCATCTTGTACTTTAGGCATCAGCTTAAAGTTAAGATTAAGACGAAAAGGAGACGACTCTCTCTATCAGAATTCGGTAAAAGGTGGGTGAGTCTTGCACTTCTGTGTCGAGTAAAAGGAGCTGAACTAGAGTGTCATTTGGGATCTCCGCGTTAAACATTAGCAATCACGCCCCAAAATAGTTTAGGTTTTGTTTCATCCTTAGTTTTTAATGTCCAGTTAGCTGGAGCATGTATGTTCATTGGACCCTCATATTTTTGTCCCCATTTAATTTTGTTCAATTCCCCCTCTCCTCGCGCGTTAGGTCACCAGAGATGTCAGTTCTCTGGTGGATGCGGAACGTCTTTCGATTTTTCGAGTGTGTTTTTTCGTATTTGTTTATGTGTTTAGGTGAGTGTGTGTTTGCTCGAATGATTGGTTCTCTCATTAATTCTGTCCAATTAACTAATTTTTCTGCTACGTTAAAGAATTGTGAGAGTGATATTACTAAACCTATTTTTTTTAGTTTCTTGTAAATAAAAAATATATTCGCTCTAAATATACATTGGGGCATAATTTTATAAGTTGTTATTTTATTCCCCTCCCACCACAGCTAAATTGTACATATGGGAACTAGTTACGACTTTATAGAGACATGTGGTATTATGGTGACTGTAGTAAGAATAGTTAGTAAGAATGTGTTGTTTTGGTGCAAGGAGTATTATACTTTGTTTGGGTCATTGGCTAGCTTGACAGTTTGAAGAACAGCCTTCCCCTATCCCCACTTTTTGCCACATTTCCTGTGAATTACCAGGAATAAATAATGCTCTCCTCCTTGGTACCTCGACCACATGCTACTTGATTATCAACTAGGTCTCATCGTGTTAAACCATGAGCGACGAGGTGGATTTGTCCGCACGTGTATAAATGTGAGTACGGAACGTAATACACAAAAAGCCGTATGTAGCAGCCGTGTGAGAAAATACAGTAGTAATCTTCAGATAGACTTCTAAGATTGAACTGAACCGATCTAAGTAATAAACACATTACAGCAGTGGCGACGAGACGAAGTTTGTGGAAATTAGAAAAACCAAACCAAACCTTTTTCTTTCTTTTACCAAAATGGAGGAATTACAGCTACTTTTCCAACGCAAGATACGGGATTTGGAAGCGTTCGTAAGCGAAAGAGAAAAGAAAATTCAAGTTCAACGGATTCCGTTTCAAATTTAATTCCAGAATTTAATTGCACCCCTGAGGATAACTTCACTTTTGAGGTATATTTTCGTCGATTTGAGAGTTTCTTTGAAAAAGAATGTTCGGAGGGGACTCACGACAAGATAGTGCATCTACTACTCCGGAGGCTGGGAACAAAAGAACAGGAAAGGTAATGTCATTTTTATATTACCAAAAAAAGAAAAAAAAAGGAAAAACAAGAGACGTAGATCTTAAAAACATTGTAAAACGTCTGACAATTCTTGACGAAAAAGTTTGTCTTCCATACTGAATATTAAATTTTCAACTTGAAGAAAAAAGATGATTTTTCCACATATGCTGGTGTAGTGAACAAAGAACGTGAAAAGAGTGAATTAAGATTTAACGAACGACCAATTCAAATGATCAATTTTCGTGTTGAATCTGGTCAAAAAATGATAACGAAATTAGGACAATGTTATCAAAGCCTGAACAGGACTGAGGGAAAAACTTACAGACGACGGCTGAATAGCGTCAGAGGTTAATAAATTTAAAACATGACACGTGTCCGATTGAAGAAGGGGAAGAAATGAAAATGGAGGTCGAATCAATAAAAGAAACTACGTCAAAAAATGATACTGTACCGAACAACTGCTACGGTTATGGGGGAAAAGATTCCCGGAAAAAACTGCCACTTTTAAGTGCTTCGGTTGTGGCAAGCTTGGACACAAAGGATTTCTGCAGGTGGCAAAATAAAAAAAAATGATTAACCGTGCTAAAGGAATAGAATTTGTTAAAGGAAGTCTCACTACTTAAAAAAAATACTTTGAATAGAAAATTTATTCGCGTCTGCATGACCAACAAACCGTGACCCTTCAATTAGATACGGGCTCTGATATTGCAATAATTTCCGAAGAGACATGGAAAAAAATAGGGGCAGTGATATTGAAAAAAAAGTTACCACGAAGCGCGTAGCGTCTCTGGGGCAAAATTAAAAAAAAGCAGGTGAATTGAAGTCTTGTTCCGCAAAAAAAAAAGTTTAATGTACTAGCGTACGTGACAAAAGGAAAACAGTTACATATTTATTAGGTGCAGATTGGCTACACTTGTTCAATTGTGGGATGGCTCAATCAATTCTATTTTATTCCGTCAGATGCTCGAATCTGAACGTTGATAGTTTAAAGAAAACTATTATGCAAGAGTATAAAGCCTTGTTTGCAGAGGAATTGGGTCTCTGCACTGAAGTTAAAGCATCTTTACGGGTATACTACGCCTCTCAAGAGAGAGAGAGAGAGAGAGAGAGACGAATCGAGTCGAGCCGATAGTAGTTCACTCCAAACCAGACTGACAGTCATACTAACACCTTCCACGTCTTGTATTATTATTCCGTATAATATATCTTCGCTATTTCTACTCTTGTGTTCGTGTTGTTTTTCCATGGTCCTGATTTGGACCATAACACTTTTAAACCAAAGACCCGTACCCTATGCTGATAGTGAACAAGGAACTGGACAGACTACAAAATAGGTGAGTTATTTCACCAGTCGAGTCTTAAGTTGGGCAGCGCTCATTGTAATTGTCAAAAAAAGACTGGTAAATTACGAGTGTGTGCAGATTATTCAATGAAGTTGAATAACACCCTACAAGACTATAATTATCCGTTACCAACAGCCGAAGAAGTATTTACAAAATTAAACGGGAGGTATATTCTCCATTTCGGATACGTACATTCAAACTGAAATGGAAGAAGCAAGCAAGTAAAAAATTTCTTACCATTAATACGCATAGAGGGTTATTTCGGTTTAATAGACTACCGTTTGGTGTAAAAGTAGCTCCTGTAATTTTTCAGCAAATTATAGATACTATGTTTGTTTTGCTTTGTCAGCGCTGTGAGAGCTTCCAGTATTTCGCCGTTGTCATATATTTCATTTATCGCGTCAATAAAATATGGTTTTCACCTGGAGAAAAAGCATCGGAGGCGATTTACGAATTGGAGATATAAACATCAACCAGATGCAGAAGTTTAAATATCTGGAAAGCGTTTCAACAGAGGATGGAAAAAGTGACACAAAGAGACGAAAACGCATTGAGCTAGTGAAAGAAGCATTCCCAAACTTAAGCAAGGTGTTGAAAAACGGAAAAGATTCTTCGGAAGCAAAGAACAGTGTCAGATGTTTAACCAATCCGCTTATCTTAGTGAATGCTGGACAATCTCTCGACAAATGAGGTAAAAAAACAAGACGCAACAGAAATGTAGTGAATAAAAATTCCATGGACGGACCGAATAAGCAATAAGTCTTAAAACAATGTTAACTGAAAGAATAAACTGAGAATCAGGGAAAAACAGCTGAAATTCCTTGGACGCATAATGATGAACGAGGTCTTAGAAAATGTAAGGCTCACAGGGCACATTAAGGACAAAAAAGATGGCAGAACGCTACTAGCCACCTACCTGACGTCTGCTAAGACTTAGGCTATCATGGCTCTCCACAACTTTCTATGAGCTGAAGGGACGAGGCGCAGATGAGCAGCATCTTGTTTTCAAATAAAAAATTCGCATTCAATTACACCCTTTTCGCGTATTTTTAATTATTTGTACTTCGAGAGAAGGTGGAAGGAAGATGTACGGTAAAACTACTAATCGAAAAAGAGGAAAAATACAGAAAAATACAAAACGGGAGAAGTAGGCGAAAACTAGCAGTAGAAAAGGGGAAAAAAAAGAGAGAGAGAGAGAGAGAGAGAGAGAGAGGGGAGGGGGAGAAAAGTATGTAAAAACTAGTAATAGAAAAGGAGAAAGTCGGTGAAAAATAGCAGTAGAAAAAAAGGACAGTGAAGAAATATAATGAGACGAGAGGAAAAGAAAAAAGTAGACGAAATCTAGTAATAGATAAAGAGGGGGAGAAAGCGAGACGAGGAAGAAAAAGAAAATCAGTAACAAAAAAAAGAGGAGGAGAAAATCAAGGAACGATGTCGACGAAAATTAATGAGAGGGAAAAAGAAGGAAAGGAACTACAAAATTAATAATGTCAATGAGAGTGAAACCATATTAAAATGTAGAAGTAAAAGAAAACAACCCGAGAGAGAAGAGGAGGAAAGTGAACAATTAAAAAAAAAAGAAATAAAAGAAGACGGAATCAACTGATAATGGATTCCGCTTGGACAGCAGAGGAAAATAAGAGGGAATAAGTTGATGAAAGATTCTGGCTGGAGACTGGAGAAGAGAAGGAGAAAATGAATGAATGAATGAATGAATAAATGAATGAATGAATGAATGAATGAATGAATGAATGAATGAATAATAATAATAATAATAATAATAATAATAATAATAATAATAATAATATGGACTGGTTGGAAAAGATTCCAGTAGGCTGATTGAAGGGATCCCTGGAAGTCCATGCCTCAAAGAGATACAAAAAATTGTTCTGACAAGTACAGCCCACACTTTACGAAGGGCTTTATCTATGTAATTATTATTATTTTTTTTTTTGGCAGTGGAAAGTGTCATGATGCCATTTCTAACCTTAGGTACCTGGGCAGGACCCGGAAAGAAATGTGTAAACGCCAGATATCAAAGGAAATAATAATAATAACAATAATAGAGAGAAGAAAAGAAAAAGAGAAACTGATGAAAGATTCCGGTTGGGCAGCAGAGGAAAAATAAATAAGTAATGAAAGAAAGATGATTCAGACAGCGACGCACAGATGAGATGAAGGAAGAATAACAGAAACGACATTAAAAAAAGAGCCAAAGAAAAGAAGAAAGAGAAAAAGATGAGGAAAGTAGGTTGATGAAATATTCGGACGGAAAAGTACATGCGAGAGTGTTGGGGATAAATGAATATATAAAAATAGAAGGAATAAGCCGATGAAAGATTCAGGCTGGGCAGTAAATGGACTAAAGAAAGAAACTGAATAAGTAAGTAAAGAAAGAAGGAAGTAAGGAAAAATGGTTGAAACTGGGATGCAGATTTTGAGACGTAGAAAGAATAACGGAAAGGAAAGACAAAAAAGAAAAGGCACAAGAAAAACGAAAGAAAGACAGATGAGTGAATAAGTTGATGAAATATTTCGGCTATATAAATCAGTGTTAAGATGGACGGAAATAATAATAATAATAATAATAATAATAATAATAATAATAATAATAATAATAATAATAATTTTTTTTATTTTATTTTTTTATTTTTTTGCAGTGGAAAGTGTCATGATGCCATTTCTAACCTTAGGTCCCTGGGCGGGACCCGGAAAGAAATGTGTAAACGCCAGATATCAAAGGAAATAAAAATAATAATAATAATAATCCCTGTTGTAGTTGGAGCCCTTGGACTGGTTGGAAAAGAACCAGTAGACTAATTGAAGGGATCTCTGGAAGTCCATGCCTCAAAGAGATACAAAAATTGTTCTGACAAGTACAGCCCACACTTTATGAAGGGCTTTATCTATGTAATAATTTTCTTTTTGCAGTGGAAAGTGTCATGATGCCATTTCTAACCTTAGGTCCCTGGGCGGGACCCGGAAAGAAATGTGTAAACACCAGATATCAAAGAAAATTAAAAATAATAATAATAATAATAATAATAATAATAATAATAATAATAATAATAAAATGATGAACGATTGCAGTTGGGCAACAGACTGATACTAAATAAAGAAATAAACTGATGAATAAATAAAGAAAGAAGAAAAAGAAAGGGCGTTGAATGAAAAAGAGAATGGAAGTGAAAAAGGAAGAATTGCAAGAACATTGGTAAGATTAACAGAAGAGAAAGACAGAAGTTTTGTAAGATGAATAAAAAAAGATGAAGGAATTAAAGAGTGTGGAAGTAAAGAAAATGAGAGAAGAAAGGAAGAATTAGAGGAAAAGAAGTAACATGAAAAAGAGAGAAGATGACAAAAAAGAAAGAAGTTCAAGTAATAAGAGGAAAAAAGAAAGAGAAGAGGAGAAAAGAAAGAAAAAAAGAAGTTAAGAAAGAAGTATAAGAAAGCAAAAGGGAGAAGAGAAAAAACAAGAGAAAAAAGGAACGAAGAAGGAAAAGAAGCGAAAAAGAGAAGGATATTAAAGAAGAAGAAAAAGAAGAAACGAAAATGAGAAGGATATTAAAAAAGCAAAGAAGATGAAGAAAAAAACGTAAATGTGAAGGATATTAATGAAGAAGAAAAAGAAGAAGATGAAGAAAAAGAAGAAGCGAGAAAGAGAAGGATATTAATGGAGCAATGAATAAGAAGAAAAATAAACGAAAAAGAAGAAGGATATAAAAGAAGCAAAAAAGAAGAAAAAGAAGCGAAAATGAGAAGGATATTAAAGAACAAAAGAGAAGAAGCGAAAAGGAGAAGTATATGAAAGAAGCAAAAAAGGAGAAGGAAAATAAGCAAAAATGAGAAAAATAAGCGAAATAGAGAAGGATATTAAAGCAGCCAAGAAGAAGAAAAAATAGAAAATGAGAAGAATATTGAAGAAGAAAAAAAGCGAATAAGATAAGGATATTAAAGAAGAAGCAAAAGAAGAAAAAGAAGTGAGAAAGAGGAGGATATTAAAGAAACAAAGAAGAAGAAAAAGAAAAGAAGCGAAAAGAGAAGAATATTAAAAGCAAAGAAGAAAAAGAAGTGAAAAAGAAGCAAAGAAGAAGAAAAAGAAGCGAGAAAGAGAAGAATAATAAAGAAGAAGAAGAAGAAGAAGAAGAAGAAGAAGAAAAGATCATCAAGAAAAAAGCTTACATATATAAATAGAAGAGGTATGTGTTCAGAATGAAAAGAATTGTGGATTTGATTTGATAAATGAACCAAAGTATTAAACAAAATCGATAAAAATCGTTTTCGCGCCTAAAAACTCGATGCATTTCAGAATGCGAAGAGAAATAAGGGGAATGAAAAGAGGCGAGAAAGAATGACTGTGAGTGAGAAGATAAGAAAAAGGAAGAGAGAGAGAGAGAGAAAGAGAGAGAGAGAGAAAGAGGGAGAAGTAAAATATCGGAGGGAGAAAAGGGAGATAGAGAGCAGCTAATAAAATAAGTCTTTTAAAAAGTCCGCCGATGTTGCATCTAAATTGGCGTTCTGAGAGACTTAAACAATTTACCAAATTTTGACAACGATAGAAAGAAGAAAAGCGAGGAGTAGCGAACAAAGCACTGGGAAATTTACAGCTCCCCGAACCGTTCATTCCACAAAGGTGGGGGTCTACACCCTTTCACCGGCTACACCTCCGCCCCCAACGAAACGCTCGTCAGTCTGGCTGAACCAAAACACGTTATTTCCCGTTCTCGCTATTCCTTTAACTTTCAACACAGCGCTAATTTTATAAGCAATGTGTTAACAACCTGGCTTGTTCTTGAAAATAAATCATTCATTATCTCTAAGATCTTAGAGGAAAAGAACTATATATTTTTTAAAAATTTTATCAGTCCTTTTTATCGGCGATTTTCAGGCGATGGTTCTTTTTTTTTTTTTTTCGCTGTGACGTTATCAGTGAATATTTTTTGTAGCTTTTCATCTCACTTAATTCAACGCTGTACTGGAATCTTTAAAAAGCTTATCTTCCGAAAAGGGTGTTAGCGAACCAACTTTACCTACAGAAGAAACGTTACAGACGTTAAGCGATCTGAGATTTGCTTTTGCGCGTATTCAAATTTTTAAAGAGGTTTTTCCCTCTCCCCTAATTTTTTTTTTCTAAGAATTGAGGCCGAGTAAAGTTTGCGTGTCTTTCGGTGCTAAGCACACATGTGTTAAGAATTGCTAGGGAATAATATATATATGCACGTTCAGTTGAAGACCAATAGAAATTTATTCTTTCTTTTGTTCAGATCATTTTTCCGGTTTACCGACAAAGTTTGAACATAAAATGCTCACCATATCATAAATGATATACAAAAAAGAAAACGATTACAAATATAAGCATCCTTAATAATAGCAGCCAAAGGTCTATGAAATTTCATTCAGTTTAGGAAAATATATTACGCAAAAGGAAAATTTAAAAAAAATCAATGACAAAAAAACCACTTGACGTACGATACATGAAAAATAAACGAAAAAAAACAAAACAAAACCAAAAACAAAACTAATAAACAACATGACATGATCCGATATTTGCACACTATCGAAGAAGCATATGTACATATTGGTACACACTTGTCAACATGCAAAAATTTAATGGGAAATGATGCCGAAAGCCTTCAGGGGACATTGGACAATTTTATTTAAAACACTTGCTGGATGCTTAGAAAATGGTCTGAACGTAAGAAAACAATAAAAAATAATAATAAAAAATGTAGTTCGGTAAGAAATTCTTACCTAAATATGCTCCACATATATATATATATATATATATATATATATATATATATATATGTGTGTGTGTGTGTGTGTGTGTGTGTGTGTGTGTGTGTGCGCGCGCGTGTGTGTGTAGAGAGAGAGAGAAAGAGAGAGCAAGATCAGATGTGGTTTAACCGACTAAGGTATGAAGAGCTTTGCCGAGAATCAAGCAAGGGTGATTAAGCAGACTTTCGAAATTTCCATGTCATCCCAGTTTCGTATTCAAAACATATATATATATATATATATATATATATATATATATATATATATATATATATAGATAGATAGATAGATAGAATAAACTGTTGCATTAGAACATGTAAGTTACTACTACAAAATTGTACATTTGGTTTCGACGATTAATAAACATCAAAGTCTCATCAGGTAGTTAACAATGATGGTAAGAAATATTTATTGTTCGACTCTTGTATTGAGCCCTGTTTTAAATTAATGTTTACAATGTTTGAATTTCAGTCTTCATTCTTTTACGTTTGTATATATATATATATATATATATATATATATATATATATATATATATATATGTTTTTCATTCTTTATTTTAGGATATTACAACAAAAACATGTCAAAAAGACTACACAACTGCAGTCACGTTTCGATGAGCATACAACACATCAGACAATCACCTGATAAGATGCGCTGTATGCTCAACGAAAGTCGACAGCAATTGTGCAGCGATTTTGACATGTTTTCCATGTAATATCCTAAAATAAAGAATATTGTTCTACTTTGCATTGAGCCATCTTTTAAATTAAATGTTACAAACGTTGGAATTGTACTTTATTCGTTCACATCTCACCAGGATATACATATACATACATACATACATACACACAGACACACACACATATATATATATATATGTGTGTGCGCGCGCGTATGTGTGTACATATATATGTGTATATATATATGGGTGTATATATATGTATATATATGTGTATATATATGAGTATATATGTAAATATATGCATGCATATATATGTATACTTAAGTGTGTTTATATATACATACATACATACATATATATATATATATATATATATATATATATATATATATATATATATATATATATATATATATATATATATATAGGTAAAATCCGTGTGTAAGTAATCCAAGTGAATACTATTAATATAAAATATTAAAACTGATCCACAAAAGAGAGCTTTATAATATTTATTATAGGTCATAGAATTGAATTACATAAAAATGAAACTCATTTGTACCCCATTTTTATGGCCATATCGCTCCTCTGGATAAATTCTCTAGAGTTTGTCAATAGTAAAACGTTTGATAAAAAGATGAATCGTAACGTTTTCTTTTTAAATTTAAATTAAAAAAAGGATAGAAAAAAGAAGTAAAAAGAGAAGAAAACAGAGGAACAAACAACAAATAAGGGAAAACGCATTTAAGATGGGAAAAAATCATTTAAGAGAAAAAAAGAAAAAGAAAAACCTAAGTAGAGATAGGAAACAGGAAGATAGAAGTTAAAAACTGTTTAAGATTAATAAGGACTTATGTTTAAAATGTTAACTCTTGTTCACATAGGAAAAATTGAAATCGGAAAAAATTACATAAGAATATACAATCATTATAGCTAAGAAAAGAATACTTTCAAAAAATTGTAGATAAAAGAAAAATTAAAATTTGATATTAAAACTATTATTTAATTTTAATATTAAACAAAGAAATTTAATATTATATAAAATAATTAAAACATTATTAGTATATAAACAAGAAAAACCTGATTATTAAAAGTAATAAGGGAAGGGAAGAAATTAAAATAAAATATTAGCCCAAAAGAAAATTTTACACTATAAGAGAACATTTTTTAAATAGATTAATAAAAGGCAAAAACTATATTAAACTTAAGATTAAATTTAAAGTTTATATAGATTAATTATAGATTAAAACATAAAGGATTAGATAGAATCATATATGTTAAGAAATAATTGTATATATATATATATATATATATATATATATATATTTATATATATATACACATATATATTTATATATATACATATATACATACATATTATATATATATATATATATATATATATATATATATATATTTATATATATATACATATATATTTATATATATATATATATATATATTTATATATATACAAATATATTTATATATATATATACATATATATTTATATATATACATATATATTTATATGTATATACATATATATTTATATATATATATGTACATATATATATATATATATATATATATATGTGTGTGTGTGTGTGTGTGTGTGTGTGTGAATGGGGTGACTGAAAAGTTCATGTTCCTTCCAATTACTCAAAATTTTAATATTTGGTTATTTGGGAATCGGATTACGTGAAAAATTTTTTAGTGGATTAAATGCACGTTATTACTGTTGGAGTAAATATTATTGTTGAGGCAAACCGTGTGTATCGGGAAAATCTGGGGCATATGGGCGCCTTTAATTGTCTTATTATTGTTATTGTTATTATATATGATAAGTGGGTGTATCAGGTGATATTTGGTGTCTTGGAGAAAAGTGTCTTCCAGAAAAGCGTGTTTTCGGTCATGTGGTGAGCATAGAAATGGATGAATGAAAAACTTAGGTTATTTCGTCAGTAAGTGTCTGGATCTTACGTACGGGTTTTATGAATGTTGATGATATTAAAAAGTGTGTCTTTCGTTGGAAAGATATTAATTAATATTCCCTCAAAATATTTTCTTGGTAATACAATATCTATGTTTATTTTATTAGTGTGGCATGTTTTGATCAAAATGTTTCCGAAGAGTTTAGTAGGTTATCACAACAGAGGTCTCTCTTATATTCATAGAAGACGGCGTTTAGACTTATGGAAGTTTCACTGACATAGTTCATATGGTTTGCAGGCAGTTCATTTTATAAATCTCAGTATCCGATATAGTGTTGATTTGTGTCTTTTGTCAACCAGATCTCTGATCGTTTTGAAGGTGGTGGTTATGATATAGATGTCGAGGATAGATGTTTTTCGAGTTTTGTCATGAATTTTGTTATTTTTTTTGTAAATAGTGATTTACATTTTATTTCAGTGTTTACTCTTGTGGATTTTATATGCTTGTTTCCTCGCTTTGACGATGAAATGATTCGGTTAGTGAAGAAGTCAAAAGTTTTTTTTGTAATGTATTTTTCTTCTTCAGCTAGGTGTTCCGGGTTGCATAATCTGAGAGCTCTGAGTTACAAGCTTATAATTAATACTGATTTTATATTTTAGTATTAAGTTATTTTGTAGCAAGTTTAAGGAAAACTTTATACACACGTGTATGTATGTATATATATATATATATATATATATATATACATATATATATATATATATATTTATATATATATATATATATATCTATATATATATATATATATATATATATATATATATATATATATATATATAATGGACTCTTTCGTCGGTTTCGACATATGAGGATCTGACAGCTTAATTGATTCAGTTATGAAATTTTGTGCGATAAAACTTAAGACCCGCTAGTGATTTACAAAGGAGGCCACATATGGATCAAGAGTGAGGATTGTGAGATAAGATCACTGTTAGATTGGCTGACCTTTTAGATCTTGCTCTCGCTTGTTGAAGATAATTCAGACAAGCAGATTGAAAACTGTTGAGGCCACTAAAACACGTTGATCTCCATTCTAAGCGCTCCAAGGTTAATATATATATATATATATATATATATATATATGTATATGTATATATATATATATTCTGTCATATAATTAATAATTAATATTTTATAAATATTCATTGTACTGATTATATTGCTACCCTTTCATTTGCCCTTGTTTTATTAACTAACCTATCTATTTTACATATTATAAGAAGCACAAGTAGACCTTTTTAATTACACACACACACACACACACACACACACACACACACACGTGTGTATAATTAAGATGAATAATTACAATGAATATTTATAAAATATTAATTATTAATTATTAACCATATGACAGAAATGAAGCATGGGGTGAAAGGTTTCAATTTCGGAACTTTCGGACACGCCAGTGTCCTTCATCAACGGACCAAGGAATAAACAGAGAAATCGGAATTACTCACCGGCAGATGTTTTTATAGATTTACACTGTAAAATACCCCATCTGCGCTTCTTTTGTGTTACATGGTTAATAATTAATATTTAATAAATAATATTTAATAAATGTTTATCGTACTGATTATATTGGTATTCTTTCGTTTGTCCTTGTTTTATTAACTAACCTATCTATTTTCCTGACCGGTACCATGCACAACGTAATCAGTGAATGCTGAGTATAGACTAGCCGTTACATAATTTAAATTTTAATAAAAAATATCTGATTAACGTGACCAGAATATTACCAACTATAAACATGCTTGAGCAGAAGGCAATGTGACAAATTTAATGGTATGTTATGGCGAAAGAGCAGGTTATTTTTGACTTAGCCTCGTGTGTATGTTTGCGGCCAAGTAGTTATTGCGTCCTGGGGATGACGATAAACTATATCCGGCAGCAAGGCCTCTGATCGAGAGGTTTTGAGCAGATTTGAACCACTTCTTAATTGTCGTTGTTCCTAAGTCCACTCTGACAAAGGGTGGTGTAACCTGTTAGGGTCCTAGCTGTGGGCAAATAGTAAAAACCCCAAACTGGGATCAAAACTTCTAAAAATACATTGGAAAAAATTACCAGCAATGCATTTTCATATACAAAAAAATTGAAAGAAAAATTTAGCAAAGCTTATACGAAAAAAAAAAATCGACATTAAATGACCAGTGAGACAAAATGCATGCATAGACATCAGCAAGAGGATTAGCCCGAAATGCGATTTGCAGGTCGGGAACACTAGAATCAAGCAGACGCGGAAGTTTCAATATCTGGGAAGCGTTTTGACAGAGGACGGTAAGTGCGACACTGACATCTGTAGATGTATTGGGATGGCCAAGGACATATTCCACAAGCTGAGCAGAGTAATGCGAGATAGGAGGATTTCTTTGGTAACAAAGAAAAGAATACTGATCTGTTACGTAATATCTGTTCTTCTTTACGGCAGTGAATGTTAGACGGTCACCTCAAAGATGAAGAAAAGTCTCGAAGCGACGGAGATATGGTTCTACAGAAGGATGTTAAGGATATCATTGACCGAGCGTGTAACGATGAAGTCTTAGAGAGGATGCGGACAAGGAGGAGGCTTATACTTAACATCAGGATGACGCAGATGAAGCTTCTGGGACACATAACGAGGAAGGGGGGCCTGGATAATCTGATACTCACGGGTCGAATAGAGGGAAAGAGAGACAAAGGAAAGCAACGCGTGACATACCTAGCGGGCTTAAGTAAGTGGATGACAGGACGTGGTCTGGGGGAAATGGCAAAGGAAAGGAACTTGTTAAGAGCTGCCAGGGATAGAGGGAGGTGGAGAGCCATGATCGCCTACGTCCTGAAAGGACATGGCACAAAAAAAGAAAGAAAGAAAGAATGAAAGACTTGATACACCGTTAACGAAACAAAACCAAATCGAGTGTTTAGAACAGTTGCTTTCCGACAATTGGATTTTTTTTTTATTCCTGTCAAGCTGTTTTTGGCTTGGAGGCACTTGAGAGCAGCTGCCATCTTTGAATCTTGTATAGTTTTAGTCCTCCATCCTCTTTCCCAATCCTTTTTTAGTAATATATCCGAAATATTCAGCTCTTTTGTCATATTTCTCAGGATTTTTAGTGGATTTCTCTTCACTATTTTTTTAGCAGTAACCTGATACGAACTAATTCCTGGCATTGAATTTACTAAGGTTGTTTGTTTTCTTGAATTCTTTTTCAAACATTAAAAACAGTTTTTTTCCAAACGTAAATATTCAAATGGTTTATCACTTCATAATTCTTCTTACCAGCCATTTTTCCATGCGATAATTTTACTACGTTCCGCCATATTAAATTAAACACTAAACATTAAAACAGAAGAATGGCGATTTTTGTTTGAATTTCTGGGACGAGGAATTATCGTTATTTGCCCTATTTATATTCGAATTATTGTCATCATCTTTGTTGTTGTTAACAAAAGGTTTCAGCCGTTATATTATTCAAGGTTGTGGGGATCTCCTTGGTAGGCCTAGCATAGAAATAAATACAGTATAGGAGCCGCTAATAAAGAAAGAAAGAGAAATGACAGCAAGTCTTCAACCGCAACGGCAAAATATGAAAATGAGAAGCAGCAGGAGTAGTTGCAACCTAATCAGCATTTAGGTTAGGTTTAAATCTTCAAGTTCAGCGAAGGAAAGTGTTTTAACGGAGAATGGCCTGGTGGATTAAAGCTTTGTTTTGTAACTTTGGGGACATAGTGATTGTGAGTTCAATCCCCGGGTCGAGCAGTGAATACTTGCACTCAGTGAAAACGGGTGCGTAATAAATGAACCGTAATAAATAAAATTAAAACGTTATCCCTAGATATGAGAACGATGTACGTAGATTAAATAAAGGGTTCAATTCAGAATTATCTGTGGGTTACCCAGATCAATATACTAGGGTCATTCAATAAATGAGTTGAATTTTTCGGTATAAGGACATCTAATACAGATAGAAGCTTACTCTTTTTTTTTTTTTTTTGTTTTACTTCTTTTTCACATGGATTTAATTACTTTTGCAGATTAAAAAAACAAACTTTGAGAGTTTTGGCGATTAACAAAGATGGCCGACCAAGAAGCATGCTCCAGGATTGAACAGCGGTCAGTTATCAAGTTTTTGGTTGCTGAAGGGTGGAAACCAGTTGAAATCCATAGGAGAATGTCTACTGTGTATGGTGCCACATGTTTCAGCCAAAAAATGTCTACATGTGGGCTAAATTGTTTAAAGAAGGACGGAGCAGTGTTGAGGATGAAGACAGGCCTGGGAGGCCTACAGAAGTGAGGTCTCCTAAGGTGAACGAATCAGTCAATGACCACATTAAGTCTGACAGAAGGGTGACAGTGGATGACATTGCAAGGACTTTGAGCTTATCTGTTGGGACAAACGCAGGGGTCATCTGTCAGAAGGAGTCATCTTGCATTATGACAACGCAAGGCCTCACACCACAGCCCAAACGGTGCAGACCATCAACGAGCTGAGCTGGGAACTGCTCCCTCATCCCCCTTACAGCCCAGACCTTGCCCCTTCAGACTTTCACCTGTTTGGTCCCCTGAAAACGTTCACGAGAGGCACGAAGTTTAAAAGTGACGATGAAGTCAAAAGTGTTGTGAGCGACTGGCTGAGACATCAGTCCGAAGATTTTGACGCTGAGGGAATACGGAAGCTTGTGCACAGATGGGAAAAGTGTGTGACAGTGCTGGGAGACTTGACGTTGAAAAAAAAAATTTAAAGAAGTAAGCTTCTATCTGTATTAGAAGTCCTTATACCGAAAAATTCACCTTATTTATTGAATGACCCTCGTATATATATTGCCTGTTTCATGCTAGATGCAATCGTTTGGCCTGACGTTGAAAAAAAAAGAGTAAGCTTCTATCTGTATTAGAAGTCCTTATACCGAAAAATTCACCT
Source organism: Acanthosepion esculentum (assembly GCA_964036315.1). Taxonomy (NCBI): domain Eukaryota; kingdom Metazoa; phylum Mollusca; class Cephalopoda; order Sepiida; family Sepiidae; genus Acanthosepion; species Acanthosepion esculentum. Next base: position 30,766,747 of record OZ038496.1, read on the forward strand.
TATTTATTGAATGACCCTCGTATATATATTGTCTGTTTCATGCTAGATGCAATCGTTTGGCCTGACGTTGAAAAAAAAAGAGTAAGCTTCTATCTGTATTAGAAGTCCTTATACCGAAAAATTCACCTTATTTATTGAATGACCCTCGTATATATATTGTCTGTTTCATGCTAGATGCAATCGTTTGGCCTGACGTTGAAAAAAAAAGAGTAAGCTTCTATCTGTATTAGAAGTCCTTATACCGAAAAATTCACCTTATTTATTGAATGACCCTCGTATATATATTGTCTGTTTCATGCTAGATGCAATCGTTTGGCCTGACGTTGAAAAAAAAAGAGTAAGCTTCTATCTGTATTAGAAGTCCTTATACCGAAAAATTCACCTTATTTATTGAATGACCCTCGTATATATATTGTCTGTTTCATGCTAGATGCAATCGTTTGGCCTGACGTTGAAAAAAAAAGAGTAAGCTTCTATCTGTATTAGAAGTCCTTATACCGAAAAATTCACCTTATTTATTGAATGACCCTCGTATATATATTGTCTGTTTCATGCTAGATGCAATCGTTTGGCCTGACGTTGAAAAAAAAAGAGTAAGCTTCTATCTGTATTAGAAGTCCTTATACCGAAAAATTCACCTTATTTATTGAATCCCCCTCGTACTTTTGAGGATGGACGGAGAGCACAATGGCCTAAACGGTGTGATAAAAACAACAAAAATGATGACAAAAATCCGAATATAAATAGTGTAAAATGGATGGTAGGAAGCTTTATGCAAAATTTGAAAGTATTTTTACGAAGAGGTATTTTCAATGTTTGTTAAAGCAACGGCTAAATATTTATGCCACGCCCTGTAACAATATAAATATGAAATATAAAAAACAAACATACTTTATATATTAAATTCTTATAAATTAACATAACAAATTTTATAAAATTCAAAAGTTTAAAATTTCTAAGGTACCATATCATAACATTTAACATTTTTCTTTACCAACGCGTTTCGTCCTCATTTATCAAGGTAAATGGTAAATTAATTCATTAGAGGATGAAGCGCGTATTATCCTTAATAAATTTAATCTTATCGTTTTACAAATATATTTTACTTATATCTGAATTTTTACACATGCACACCCACACACGCATACATATATATATATATATATATATATATATATATATATATATATATATATATATATATATATACTAAACAATATTAGTGGTGAATATACACATACATATGCAATTATATATACACATATATATATGTATAAAAATAATTCCAAGAGGATATGATCCAGGTTGAACTCGATGTCCAAGACAGAGTAAGGATATAAGAAAAAGACTTAAACACTAATATTCCATGGTCATAATTTATTCCATTGGAATCGTAAGAACGATCCAATTCATCAGACCTACAGATTCAAAAAGAAAACAGAAAAACAATTCCGGGAAAAATTGGTGAGAGTATGTGTGAGAGTGTTGGGGGACCTGTGATCTATATAGAGGGGTAACAGACGAGAGAGACAGGGAGGTCCAAAGGTGGAGAGGGCATTAAAATCTAACAGAGAGAAGATTTAAAGAGGGGTTTTAGTGAGAAGAGGGTGCGTATTTTCAAACGTCCGAAGATATACCGGAAGAGTGTACATTTCTTGGCGACACACACACCCCATACGCGATAAAATCTTATACTCCCGCCCAGACCCCTACAACGCATACATACACACACAATATACACACATCTATATCTATATATATATATACATCTACATCTGCACGCACCATTTTCTCACTATATATAAATTATGACCATGGAATATTAGTGTTAAGTCTTTTTATTATATATATATATATATATAGTTTTAAGGTAGCTTATAATTATGAATTAAGGTGCTCAATATCAGGGATAGAGATTATATAACTATAAAAGTGGGCATTGAAGGCAACAACCAGAGACAACAGTCGGTTTCATGCTAAACGAACTCGTCAGGACATACTGGATGCGATGGTTAAATTGTCGCTATTTTATATTCTTAATTTCGCGCATGCGCGCTGTTTGTTTTTTATTTTGTTGATTGTACAGTATAGTAGTGTCAGTTGAGCACTGTCTGTGAGAAAAAAGAGCCCCATGCTGCAATTCACTACGCCAGAAATTTGGAAACGGCATGCTGTACTGCTTGGCATTCGCGCCGAAAACTCCAATACGAACATTTCACTATGTTTGGGTGTACATCGGAGGAGAGTGCAGAGGATTCGGAAAGAGTTGGATGAGTCTATAATGGTGATTACAAAAGTACGGCAGCTCGGAAAACTCACTGTGATCGTTCTGATAAGAAAAGACTTACCAAAACAGTTGGTGATGACCCCAGGCTCTAAATGGAGGCCTACGTCAAGTGCCTTGAAAAGCAGTGCTGCCCTGGATCAAGAGGATGGCTGCTGGAAGACCCTATTTCTGGCAACGTCTTTGCAGCATGCCACACAAGCAGGAAAACCCAATCATGTCAGGTCAGGCAATTTCTGCGACCGCATAACCCTTCACATCTGGCTACCTAACTCCCCAGACTGCAGCTCCCTTAACTCTTATATGTGGGGCGCAGCAGAGCGAGACACCAACAAAAATTTTGTAACACCAAAGATGAATTGAAGGCAAAGATTATGGCTGTATTCACCAACTTAAAAAGGAGACCGTCCAGAAGATTCCGAAGACGTCTGGAGGTCTTTGTTAAAGCCAATGGCGATTTTAGTGAATAAATTTACTCTTTAGTATTTTAAGACAATTTTTCTTTCCCACCCCTCTCTCTTATATATATATATATATATATATATATATATATATATATATATATATATATATATATGAGTGAACATAGAAGTCAACACTTAGAGGCGACAGTATGTTTCATGCTAGACGCAATCGTCAGGCCACCTATGTTCACTTTATCCCATAAATATAGCACGCATTAAGACTATGTTTCTTCAAATATATATATATATATATATATATATATGTATATATATATATATATATATATATATATATATATATATATATATATTGTGTGTGCGTGTATTTAGACAGCATTTTTTCATTAATGCATATTCCATTAAATAATATAGAAAAGTTTTGTTTATTTATTTTAAGCAAATTACTTTCATATCGTCTGATAAGCTTAATAACATTAATTAGCCGTCTATACCAACGGCTTCCCTTACTTAACACTTCTCGTTTTCACTGTCGCGTGGTCATTTGTGATGTCATTGGCCGCGGTGAGATTTTCGCTTCCAGTGGCTCGTATGCACGAGTTCTTGCTTTGAAATCTTCCATGCAAACAAAAAAGACTATCATTGTTGCTATGTCCGTATATTGTTTAATTTATTATAATGTACTTGTCATCTCTGATGATGGCTTATGTAAACTGAAAGCTTAGATAGGGTTAAAAACATGTATCAATATGGTGATTTTCTTTCGTCTTTCAATGATAATGTTATTAAGCTTATCAGACGATATGAAAGGAATTTGCTTAAAATAGACTATATTATTTAATGAAACATGCATTAATATATATATATATATAATTAATTCACTGTGTCTGAATTAAACCTCAACAGAATGCAGAAAGCACTGGACGGCCGTTTCGTCCTATATTTGGGACTCATCAGCAGTGCGCATCCACTACCGAGAATTGAAACCCTGACAGTTATGTTGTCAAGCAAACGCCATACCAACTGTTTCACCAGGCCTCGGTGACGAAGAGATAGCAAATCAGACTCAATATAGCGCCGCTCGCTCACACATTCCGTGGTGGAACTCAACTGAAGTTCTCTGTGTCCATAGGACTGTACCCCCCAGAGCCACGACTACTATCACCAAGCCGCTCAAACTGAAGCATTAGAAGTTTCCTTTTATACCCATAAGACTGTGACCCCGGAGCCACGACTACTATCACTATATGTGTGTGTGTGTGTGTGTGTGTGTGTGTGTGTGTGTGTGGAAGGTGCGAGGGATAATTTATTTTTCATGACACACAATTCAGTTTTTAGTTCCACCAGTTCAGAATTTTATAGCCCACGTTACTTCCCCGGTTTCGAATCACCGACGTTTCCACCGGGTTCTAAATCTGATGATTTGTTTTCAAGAACTACTAGTTTGCGTAACAGACACTCGTGTCCATTCTTTCTTTGACCTTTTCAACTAAGGATTCAGTCCTTATCGTATTCTTTATTCTTTATAATCCACATTTCCTACAATCTTCTTTTCCTCTCATTTCACTCACCCCACTCGTGTTTATCATTGTGATAGTATCCCCCTACCTTGAGTGGCTCTTGAGCCTCTTATTTATTAATCTTTAAAAAAGACAAAACAATACCTCCATAACTCTATATTTCTAACATCCCTGTCTGAAACTCTGAACTTTATTTATATTTTTCCTCAATTGGATTAGATAGGTTTGCTATCGTCCGGTTCACGCACCTTCTCGGTCCTTTGAAAAGGTGTAGAGTTTTATCCCTTGTTTTTTGTTCAGGATAGGGTTTCCAGTTCCCTCTAAAGTATTTTCCTTTTCTTTCACTTCCCGTGAATCCTTGCATCTTGGTGGTATTATCACTTTGCATGCAAGTGGTACTCTATAACTCTCTATCTCGAGTGGTTCTTGGGCCTTCTACAGAGTGTATATCACTCCAAAAAACAAAGGACTCAAATGTTCATTATTTCAGCATGGTACACGAGCGAATTATTTTTTTTTAATACAATCACTACTGTTTCTAATTGGTCAATCTTTCTAACGATGACCACTTAGAAACAGTGATGACTGTTAATTTAGTTGATGCTATGGAAATGCAGTACAATCTCCTCACAGATTAAGAATTGACTTAAGGCAACGAAACTGTGGTTCTACAGAAGGATGCCGAGAATTCTATGAACTGAGCATAGGAGTAACGCGATAGTTCTAGGAATAATGGCAAGAAAGACACTTATACTTAACATTGGAAAGAAATAGTTGAAATTTCTAGGGTAGATAATGAGGTAGGAGGGCTTGAAAATTTTGACACTCACAGAACGTACTGAATGCAAAAAGGGCAGAAGAAAACAAGGACTAACCTATCTAATAAACTCGTGTAAATGTTTGCCAGTATACTAGGTAGGAGAGATAAAGGAAATATAAATCTTGATAAGAGCTATAAAGGGTAGGAAGTTATGTGGAGTTATGACCTACGTCCTGAATGGATACAGCGCATAGAAGATGATCTACCGGGAAGTCGTATATTCGGTGAGATTTCACTGTACTACTGTACTTGTATCAAGTGGACATCATTCTGATGAACAAAAGGCGCTGTTGTTATTGCTTGTTTAGGTTTAGTGGTACCAATAATGCCGGTGGGTCTATACTCGCAGCCTCGGAGAAGACGCACGAAGCAAACTTGCCTATTAGGGATGGGGTGATGTCAGATTAGAGAGTAAAGCAAAAACGGAGGGGAAACGCGCGGGGCAATGGTGGAACATAAAGGTGGCGGCGAAGGACGAACTGCGGCAGCCAATTAGATGTATTTGTTTAAGATTGAATTGAACGACGGCTATCGGTGCTAATAAGATTCGGCAGTAATCTAATTGGGGAGAAAGGCGGTCGTTGGGAAAAATCTGGGGACCGAGAATGAAGAAAGAAAAGAGAGTAAGTAGGAAAAGAAAGAAGAAAAGTAAGTATGAAAAGAGAGCGGAAAAGAGAGTAAATAGGAAAAGAAATAGTACAAGAGAGTAAGTAGAAAGGAGAGAGGGTAAGAAAAGAAAGAGTGAAAGAGAGGAGGTAGGAAAAGAGAGTAAGAAAGAAACGTAAGAGGAAAATACAGTAAGTAGGAAAAGAAAGAAAAAAGAGTGGGTAGGAAAAGAAACTAAATAGGAAAAGAAAGAGGGAAAGAGAGTAAGTAAGAAAAGAGAGTAGGTAGGAAAAGAAAGTAAGTAAGAAAAGAAAGAGGTAAAGTGTGTAAGTAGTAAAAGAAAGTAAGTAAGAAAAGAAAGGGGAAAAGAGAGTAAATAGGAAAAGAAAGGGTAAAAGAGAGTAAGTAAGAAAAGAAAGAGAAAAAGAGTAGGTAGAATAAGAAACTAAATAGGAAAAGAAAGAGGAAAAGAGAGTGAGCAAGAAAAGAGAGGAACTAGGAAAAGAAAGGGGAAAAGTGAGTAGGTAGGAAAAGAAAGTAAGTATGAAAAGAAAGAGGAAAAGAAAATAGGTAGGAAAAGAAAGTACACACACAGACATACACACATGTCTGTATATATATATATATATATATATATATATATATATATATATATATATATACACACACACATATATATATATATATACACACATATATATATATATATATATATATATATATATATATACACACACATATATATATATATATATATATAATTTTACAACACAAGCAAGGCAATAATGCCGCTAAGACGCAAGTGTTTATTGAGAATCAAAGACAATTAGAAGACATTATTGATGAAGAAGGACAACAGAAGAACCGGTTCAGGAAGACAAGAGGTCGATTGATGTTTCATTTAAATTTTTGAAAATCGCAAATGGCATGAAAGGAAAAAAAAAAACACAAAAAATGATTGAATAGTTTTCTACTGCTTATCAACAATTTACAAGTTATTAATTTTCACCATGGCAATGATATTCTTCCAATGGCCTCTTTCGCCCGCAGATTATTACCACGTGGTTAAGTCGATCTGGGCCTTCTTAATGTTATCTTTTAAACGGTCATTATAACATTTATGCGCTTTCCTCCCACAAGTCGCATTGTTTGGGTGGACTATTACCTTTGAGGCAGACGCAGTGCCCCTGAGTTGATCCTTCAATGTCATGTATTCAGTGGTTAACATATTCACACATATATTTGTGTCTATCTATCTATCTATCTATCTATCTATCTATCTATCACTTTCTTTCTCTCTCTTTCTCTCTCTCTCTCTCTCTCTCTCTATATATATATATATATATATATATATATATATATATATACTAAGATCATACATTTTAAATGCATCAAGAGTGGTCTTCAGTGATACACTGTTCTCATCGCCGATTTCGGGTTTTGCATCATATCGGGTCCAACAGCGACCCCGGCCTGATTCAAGACGAGTCAGGCCGCCTCCTTGAAAGTATCGTGTTACGCACCTCGATACTGGAAAAAAATGGGATCATCTCGACCTACATAGCCAGAAGCCCGACCGTTCTTATTGAAATACGTCCGTCAGCGTCCGCCAATACATATATATATATGTATATATATATATATATATATATATATATATATATATATATATTCGCAGACACACACACACACACACACACATATATATATATATATATATATATATATATATATATATATATATATATATATATATATATATATATATATATATATATAATTCCAAAATATTTATGTTTCTTCATTTGCTCAGATTTGCGAAACGCATCAGAGCGCTAAACATTCCATCCTCAATTGATTGATTCATTCATTTTTTACGGATTATCAACCTTTTGTAGGTTATTTAAAGATAGAAAATAATTTTAGATTGCATGAATATTGTGAAGGGGCAGACAATAATGATTTAGTGATGCAAGTCTTACTAACTGACTAATGGTTAGTGGAGAATTGAAATCATACTTTTCCCAAAAGTATTTATGCGTAAGTGAATATAACGAACCCAAGTGAAATTGGAACTCATTTCTCCGATTAATAATTCCGTTCCATTACACCACCCGCACATCCAATCTTAAAGCACCAATTCTTCACCCATTTAGATAGTTTCCAAGCTCGACGTTGCTTAACTTCAATTATCGTAGGGGAACCGGTCTTTCAATGCAATATGATTGTAACACCCAGAAAAGAGCTCCACAGGGAAGAAGTGAGACTCAGCTCTTTGTGCACTTTATTGGGAACGCCTTAGGCGTCGGGCAATAAATCTAGCCCTCTCCCGAAGGAGAAGTATTGCCTGAGGAGAAGGTCTGGGCGTAATATTTTTTAAACTCACCCGGCATGTGCGATGATGTATAACGCTCTTATAGTCGAAGACTCATCGGTGTCTTCACATTGCTAGGACACATTCGTGCTTACTTCGGGTCTTGGGGTCTTCTACTGCGAGCCTTGATTTCTCGGTCACAGCCATAGACCCACGATTCCTCACCTGTTATGACTGTTTTCAAAAAGTTTTTGATTATGTATGGAGACGACCACACTCTACACTCTTTCCTCCCAAACATTGCTATAAACAACGGAAGTGAGCGAGTACGTTATAACTTAGTGTGCATGTGTGTCAGAGTTGAAGAGTAGTCTTTGCAAAGCGGCTTGACACTGCATATTTTAGCTCCGTCACCATAGCAACCGTTGGAAAGGTTTTTCTTGACTCCTAATCAGTGGAACATTTACCTGGTAGATGATGATGATGTGTTTTTAATGCCATTCTTATATGACTGATTACGACTATATGAATTTAAACGCGCTACTAGAATGGCAACTAGGTCCCACACATTTACTGTTGAAAGAGGTAAATGCAACGGCCACTTCTACTGCAACAGTTTCTTTTCCCGCAATTCCCGACTGTGGAACTCCCTTCCGTTTATTTCCTTCCTTGATAACTACAATCTTCAAAAATTAAATGCAGCGTCAATCGCCATCTTCTATTTTCTTAAATCCCGGTCAACTTTTATCTTTCCCTCAATCCTCCCTTTTCTCTCATTTTTACTCCCTGTAACCCCCGCGTACTAGTGTAATTTCTGCCCTACCTTGCCTGGGGTAAAATGAATAAAAAGAAAAAACTATATGATAAAGTTTTCTCTAAAGAAATTCGTTGGATGACAATTGCCCATCATAGTCATAGAAAAAAGTATATATATATATATGTATCCAAGTGTGGGATTGGTATATACGGAGTAAGTTCCAATAACCAACAATTATTATTCTTTAAAGAGTGCTCAATACAGAGTAGAGCAGATATAATCATTTATTTAAATATTATAACATAAATATGTTATAAAATCGCTATAAAAATAGCCATTTCGTTTCGACACTCCCGTGTCTTTTCAAGTGATGACCATCACTTGAAAAGACACGGGAGTGTCGAAACGAAATGGCTATTTTTGTAGTGATTTTATAACATATTTATGTTATAATATTTAAATAAATGATATATATATATATATATATATATATATATATATATATATATATATATATATATATATATATATGAAATGGACAATTATTTTTAAGACATTTTATATAGACTATTACCTTCGAGGCATCTATAAAAAGAATGTTTAAACATAAAATGTCTTATATATATATATATATATATATATATATATATATATATATATATATATATATATATATATAATCAATGGTATCTATCTACACCCTTGTGCAAATTAATTGAAACAACTGCTTTAGATTCCTTTCTTTCACCATAGGGTCAGTTTTAGATCCACTGGAGTGACAGGCTGTAATCGATTTCTGTTTTTTCTCAGATTAGGTCATTTGCAGTGTTGTGCAGCAATATGAATCTATTTTCGGGGTGTATGATGAAATCTGTTTGTTCTTGAAAAATATTGCATCATCCGTGATTGTATCAGCATTTTATCACACCCATTTCTATTTCTCTCGACTGCTGATTAGTTGTCCTACGTCCATTGTCTGTGATGCGATGGACGTTACTCCAATGAAGCGTACGTAATGCTGTATGAACAATCTGGCAAGCCTTACCAGTGAGCAAATCAAAGTACGATAGACTGGCCCGGAAACTCTCCTGATTTAAACCCAATCGAGAATCTGTGGTCAATCTGCAAGGAACAACTGCGTGGAATGGACATTCGAAGTACTAACATGTGCACTGGGTCATGTTTCATTGGAAAACATGAATAAAAAGGTAAATAATGACAGAATTATTCGTTTTGCTTCAATTAATTTGCACAAGGTGTGTATATCTATCTATCTATCTATCTATCTATCTATCTATCTATCTATCTATCTATCTATCTGTTATGGGAACTTACCTGTAACGACAATGAACTCTTCCTGACACTATAAAGACTGCGCCTCTCAAGAGAGACGGAGAGAGAACGAAGTGTAACGAGTCGAGACAGAGCGAGTCGAGACAATAGTAGTTCACTCTAAATCAGACAGACAGTCATACTAACATCTTCAACTACTTGTATTATTATTCTGTTTAATATATCTTTGTTATTCCTATTCTTGTGTCCGTGTTGTTCTTCCTTGGTCCTAACCTTGGACCATAACAGTGGTGCGAAGATATTGGACCATAGCACTATCTATCTATCTTAGTGAAAACAATTGAAGTTTCATATTTATTACTACGTTGGCCTCATCAAATACCGAATCACGTTGACTCTATAATTCCGTCATGGGCAAAGTGATCCCCGCTGGTCACATGTATCGCGTTTACCTTTCTCAATGGTAATTTCTCAATTTCTTATTTTGAAAATAAAGTTTATTAAAATGTTGTTTATTTCGTTCCGTCCTCACTTGTTCATTCACAGTTTCTCGTGCATAACTACATAAATAAACAATGATTAAGCACAACGTTTCTTGAACTTTTTAACTTTTAGTTGAAGGTTCATCATTTTAAACGATTGGCTATTTTCACTAAGGAAGGCCATGCGTGTAAATATAATTTGCTTTAGAAACAGGACTTTCATAATAATTTTTTTGTCTGGAGAAGAAATATATTTTTTTGGAGACGAAGCATATTTTTTTATTTAGAGAAGAAATATATTTTTAATTTAAAAAAAATTTTTTTTTTATATTTTCAAATGGCTAAATAAGAAAAAAATCAGATACAATAGTGTGTGTTAATTACTGTCACCTGTGATAAAATTATACCAGTAATTCATTTTTTAAATCATTGAGAAATCTTTTCTCAAAAAACAATCAACCTTTCATCATTTCTATGGCAGATACTTACGCGTATGGTCTTCTGTGATAAAAATGGCTGAAGCTGCTTCAACGAAAAATTACCTTGAATGTTTTTAGTAGTCCGGCCCGCCTTATGATGAGCCATATCCGTTGCGGCCCACAGGTCAGAAAAAGGTGACCATGCCTGCTATAATCTATACCATTGACATGTATTTTCGACAGGTCATTGGCTTTCGTCAAAGCTGGCGAGCATTTACCATCATCTAAATGTGCTTATATCCACTGTTTTCTTTCCTTTAACATTCACCAATATCTTTACTCTCTATGGCATTTTCGTGTCTGACACCGTTTTACCAGACTGCTGCTCAGAATGATCTGTAATAAACGGAGCTTTTGGTGAGGGTTGAACTTATTCACCATACCAGCAGCATTCGCCATCTACTTAGGGAACTACTCTGTTCCTTTTAATACTTTATAACTAGTTAACTAACTGTTAATAGCTATCAGAATATACACAAAGGCCTATCTCTTCATATCTATGGCAAATCTCAACACATCTAATTAAGATATACAAGTACATCTATATGGTATAGTCTGTCCGTTTATCCCATTCTGCTCATTTCTATCTATCTATCTATCTATCTATCTATCTATCTATCTATCTATCTTCATATGAATCAACATTAACTGAATATCCATAACGGATATATATGTGCTAAAATGTGTTTGAATTATTATAAATATGCGTTGGTCTAATTCACAGTGGCAGTTATACAACCTTAAACCCTGTGGCAGCTGCTCTTTTGTTCTCGTCGTGAAAGTGAAAGTGAAAATAGACACGTGTCCACGAGCGCAATAACCAATCCACACGAGAGCATGTTTGTTTCAATCTGAATTTCAGTGTTGGGATTAGTGCGACACAATCAAATGATCTATCGTTTATTTCTAATTCGCCTTATTCAGCTTGACTCATCGTGTCGTAAGCGGACAGTTTCGCAGGTCGCATCTCAGATTACTCCTATCTAAACGAACACACGACGCTTCGCACTAAATGCATATACAGTTTGTCAACTTCATCTATTGTTATTACTGCAAAATTAATTAAACATTTTCATAATAAAGAATACATAGCATAAGATCCATCGAACGTATGCCATGTAATTATGTGGGAATTCTCTTCGATTGTAAAATTATCCAACTGGCTATGGTCATATATATATATATATATATATATATATATATATATATACTTTTTGTCATCCACAGACAGACTGTTTCGCAGCTCATCAGTATGGATAGACGTCCGGTTGCCTCTAGCTAGGATCGAAACCCGACTGAATTGGCGTCAGTCGGAACTTCTATCACTAAGCCGTCGGCTCACGGCAGGGATGAATGTGAATTTTAGCGTGTTTATTTTTAGATTTAGATAAACACACAGTGACTGACAGTGACTCAATTCTGCCGAAGAGTCATGCCATACATATATATATATATATATATATATATATATATATATATATATATATATATATATATATATATATATAATTACTTATTCGAAAATTATAAAAATAAATATGTTAGAAAATCACTACAAAAATAGTCATTTTGTTTCAACACCTCTGGTGTTTTATCAAGTGATGATGTTGAATGTAGAATAAAGGGTTTTAAAAAGTTCAAATCAATTAGCCACCCCTCGCAAGGGAAAACGCTGTTACATAAGCTGGAATGACTAATCAAAATACAAGTATACGGGAATTAAAAAAACTTGACAACGAATAAGGTTATAATAACTATTTAATGCTTTAATGTTGGGGTTAATCTAAAATAGAATTTATTCTAATAAGTATTAAATTATACGATAAAATTTGAAATTAAAAATTAGAAATTTCCCATTTTAAAATTTAAATTTAATCTGTATTAAGTTTGAATTTATAAAATTACCGAGGAAAAATAAAAATAAAAAATACATATGTCATTCTATTTATTTTGTTTTTATTGAAATTAAGTTGGAATAAATGTTAATATCAACTGTTGCTCTGAACTTCATGACAGCATAGATACATTTGAATTCTAAATATAGGCAGAGGAGGATGACATCTTGCAAAATACATACATACATACATATATATATATATATATATATATATATATATATATATATATATATATATATATATATATGTGTATATATATATATATATATATATATATATTTATATATATATATATATATATATATATATATATATATATGCAAATGAAAGAATGAAAGAGATGGAGTAAAAAATCCACAGTTATTAGCATTTATTTTTTTCAAAAGTTCTCAATACAAAGTAGAACAAAATATTATTACAATATTTTGATTATAATAAATTCCAATAAAAACATTTTATATCGCTACACAAATGTTTCATGTTTCGGTACTAACATGCTACTTCTTCAGGCGATGGTAAGTAACTTGTCTACCAAGATCTCTCTTTATATATATATATTAATAATCAAGAAAAAACCCTTAAAGATTCATTTCGGTTATAATTTATTTCGTGAATATCTATATAGTCATCTCTTCAGATCGAAGTAAATGGAGGCAAATACTATATCAGTCCTGGGAATTGTAGCCATTTACTAAATGATTTCTGTCTGAAGAGTTGAATATATAGATATTCACGGAATAAATTATCACCGAAATTAATCTTTAAGGTTTTCTTCATGATTATTTTTATTATAATGCTCTGTAGTTTACACTGAGCTCTCCCTGGATTAATATCCTACTTGGAAGTATCCCTACCTCTCACAAATTGGAAATATATATATATATATATATATATATATATATATATATATATATATATATATGTATATAGTTAGTTAGTTAATGAAGTTATTTGGTAACCTGTATGGATAATTGCAAGCAGGATGTAATCCAGGGAGCTCAATGTAAAAACCGCGCAAATATTAATTATATTAAGAAACATACAACTTTAAGGGTTCATGGGATTATAATTTATTTCCTTAGGACCGCGATTTTGGTCCTAATTTTTCAGATCTGCATTTTCATACAAAAATATGGTTGACAATTTTTTCCAGGCAATATATATATATATATATATATATATATATATATATATATATATGAATAAAGGCAAAAGGAAAACTTCTGATGGACATTAGCAAGGCAAATCTAAGGATTTATTTTGCAGCAAGTGTTTATAAACAGAAGTAAAAAAAAAAAAAAGTTGGTATTTTTTCAGGATAATTAAAATTAAGAACAGAAATGAATTTCAGACCAAGTCAATGTAAATTATGGATGACGCTAATTGATGTAATTCCGTGTCTAATAAACGAAAGTGAATGAAAGTTGTTATTGTCGTTGTTGAATTTTTTTGTTTATTATAATGTAATTGTTATTTATATTATTTAAGTAGGCGGAATTAATTTATGTATTATATTATTTTAAATAGTAGCGTCAAGATTTTTATACTCATGGATCTTGGTTTGGGAAAGTAGTATTTCTTTTAGGAGAGGAGAGATGTGAAAAAGTCCTGAACGCAGATTTACATTTTGATAAGATTTGACAGCGGCACTCTCAAGGGTTTTCCGTCTAAACAAGTTGCGTTCTCTTTTAATACGTGCGGCATTCTTTACATCGACGCTGTGATTAAGTACATTTCTATATATGAATAATACATTTGACAAATTGCTATGATATAATTGTTGTAACCTCGGGAAGTTTACTGAATAGAATAATCAAAAGCAGGTTTGTAATGAACGATAATACTTAGGACAAGAACAACACATATAAGATTCGCCAGTGGCGCGTAGAAGTAGTAGTCAACTGCTAGAAGTGAGTCAAGTGGATTCCACAATGAATCTCCAACTGCAGAATATCTACCAAGCGCCCCACGCGCTCAGATGTGGTAAAGGCCGAATTTAATGTGGGGTATCCGAGCCAAAGATTCCCCGTAGAACCATATAAAACGGGGTAGGGTAGCTGTTTTCCGGGACGAGACTCTGCCCTTCGACATAGCCTCGTCTGGGGATCCTCCCTGTCCTGAGGCAGAGAGTTTTACCAGCACAGCTGGAGACGAATCTCCGACTACAGACCAACATACAGTATTTACTATTGTATTTATGCGAATGGGGACATACCCATTATCGTTCGTAGGTATGCTACAACAATAACGATATATATTTTTATATATCAAGAACAATTTGGGCACCTCGAGGCGGTGTAATGGTTAGCGAGCTTATCTCGCTAGAACAGTTACGCCTAAGTAGTGAGTTCGATTCTCACTGGGTACCCCATGCTTTCGGCCCTGTGCCACATCTAAGCTAGGCTTGGAAAATCACTGGGCAACCCGAGGTGGTGTAATGCTTTGCAAGCTTGGCTTGCTAGAACATTTACGACTGAGTAGTGAGTTCGATCCTCACTGGGTGTCCCATACTTTCGGCCATGTTCCATATCTAAGCTAGGCTTGGAAAATAACTATATCAAGAACAATATTTGGGAAAAATGTATGACAGAGCGGAATGTTTTTTTCTTTAAGACGTCATCGGACTAAATTTGTTATGTTAGTGCGTCTATACATGCACAAGAAAGATGGATACTGAGAATTTTAAATTAATTTTTGTTATCTAGCTGATTTCATGTAGATTATTTTTCTTTTTCTTCCCATCAATTTTTGTTAGTAAAAATATCCCACACTGTGATAATAAAATTTAATTATTAAAAACATCTTGCTAGTTGTAAAGTTTAATTACAATTCACTGTAATGTAAAAATTGTATTATAGTATAAATAATTGACAAAATGCAAGAAAAATGTATTGTAAAAACAAGAGTAGGTATATAATTAATGAGATTGATGTAGTCTACTGCAGTCGTTGACTAGCTTGCTTATATCTGGCTTCAAACTGCTTGTGCTAATTCTTAATACTGTTTGAAGGTTTGAATTTGTTAAAAAAGATCTATCTACCCGTAGACACCGTATAAAACGGGGTCGGGTAGCTGTTTCCCTAGACGAGACTCTACCTTTCGACATAACCTCGTCTGGGGATCCTCTCTACCCTGAGGCAGATTCTTTGACCAGCACAGCTGGAGACGTATTTCCGACTACAGAATATTTACCAACCGCCCCACGCGGCCAGATGTGGCACAAGGCCCAATTTAATATGGGGTATCCAAGCCCGTAGACTCGGCCAAAAATTCCCCGTAGACCCCGTATAAAACGTGGTCGGATAGCTGTTTCACGAGACAAGACTCTTATCCTTCGACATAGCCTTGTCTGTGGATCGTCTCTACCCTGAGACAGGGAGTCTGACTAGTACAGCTAGAGACGAATGTCCGACTACAGACCAACATACAGTATTTACTACTGCATTTATGTGAATGGGGGCATACCATCCGTAGGTATGCTACAACATTAATAATAACAGATAAAATAATTCATGTACACTACAGGCCGAAAGTTTGCAGTCACTCTGCATTTCTTTAAAAAACACCTTTAAATGAGATACTTTTGTATTTTTAAGTAAAGGATAAATTGAAAGTACCTACAGTATATTTTCTTTTATTTTTCAGTCTCTCTCCAGGCTCATTATCCAACCAAAAAGTTAAAATTTGGATTAGTTTTCGTGGTGGTTTTATTGTCGAAAACAACGTCTGATGCTGTTGTATGATATTTCTTTTTTTGTTAAGTGCTTATTGTTGTCAAAATAAAAACAAATACTAATACAAAAAATACGTAGACCCCGTATAAACCGGGATCGGGTAGCTGTTTCCCGAGACGAGACTCTGCATTTCGACAGAGCTTCGTCTGGGGATCCGCTCTGCTCAGAGGCTGAGAATTTGACCAGCACAGCTTGAGACGAATCTCCAACTGCAGACCAATATACAGTATTTACTATTGTATTTATGTGAATGGGGACATACCCATTATCGTTCGTAGGTATGCTACAACAATAAAGATATATATTTTATATATCAAGAACAATTTTGGCACCTCGAGGCGGTGTAATAGTAAGCGAGCTTGTTTCGCTAGATCAATTACGACTAAGTAGTGAGTTCGATCCTCAATGGGTACACCATACGTTCGGCATTGTGCCACATCTAAGGTACGCTTGGAAAATCACTTTGGGGCACCTCGAGGTGGTGTAATGGTTAGCAAACTTGTCTCGCGAGATCGATTACGACTGAATAGTGAGTTCGATCCTCAATGGGTGCCCCAATACTTTCAGCCTTGTGCTGCATCTAAGCTAGGCTTGGATTCATAACTATATCAAGAACAATTGTTTGGCAAAATGTATGACAGAGCGGAATTTTTTTTCTTGTGATGCGTTTCGTCCTTTAAGACATCATCACATTAAATTTGTTATGTTGGTGCGACTACGCATGCGCAAGAAAGATGGATTCTGGGAATTTTAAATTAATTTTTGTTATCTAGCTGATTTCATGTAGATTATTTTTCTTTTTCTTCCCATCAATTTTTGTCAGTAAAAAATATCCTACACTGTGATAATAAAAGTTCTGCCAGGAATGGTGAAATGTTGTTAGAGCCCAAACGTAAATTTACTCAAAATGACACTGCGATAAATGCACTCTCTAGAGCAGGGGTGGACAATTACTTTTCTTAGTGGGCCGCATTATTACTATGGACATGTCTACTGGGATAGATGCTTTTCAAGACTGTATATTGAAAAATGTAACAGCATGAAACACTGAAAGATTTTCATGATCCGTTAATTATTAAAAAAATCTTGCTAGTTGTAAAGTTTAATTACAATTCACTGCAATGTAAAAATTGTATTATAGCATAAATTGACAAAATGCAAGAAAAATGTATTGTAAATACAATAGTAGGTGTATAATTAATGAGATTGATGTAGTCTACTGCAGTTGTTGACTAGTTTGCTTATATCTGGCTTCAAACTGCTTGTGCTAATTCTTAATACTGTTTGAAGGTTTGAATTTGTTAAAAGAGATCTAGTTTTGCTTTTGATAATTTTCATTCTTGAAAATGTTTGCTCATATAAGTGGATGCAAACAAAATAAACTATTTTCTTGAAAAGGCTTTCAAATTTTTGAAATACTCTGGGTGAAGAGATGCATAAAATTCAATTAAAGATTTGCTTTCAAAGCTATACTTCAAAGAATTGTCAGCTTGGAGGTCTATGATTTCCATTTGTAGTTCATTCATAGCATACCTCAGTATGTTGATCTGTGGCTTCAAATCTGCAAATCTCTTAGCAAATTCTTCCTTCTATCCACTGTATTTCTGTGCAGATGTATATTCAACAGGCTGATCTTTCTGAAGAGGGAAGTGAGCAAAATTTAGATGACACAGTAGTTTGGCAAAAAGTGTAAGTTTTGTCTACAAGGATTTTACCTCCAGAAATCTTTGCATGGTATTTGTAGCAAATGCAAAATCACACACCTATTCTGCATCCTTTATTTTGGTGGTGAAGTCATAAGCCACGCCCTTTATTTAAAAAGAAAATGAAACTCTCTTCTTTGAGGTCCCATACTCTTTAAAACTTTGCTAAGATTTAGCCACCTTACTTTGGTGTGATACAACACATCAGAAAATTCAGGCTCCATTTCTTGCAAAAAATTTTGAAACTGTCTCTAGTACACGAATCCACTGGATCAATCACATGTTTAAAATCCGATTTTGCTTTGCAAAGACTTCTTGGTGATTTATGCATTGAAATGAAAACAAATTGTGAATTTGGGAGTTTGACTGAATCTTATCATTTAGCCGTTTTATATATTATTTTATTATTTCAGGCCGGTAAATGTTGTTTAATACTGTTTATTATAAAACAGAGCATTTACTTAAATATTTGTATCTATAAAAAGAATGTATAAACATAAAAATGTTTTTAAATAATTGTCGGACTTTGTTCATTTCATTAAAAGTATTTCTAAATATAGGGGTCGACTTATACGGCGGGTATATTGCACAATTTAATGATAGTAATGACAGTTTAATAACACATAATGTGTTTATCAGTAGACCTAACGAATTTTAAATGTCCGTTAAGACATACCAATACAATAAACGTTACCTACCTGTGTGTCTTTTAGGTTGTTTGCTAGACAACAAATATAGAAATATATTACGGTTAATGACTCAATATACGGGTAAGTGGTTTGATCTTATGTAGATTTGTCAGAGGTTATAATATACTGTAGCCTAACTTCATTTACATGTAGGTCTAAATTTTGGTCCACTGGTAGCCTATCGTATGTTTGGAGGTTGACGTATACGTTAGGTATAGGCCTAAGTCAGAATTTTGAGCTAAAAATCTGGAGGTCGACTTATACGCCAGTTCGACTTGTAGACTGCAAGTGTGGTAGATAAATAAGTAAACATCACCTCCCTTATATTCTTTTTAAAAAAATCTGTTTCTTGGAGCGATAAAAAAAAAAAACGACTTTTCACGGAGGCAGCCATTGACTTTTCCCCAATTTTTCAAATCTATCTATCTATCTATCTATAGAAAATTCTTTGACGTTATAAAATATATGATGTCATCATGAAATCCTCCTAATTCCAAAAATACTCTTCGAAGTTGGTGCATACAGTATTTGGATTATTTTTTAGAGAAAATTAATGTAAAAATTATTCTGCAGACAATAACTAAACTAAAAACATCACGCAACATCACTAAACTAAAAACCCTACGCCACTGAATTCGAGATTCATAGTCGTCGTATAAATGAAGTGTCAGTCAACATTCAGCTGCAAAATATTCGCTCCTTGGAAAATCTCGTTAAAATGTGTTTCTTTAATACTTTGGCGATTACCTCTCACAAAATCATCTAAAAGTAGGATATCCAATAACTACGCCCGTCGTACTTTATACTGACAAGAGCCAAATCAGACAAAATGTGAAGAATTGATGTCACATCTGGTCTGGAGTTGCCGAGTTGTTACTTTCCCGTTTCGACAGAGTTAAACGCGTTTCTGTGATGTCCAGAGTAATGGTTTATTTTCTATCTATCAATAAATAGAGAGATAGAAAAAATTATGAGACTAACGTAGACAAACAGGCAAATATATCTAACCAATCGGATACAGATAGACAAATAAATATGAAGAATACATAGATAGATAGTTAGATAGATAGATATGGTTAGACTGAGATAGATATAAATAGACTGAGATAGATAGATAGATAGATAGATAAAAGTTATGAGTCTTAGAAAAACAGATAAATACATCTGAACAGATATATATATATATATATATATATATATATATATATATATATATATATAAAGAGACATAGATAGATAGATAGATAGATAGATATGATTAGGTTGAGATAGATATGAATAGACTGAGATAGATAGATAGAAGTTATGAGTCTTAGAAAAACAGATAAATACATCTGAACAAACAGATACAGATAGATATACAGACATATATATATATATATATATATATATATATATATATATATATATATATATATATATATATATAAAGAGACATAGATAGATAGATAGATAGATAGATAGATAGATA
>OZ038496.1:30792218-30834718 GCA_964036315.1 Acanthosepion esculentum
AGAGCAAGAAAATGAGAGCGAGGAGAAGAAAGCAAGACGGAGAGTAGTACGAAATATGTATCAAGGAAAACGTTTTAGGGAGTAGGATATAAGATGAGGAAAAGAGCTCGGAGAATTGAACACACTCGAGACAAAGTGAAGGTGAGAGAAACAGGGAGGAAACTGTGTAAATGGATGGCAGAACAAAGACAAAAACGACAACATCAAGTTGAAACACCGGTTCCTGTACGATCACCGACGTTAAGCAACGTCGAGCCGGATCAGCATATAGATGGGTGACCTCTTGGGAATACCAGGTGCTGTAAGCATAGATGCGCTTCTGGTGTAATATATATATAATAGTTCGGAAGTGTTTTGGTTTCCTTTTAAGGTTAAACTGATACTTACAATGAGAAAGAGACATTCCAAATTTTTTGAATACATAATGAGGTAAGACGGCTTGGAGAATTGAACACTCACAAGACAGAGTGAAGGTGAGAGAAACAGGGAGCAACCTTATTAACGAGTTTGTGTAAACTGATGGCGGAAAAAAAGACAAGGATTGATTGAATCGTTTTCTATGGTTTCTCAACCCTATGCAGGTCATTTAAAGCCAGAAAATACTTTTACTTTTAAGGAAGTTTTTTTATAATGAGATAATAACCATTTAGTGATAAAAGTATTATTACTAATTAACCGTAGCTGGGAGGAAGAAGTTGATTCATACTTGCCCAAATGATATTTACGCGTAAATGATTATAACGAGACCGATTGGAACTCGGCCCTACAATTAATAATTCTGAGCCTTTACCCATTACAGGAGCCGCGAATCAAAGCTTACGGTACCTGGGCTCCCCAAGTGGTTACCCATCTAGTTAATGACCAGGCTCGATGTTAATTAACTTCGGTGATCGTGAACTAGTGTTTCAGCGTGAAGTGGCCGTAATCGCAAAGGATAACGCAGGATAGTAAAAAAGTTACTCAGATGAGCAAATAGAGGTAAAAGTGGAGGGCTGTGACCGCTCATGTGTTGAAAGAAGATAGCACGTAAAGGAAAGAAAATACTCTTATTTAACTAAGGGGCAATGCGTTTGGGAGAGGCGACGTAATGTCATTTTTTAAAGATTATTTGTGTAAAGAAAACAGGTTTATGCCACATCAGGTTGAAACACCAGTTGAAAAAAAACCCAAAAAAAACCCAGAAAATTCTTACAATTTAGAAATATTTTCTGGCTTTAAATAAGCTACAAAGGATTGAGAAGCTCTAGAAGACGAATCAATTAATAAAAAAAAAACAAGTCGTAAGTATTATTACTGGTAGTCATTGGAAGATTATTAAGCTCTTTGAATGTGCAGGTAGGGTAGCGACTATCAGCGAGCAGAGTTCAAATCCAGCTGATTCAGTTTTGTTCGCGTTGTCTTTGAAAGAAAAAAAATTCCAAAGAAAAGAGACAAGAATTAAAAAATAAATAAGTTTTTCACGTTATTTTTTATAATTCCTTGCATGAGAATCTTCAGAAAGCTTCTTTTCCATTAACTAAACCTCATTTCTTACAGCACCTGGAATTCCCAAAAGGACCCTCATCTGGTTATTGACCAGACGCGACGTTGCTTAACTTGGATGATCACGCCGGAACTTGTGTTTCAACGTGAAATGGCCGTAAGATAACGTAGGAGAGTAAAAAAAAGTTACTTAGAGGAGTAAAAAGAAGAAAACGAGGAGCGCCGTGACCGCTCAGGTGTTGACAGGAGATAGCACATAAAAGAAAGAAAATACTATTATTTAACGTTGCGTTGGGGAGAGGCAACGTCATGTCATGTTTTGTGTGAAGAAAACAGGTTTACGGCCACACCAGGTTGAAACAGCGGTTCAAAAAAAACAAAACAAAAAAGAATTCTTACAATCTAAAAATATTTTCTGGCTTTAAATAACATACAAAGGATTGATAGTCTGTCTATATTTCAATGCAATGATAACAGCAAAATTGCAATATGAACACTGGTAAAAAATGGTTGCTGAAAACATTAGGTTTATAATACCCAGAAATTCATACCCAGATGTCCTCAAGGACATCTGGGTATGAATTTCACATGGCACAGTGGATAAAGGCGTTGGTTAGATCCAGTG
The DNA here is from genome assembly GCA_964036315.1 of Acanthosepion esculentum. Classification (NCBI taxonomy): domain Eukaryota; kingdom Metazoa; phylum Mollusca; class Cephalopoda; order Sepiida; family Sepiidae; genus Acanthosepion; species Acanthosepion esculentum. Next base: position 30,794,326 of record OZ038496.1, read on the forward strand.
ACTGACCCAAAGAGTGTGAGTTCAATACTCGGTTAAGGCAGTGGAGAACTTTCAGAGGGAAAAATAGCAGGAGATAACTGATAACTGACATCCATCAAGCATGGCACGTGGAACTAGAAATATGTGAATGAAATAAAGGGTTCAGTTCGAAATTCCAATCACCTGAAGAAGGCCGGGGCTTACAACGGCCGAAACGTTGTGACAAATATGGCGGCAATGTCCGACTAATGCAAATACTGTAAAGGATTGATAAGCTGTATAAGCAAATACTGATTAGATTAGCTACACAGGGATATCTTTGAGATTTATTTACATTTTCTGGAAAATAAATTTATAGAAAGTATTTAGCAACAAAATGGGGGATAAGTTTATATATGATTGTAATATAAAATTGATCCCCCTCTTTATATACACATAATAATTTCTTGTTTGTTTATCAAATTCTGATAAAGCATCAATCTACCTCTTCTTCTCCAATCTATGGGTTAAATAATAAAACTTGTATCACTAAACGATTATCTAAAAAAAAAAATTATTATAACCTAAAAATGTTTTCTGGCTTTAAAAGGGTCGATAAGCGGTTGAAAACGAATCAATCAATAAGTAAAAGCAAAGAGAACAAACTTTGCTGGCATTCGAACTGGGTTTACCGTGACTGTTTTGAGTGACGCTACCCGGACATCCACAAGCACACCTTGCATACAGCAATGCGCTAATTACTACAGTGAAAATAATAGCTGTTACGGAAAGAGATAATGCATATTGCAAGTGATATGCATTGGAAAAGTAAAAAAAAAAAAGAATTAATTTCATGACGAGAAAAATGTTTTTCAAATAGTATTTTTCTCTTCTCTTCTTGAAATTAATGACGTAAACTTCCCTGCAAGGCCTGGCTAATTAAATAGAACGCTAAGATGTCGGCTCGTCGGGCAAAATTAAATGCGCTAAAATTAATTACAGACCTCCGGAATTTAAGGCCCCTGTTAAGATTTCAATAATTCTTGCTTCTAATTGGAATTATTTAGGCAATAAGTAACACACACACACATTCACACACACACACACACACACACACACACACACACACACACACACACACATATATATATATATATATATATATATATATATATATATATACAAACACGTTTTGTTAAATTCAGAAGACAAGGTCTCTTTAATTTTTGTTATTTTTTTCCAATTTTTGAATAAAATATACATTGTAGATAAAATGTCTGATATTCATGATTGTTCTGTTTTGTCCAAGTAACGCTGGCCGCCCCAGTCATTAACAAGAACTGGGTGTTGTCAGTGTGCTAGACAAGATTTTGTTGGCTACGTCACGGTATATTCTTGGAGCGATGGAATTTGATGTCCAAACTGACATAGTGTGAAATGTTTACACAAAGCTCTATAATCGGGGTGGATCCTAGATCAGAGCATATATATTGACATTGGAAATAAATTTAAAACAGTGTTCCGAGACAGACACTTAGAGACTGATGATAGACGTATACAGAACGGCTTGAAATAGACTATATCTATGTTGAGGTAATTTTTGTTTTTGCAGTAATATATATATATATATATATATATATATATATATATATATATATATATATTTGTATCTTTGCTAGAATGGTTTCAATGCCTGCAATGTCACATTTCTTCAGTATTGCACTATTCTTGAACCTGTCATCCCATTTCATATCACATATGGCACGAAGACAGCGCATGTGAAAGGCTTGACGCCTTTCACATGCGCTATCTTCGTGCGTTGATTTATTTTCTTGCGGTACTGGGTCATGTTATGAGAATGGATGAATATAGTCTTCCAAAGAAGGTGCTGTATGAACAACTACCAAACTCCAAGCGTTCAGTTCGACGTCCACTCTTACGCTACAATGACAAATTGAAAGACAACTTGAAACGTCTCAACTTTCATCTGAAAACCTGGCAAGCCCAAACATCAAAACAAAAGGAGTGGCGTAAGGCATGTTTCATTAAATTAAAGGGTTTTGAAGGCAGCAGACTGAAGCACCGTGATCAGCTTCGTCAAGCTCTGAAGCAGAGATGCCACCAAAATCATCTGTCAGTGTGGCTTTGACGCCTGCAGCAAGGCTGGGCTAGTATCGCACTTAAGAAAGCAGAAATTAAATATGTCTTTCCCTTAACTGATTTTCTTCACAGTCACCCCTACTAGCAAGCATAAGTGTAAAACGAAAGGCACAATCCAATGCTGACTCTGATTTATCGTTCACGATAGGAGAGTCCACCGGACAAAATTTTCATATAAAGATTCGCACCTCGAGGAATAAGGAATAAGGAATTATTTAATACTTGCTAAAAGTACGATTTCCACAGGAAAATACATCATCTACAAAATCATCTGTCGGTGAGTAATTCCCATTTCTCTGTTTATTCCTTGGTCCGTTGATGAAGGACACAGGCGTGTCCGAAAATTCCGAACTTAAAACCTTTCTCTCCGTGGCTTCATTTCTGTCATTTGGTTAATAATCAATATTTAATAAATGTTTATCGTATTGATTATATTGGTAACTTTTCGTTTATCCTTGTTTTATTAACTAATCTCTCTGTCTCTATCTCTCTCTCTCTGTCTGTCTGTCTGTCTCTCTCTCTCTATATATATATATATGTTTGCCTCAGGGTTCTTGATAAGATCCAGAGACGGATATGCAATGTGATTGGCCCTGATCTGTCATCTCGTCTGCAGTCGCTCTCTCACAGACGCGATGTTGCCTCGCTCTGTCTTTTTTACAAATACTTTCACGGTAATTGCTCTGAGGAGTTGCGTTCGCTTGTCCCCAGGCCTCGTAAATTTAAACGTCCTACGAGGCTGGCATCCCGTTCCCACCCCTTCAATGTTGAAACTGTTAGATGTAGACGTCTCTTCTACTCCAATAGCTTCATGTCTCGCACATCTCGCCGATGGAACTCCTTTCCCTATTACTGTTTCCCTGACAAATACAATCTCCAACGGTTTAAGTGTAACGTCAATCGACATCTCCAGTTGCCTTGATCTATCCACTTCCCTTCTCCACATCCTTTCATCTTTCATTCCTATCTGCTCTCGCTCCAAATCTTCTGTAACCCCCTTGCCTTGATCGACCCTCCGTCTTTCTCTTTCTCCACATCCTCTCCTTTACCACTCCTATCTGCTCTTCCTCCAACGCTTCTGTAACCCCATGCGTGATAGAGGCCTCCAGCCTTGCTTGAAAAAAAAAAAAGAATGTGACGGTAAGGAACAAATTGGAAACGGTTATAAGTATAAAAGGTTTCGCTTTTATTAAAGCGACATAATAGAATGAGATATTTTTATTTTTGTGTCGATTGATTTCCATTGGTTAAGCAGACTACAAGGGCGGCTAGCCAATCCCTATTGCAGACGCTCGCTCAGGCACATCTGTGTTTGCTCAACACCCACAGAGCCTACATGTGGTTTATACTGCAGCTATGCTGAGCAGATCTTAGTTACAGTATCTGGGAGAGAGCGTGTTATCTAGCGTGATCAACAATTTGAACCAGGCCAGCATGCTCAAGCTAGCACAGGTCCAACAACATTTCCTTCTACACAATTTCACTCACAAGGCTTGGGTCAACCCGTGGTATGATCTTCACGCACTTTCAAAATTTGCCGCACGCTGGGATCGACCTCAATACAATCCGATGAGCGCGAGTCTCATAATCAGAAAGCAAACGTCCTAACCACAATATATATATATATATATATATATATATATATATATATATATATATATATATATATATATATATATATATATATATATATATATGATAAAAAGGATTAAACACTAATATTCCATGATTATAATTTATTACATTGGAATCGTAATTACGATCCAATTCATCAGACCTACAAATTCAAATTTTTGAATTTGTAGGTCTGATGAATTGGATCGTAATTACGATTCCAACGTAATAAATTATGACCATGGAATATTAGTGTTTAAGTCTTTTTATTATATCCTTACTCTGTCCTGGACATCGAGTTCTACCTGGATCATATCCTCTTGGAATTATTTTATATATATATATATATATATATATATATATATATATATATATATATATATATATATATATATATATATATATATATGTATGTGTATGTATGTATGTATATATATTTATATATTTTAGATATATGTATATATATATGTGTATATTAACCACTAATATTATGTATATATATATATATATATATATATATATATATATATATATATATATATATATATATATATATATATATATACATATATATATATATATAAAGAGAGAGAGAGAGATGACACATTTAATATCATTGAATCTTAAGTGGAAATCTGGCCGTGTATACAATTGCCTATAGGCCTATTACAAATACACGGTACATGTCGACACTCATGGCTGCGTTGTACACATCATGCCTTCCGCTACTGCTGCCCATTAAAAATGCGTCCTTCTTGGATGCTATCTTTGATTCGTGGACGTCGAAAACCTGGTCTACTAGTGCAGGACTGTTTATATAAAAACGAAGCACTCGTATAAGTACTATTAAGTCCTAAAATAAAAAAAAATATCTACTTCTGTTAAGTGCGTATACACTGTACCCATGTTAAATCTTCATTTAGGGTGTTCTTTTTTGTTCTACTTTGTTTCATTTTATCTATAATTTTTCAAGTTATCTAATATATATATATATATAAATATATATATGATGGACTCTCCCGTCGATTTCGACGTATGAGGTTCAGACAACTTATATTTATAAAACTCATTTATGTTTTTGCCTCTGATGACTTTTTAGTCCAGCAAGGGATTTGCAACCAAGGCCGCAAATAGAACAAGGCCGCAAATAGAACATGAATATATATATATATATATATATATATATATATATATATATATATATATATATATATATATATATGTGTGTGTGTGTGTGTGTGTGTGTGTGTGTGTGTGTGAAAAATTTCTCAGAGTTGGAGAAACAGGTAGAAAATGAAAAAAAAACGCATCTATGAGCACAAAAGAGACCTCACAAAATCAACTAATGCACTAGTCAAGACATAGAAATAAATTCAACCACAATTTTGATTTTAAAAATGCTACACTCATAAAATAAGAAAATAACTCACTCAGAAGGAAAATTATCGAGAGTGCCGCCGTTGAATATTAACCAAATATTAAACACCCAGGTTTTTTCCCTATTTCACCATTCCTAACAGAATTACTACTCTCCCAAACAAACGTACACAACTCTATCAAGAAATGAAAAGAAAATGGTTGAATCTGTCAACACAACAATAAAAACAATATTGGAATTGTCATCATTGGTCGGCTGAACTTGCTTTGCTTCAATGACTCTTTTGTTTTGTTAATATTAGTTACTTAGTTCAATAAATATATTTTGGATGTTGTTTAACACACTGAAAATATTTCCACACGGGACAGTACATGACGTAATTTTCAGTTAACAGTATGAAAATAGAATTCTTCCAGTTGCTAAGGACATTTTTGTTTTGTTATTAATAGTTACTTTGTTTTAACAAATTCATTTCGTTTTTGCCTTGAAAAATCTACATTGCCCGAAACGCGTTGGCTAATATTACAGTTTTCCTATTGTCTTTTACATTTTTAATATATATATATATATATATATATATATATATATATATATATATATATAGTCAAACCTAATGAGCCAGACAAACCTACCAAGGTTTCACTTAGGCAGATCGTCAGGGTCAGCTGGCCCTGACGATCTGCCTAAGTGCAACCTTGGAAGGTTTGTCTGGCTCATTAGGTTTGACTAGGTTTGCTCTACGTTTGTATCGAGCTCTTTAGTTAGTTGTTTACTCGTATCGGGGTTTTCTCTTAGGGCCTTGAACCTTTATCTGTGTGGTTATTTTCGACATACTTTCATGTTCCTGGCTCTTTCTTTTTTTAAACCTTTTTTTCCCTTCGAGATTGATTTGGATATTGTTAAATCAAGAATTCGAAGGTTTTTCGGCACGAGTATAGTTACCTATATATATATATATATATATATATATATATATATATATATATATATATATATATATATATATATAAATATAACGTCTATGGTTTTGCGTGCATTGAAATCTTTTAAGTTTAGAATTATTTTCTTAATCGCAATTCACTGACAAATGATTGTTTTGTTCATTTTTGTAATAGAGAGTGGGATAGTTTTTTTTATTTTAAGGGCTGTATATGTGTCCTTTTGACTTCACTGGTTGAAAAATTAAGTTATTAATTTTGACTTCATTGGTTGAAAAATTAAGTTATTAACTGGTGAATTTTATGAGTTAATTTCTGTGGGAAAATTAAGTTAATTGTTGTGGAAATAAGTATTTTGACCTGCATGGTTTCGGATTTCCGAATGTGTTTTGGGTGTGTTTTGGGTCTGTGTCTTGGGTAGGTGGGGTAATTGTCACACCTGGGTATGAAAATAAGGCAAAATTGGTGGGTAGTGTAGGAGCATTACACTAAGAAGCATACAGTATCGAATGAATATATCCCTAAGATATACCCGAGATGTAGGAAGGTCCCTGACGACGAAAAACAAATTGGTCAGATGGTCTGTGGGATGCCAGGTCGTAGTAGACGACTAAGGGAGGAAAACGCTTGTAACCACGGTAGAGCCAGTAATGGATTAATTAGGACGTTCTGAGGGCGTGTAGTTGTTTTCCACGTGTGCATCAAGGAAGGGCCCTGACGACCAAAAAGAAAATTGGTCAGTTGGTTTAAGAGATGCTAGGTCGCAGTGAACGACTAGGAGAAGAAAATCCTTGTAACCACGGTAGAGCCAGGGATTTGTTACGACCAGCTGAGCGGGGGTGGTTGTTTTCCCCATTGGCTTCAAGGAAGGGCCCTGACGATGAAAAAGGAAGTTGTCAGGTGGTTTGTGGGATGCCAGGTCGCAGAAGGCGACTAAGGGTAGAAAACGATTGTAACCACGGTAGAGCCAGTAATGGATAAGTTAGGATGTGCTGAGCGGGTGTTGTTTTTTTCCATGTGGGCATCAAGGAAGGGCCCTGATGACAAAAATAGAACTGGTCAGATGGTTTGTGGGATGCCAGGTTGGAGTAGACGACTAAAGGAAGAAAACGCTTGTAACCACTGTAGAGACAGTAAGGAATCAGTTAGGACCTGCTGAGCGGGTGTGATTGTTTTCCACGTGGGGATCAAGGAAAGGCCCTGACGATCAAACACTCCATACAGCCAGTTAAAAGTAAAAATAAGACATCTTTGATAATGGCTAAAAGTATAGCCGAAAGCGCTCGGACATGCAGAACATTTTGCCATTTTTTATATACTTTACACACAGAAAAGAAAAAAATTAAAAGAACACATGAAAAATTATGTAAAACAACTTAACCACAATACATTGTCAGTCTTTTTTTAATGAAACTTGCATAAAAGAGCGATTGCTGCCCAAATACTACAATTTATTTATTTATTTCCAAAGCGTTGACTGAAGTATTATAAATAAACAATACGCTGGGGAAAGGACAAAACGTTACATATGAGTTTCGTCATAAAAATAAGAAAAAACCTGCAATACTCACGTGGTGCTGAAATGTTGGCTCACTAATTTAAATTAAATTTCAATTCTTAATAAATTTAAATAATTTCAAGTTTTTTAACATACAACTTAATGCTTTCAATCCACTTTTATATTGTTTGAAAAAAAAAACACTTATTTAAATAACGCACTAATCAATTAACTGCTTTAGATATATTATGAAATAAGTAGTGAAGTAATCGTTTTAAGTAACGCGTTTAATCGAAATAAGTGTTTCATATAATTTGGTGCGGAATATAATTTGGGGAATTTATGACTAGATATGGAATCCTGAAAATTTGTGTTCATTTCGGCAAGTGAAGAAGAACAGGCAAAAAAAAAAAAAACGTCTGAAAAAAACGTTTGGTTGACCCCCCCCCCACTCAGAAGGACTAAGATGGAAGAAGATTATTTTATTCTTCCATTCCTGAAATAATAATTATCAATATTCTTCAATTATTTCGATCTATTGTTCTCATCTCGGTTGATGAGAATGTTATTATAGACAACGTTTCGACGAAATACACTCAGGTCCTCGTCATGTACCGATTGATTGGCTAATAAGCAATATCTGTTCATTATTATGATATTATTGTTCGTTCCTGCTGAATTGGTTCCTTACTACCAGATCTAAGTAACACATGTATAACCAACTCCTATATCCACCTCGCCACGTCCCCAAGAACATTAGTGGTGTGTTTTAGGAACCTTTTTTTAATGTCAGATGGATATAAGAAATTTGATTATGATGGTGGCTTCGTACCGCTTTTCATAATTTCATAATAATCAACAAATATCACATATCAGCCAATCAATGGACACCTGATGATAACAAGAGTGTAATTGATCGAAATGTTGTATTGTCTATAATCAGGATGAACTGAGCTCCATTTCGGAGAAGCACCGTGCCTTGGAAGACACTCGACCTCAAGTGGAACTCGCATTGCGAAGGATGCAGGTAAAATGGTCGGCTCTCTGTACCGCTTCAGTAAGTACCTACTATCTTCTACCTTTACAAGATCCAGATCAGGCCCAAAATGGGGGACTGTTATCATTTGAACGGGAGCTGCCCAGACCTCACTCTCCAGCCTTGATAGAGTTCAGAAGCGTTTACGAGCCCTTGTGGGTGACGAATTATTCTCTACCCTTCAACCTCAGGCGAGACGTGGCAAGCCTCATACTGAGGCATCGCTATTTCTACGGTTCCACCGCGGTAAACTTTCATAGCCTGAACACGCCATGCCACTTACCTTTCATTTTTCAAAACACGGTCAAGATATTGTGTCCATGTTCATAGCTGATATTATTAAGTGTTGTTTTTTTTAAATAATAAGGATTCCATTATTTTTACCTTTTTTTTTTTTTCATGAATATGGACACAATATCTTGACCGTGTTTTGAAAAATAAAAGCATTTTATAAAATATACATGCAACAAACTATTTCTTATTTAACAGTTAAAATATTTAATCCTTGAAAATGGTTAAATGTATAGCCGAAAGCGCTTGGGTAAAAAGAACATTCGGACAGTTTTTATATAATTTATTATCTGAAAAGTAAAAAAAAGTATTAGATCGCATGAGAAATTGTATAAAAAAATAAATAACAGCACCTTGTCTTTCGTATTCAATGAAATGTGCATGGAAGAAGGGTTGATGCCTAAATACACAAATATATATACATACAAATACACACACACACACACATACACACACACACACACACACACACATATATATATATATATATATATATATATATATATATATATATATATATATATATATATATATATATAATTAAAAGGCTCAAACACTAATATTCCATGGTTATAATTTATTACATTGGAATCGTAATCACGATCCAATTCATCAGACCTGCAAATTCAAAAAGAAATCGGAAAATATAACTCCTGGTATAAAAAACAAAATTTTAGTGAGATTGTTTGTGTATATTCTTATTCTGTCCTGGACATTGAGTTCTACCTGGGTTCTATCCTCTTGGGAATTTATTTATATATATATATATATATATATATATATATATATATATATATATATATATATATATATATATATATATATATATATGTATATGTATATATGTATATGTATATATATATATATATATATATGTGTGTGTGTGTGTGTATATATATATGTATTGACCATTAATATTTTTTATCTATCTATCTACCTATATATATATATATATATATATATATATATATATATATATATATATATATATATATATATATATATATATATCAAGATGAGAATAATAATTTGAATACAGGAATATTGGTGGAGACTGTGTTGTGAACTAGATTTACGATACTAGGATTTGTTGTTATTTTGCAATGATTAAACCTGTCTTTTTATATAGGAAAATGAGATGACCTTGCTTTTAATCGAGTTTTGTAAATTTAGTGATTAAGACAATGGTTTTTATAATTAACAATGACAAAAGCCCATTGTTAAGCTATTTTTACATTCATTGTTGAAAGAATCAGTGTTGCTACAAATATTTCAACCCAGTGATTCAATTGGTTTGTTTACTATAATAACTGTGGACCTAGAATGAAAGCAATGGTGGCAGAAAACCGAAACCAATCATAAATATTCAGAATGTGGAATCGATAAATAGAAAATCAAATTAAATACATCCGTGTATGTATCAGTTATAACAAATTTAGTATTGATAATAAAAGTAATAGTTTTATACAACACTTCACTTCTGACTTAATAACAAACCCGATATAGTGCTTGCTAAGCATTACACCATCTTGTGGTGACCAGTGATTTTCCAAGCGTAGCTTAGATGTGGCACAAGGCCGAATGTATGGGGCACCCTGTGAGGATCGAACCCCCTACTCAGTCGTAATTTTTCTAGCAAGACATTCTTGCTAGCCATTCATCGTCTCGAGGTGTCCAAGCCCGATATATCCCACAAATTAAAACTGTCAGCTGCTCTGGAAACTCACCTCCAACCAGTGGTTAACTGGGGCAACGAATTGCTTGTAACTTTTAACACCCACAAAACGAAATTGCTATGTTTTATCCTCCGCAGATCAGCTATTCTGCCTTCCATATTACTGCACAAGAGCGTAGCATCAACCATGCGGTTGATGCTACACTCTTGTGTAGTAATATGAATCTATTTTCGTGGTGTCTGATGAAATTTCTTTGGCATTGAAACATATTGCGTCATCCTTGGTTGCATCAGATTTTTATCACGTCCAAAACACTATTGTCTCGACTGTCGGCAATTGTTAGCGAAGCATACGATAGTTGTAACACTGCACAAATACACTAGAAAGTCTTACCAGTGAGCAAATCAGAGTACTACAGACTGGCCTGGAAACTCTCCTGATTTAAATCCAATCGAGAATCTGTGGTCAATTTGAAAGGAACGACTTCGTGGAATGGACATACGAAGTACTAACGTGCACTGGGTCATGTTTCATTGGAAAAATACAAAGAAAATGTAAATAATAACGGAATTATTCGTTTTGTTTCAATTAATTTGCACAATGGTGTAACATCCAAGCGAGCAGCTCACTGGGTCTTCTTAGCCTCAAGTTTTCCATTGGCATGAAGAGGAATGATTATATTGAATCAATTGCTATGTCTGCTGCTTGGGAAATTTAGCGTGTCAAACAATTTTTCTCGTCATAATCATATCTGGTCTTTTGCTCCTGTTAGGTATCACTAGATTTTCGACAATGCCCAAAGATCTGTCTGGAGTGTTACCGGTCCTCACTTACTATCGCGACATCAGTAATTTCCCACAGCCGTGACATTGTTTCCCTCTGTCTTTTCTATCAATATTTTCATGGCAGTGGTCCTAATGACCTCATCCTTGTTCCCTCGTCCGCATGAATTTAAGCAAACTACTAGATTGGCAATTAGGTCTCATCGTTTTACTGTTGAAATAGATAGACGTAACCGTAGGTTCTATCCTAATATTTTCTTTTATCGCACTTCTTGATTGTGAAGCTCTCTTCCAGTTTCTTGCTTCCTTGCTGCCTAGAATCTTCAAAAGATTAAATGCATCGCCAATCGCCATATTCTGTCTTACTGAATTCTGTTCTTTTATTGTCCTTTCTCCTCACTAAAGATTTCTCATTTTCTTCCACTCCCCAGAATCACTAACAAAGACCTGTACCAAATAACAGATACCACATCACTTGAGGACTACCAACAACAGCAACAACTAAAAAGGATAGCTCAGCGAGATAAATAATGATATAATCAAAGATGTTATCGTTTCACATTACACCAGATTATGAAAGAATCTCCCATCAATAGTGGAAAGAGCGTGCTGGATTTGAGAAACGGCAAATATTACTATTACGTTATAAGAGGCTGTACATAAAATCGCATTTTTAGAAACGGAATAAGCAAATACCATCCTGTTTCAGATTGCTTGATAATTAATTGGTTTTCTTTTCGAATGCAGAAATATACTTAGTATATTTACACTTGGAAATGTCCCAACTAGAGATAAATAAAACTGAGGTTTTATTTGTCGTGATGTTTTCTCGTAGACTAATTGATAAGGCGCACTTACTATAAAAAGAAGTTTCTCTCTTCGAAAAAGAGGAAAACAGGTTTGTTTCCAGTTGGGAGTCATGTTTTCTTTAGAAAGACTTCTTGATCTCTAGGCCGGTTGATATTAATTTTACTATTCAATTGTCTACTCAATCAAGTTTACCCATAAAAATGTCAATTTTAATCATGCGAAAAACAATATGTATACATCAGACATTCATACATGAATATATATATATATATATATATATATATATATATATATATATATATATATATATATATATATATATATATATATATATATATATAATTCATCCTTGATAATGTCTAAACGTTTAGCTGAAAGCGCTAGGACATATAAGCATTTGGGCAATTTTTATATAATTTACACCCAGAAAAGAAAATAGTTATAAGAACACATGAAATATATATATATATATATATATATATATATATATATATATATATATATATATATATTGTGTGTGCGCGTGTGTAATTTGGTATTTGGGTAGCAGTACCTCTTTTATATAAGTCTGATTAAAGACAACGACTGACCGCGTTTATGAAAAAGAAATTACCATCTCCTTCAATACATATATAAATTATATAGATACAGCTAAAAATTTAACTCAACTTTGTATAACGACTTAATGAATAGCCGAAAGCGCCTTATCCCATGAAATGAAAACACTTATACGAACACAAGAACGACTTTAATGAAAATTATATATATATATATATATATATATATATATATATATATATATATATATATATATATATATATATGAGGGAAATAAATGAAACTGAGGCATCCAGAAATGACATGACAAGTGGATCTAGAACAAGCAACCCCAGTGGACTAAATAAGGGTTTGGTTCGAAATTCCAATGTATATCGCCCGAAGAAGGTCGGAGCGTATAATAGCCGAAACGTCGTGAATATGACACTAAACATTGAAGACAACTGGTCGAATAATCTAAATATTGAAAATAGTTAAAATACCTCATGTAAAAAATATAAGCACACACACACACACACACACACACACACACACACACACACACACATATATATATATATATATATATATATATATATGTATATATATATATACATGATTTTGTATTTGGGTAGCAGTCCCTCTTTTATCTGTTTCACTAAAGACGACGCCTGACCGTATTTTGTGAAAAAAAATCCCATTTCTCTCCATACATATATAAATTATACACATACAGTTAAAAATTTAAATTAAAATCCTCCTTGATAACGCTTAATAGAATGGAAACGGTAACATAGAAGAGAAAACGGAAGAATTGAGAAAGACGATATAAGAAGAAGAAAAGAATGAAGAAAGAAAGAAAAACGATGAGCAAAGAAAGAGAGAATGTAAGAGTGAAGGAAACAGAGAAGAGAAAAAGAATGAAATGAAAACATGTTAGACAAAGAAGAAGAAGAAGAAGAAGAAGAAGAAGAAGAAGAAGAAGAAGAAGAAGAAGAAGAAGGAAAAGGAGAAGAAAAAGAAGAAGAAAGCAAAACAAAGAGCACAAAAAGAAAAAGAATGAATAGGAGAAAGAAAGAGAGAAGAAAACGGTGAAGGAAAAAAAGAAAAATAAAGAAAAAAAGAACTGAGAAAGATGTGAGAAGGAGAAACGTTTGAAGAAAGGAAAACGATGAGCAAAGAAAGAAAAAAGGATGACTGAAAGTAAGAGAGAAGGAAACAGAGAAGAGAAAAAGAAAGAATGAGCTGAGAAAGATGATAGAAGAAGAAAAGAATGAAGAAAGAAAAACGAGGAGCAAAGAAAGAAAAAGAATGAATGGGAGAAGTAAACAGAGAAGAGGAAAAAACGAACGAACGAACGAAAAAAAGAAAGAACTGAGAAAGATGTGAGAAGGAGAAAGGACTGAAGAAAGCAAAACGATCACAAAAAAAAGAATGAAAGAAAGTTAGAGAGAATGAAACAGAGAAGAGAAAAAGAAAGAAAAAAGAAACAAAGAACTGTGAAAAGTGATAGAAGAAGAAATGAATGAAGAAAGGAAAACGACGAGCAAAGAAAGAAAAAAGAAAGAAAAAAGAAAGTAAAAGAAAGAAAAAAGAAACAAAGAACTGTGAAAAGTGATAGAAGAAGAAGAAATGAATGAAGAAAGGAAAACGACGGGCAAAGAAAGAAAAAGAAAGAATGTATGAAAGTAAGATAAAAGGAAACAGGTAAGAGAAAAAGGAAGAATTGAGAAAGATGATAGAAAAGCAGGGAAAAATGAAGCACGTAAAACAACGGGCAAAGAAAGAAAAAGAAAAATAGGAGAATGTAAGAGAGATGGAATCAATAAGACAACGAAGCAATGCACGGATGTGCTTAATAAAGAAAGGAAGAAAGAAAGAAAAACGAATGTAAAGAAAGAGAAGAGAAAGGTGATAAAAGAGAAAGAAAAGAAGACAATAAAATGGCGAAAGAAGAAAAATAAAGAATGTGAGAAAGCAAGCGAAATAATGAAGAGATAAAGAAAGAAATAATTGAGAACGAAGATTGAAGTGGAACTTAAGAATGAAGACATTGAAACGACGATAAATGGAAGATGAAACAATGAACGAACAGAAATAAAGAATGAAAAAGAAAAAAGTAAAAAGAAAAGGAAACTAAAAATAAATGTCGTGAGGATTGCGCCTCCCAAAACGAAAAAAGAACAAAAATTACAAAAAGAGGGAAAGGAAAGATAAAATATATATATATATATATATATATATATATATATAAAAACAAAGAAAAGGAAAACAGAAAACGACGTATTTTCACATGAATAGGTCATTCGTCAAAGGCCGGTACTAACGTCACTTCTGGCTTTCTTTTACACTCGTTGTTTTTGATTGGCACAATATGAAAAAGAGACCAATTAGTGTCGGCGAGAGAAGGTGAGTTCTCGACGATTTTTGTTTTGATTTTATTTGTCTTTTAGCTTTGTTTTATATGATCTTTAAAAAAAATACTTTCAGCACTATTCCTTTTATTAAGGGGACGGGTAGTGTGGCCTGAAAGAAGGCGATGTTGACCAGGGATTTGGATAGAGGGGAGTAGACATGAAACGGGTAAAGAAATAAAAACCGAGGATGGATGGACACTAATGATAATAAGAACCATATGAGAAACTCGTTAAAGAGTATCAACGAATAATATATATATATATATATATATATATATATATATATATATATATATATATATATATATATAAAAGTGAAAATAGAAGTCAACACTTAGAGGCGACAGTCTGTTTCATGCTAGACGCAATCGTCAGGCCACGAGTGCTGTTATTTTTCTCGGCTACATATGTATACGGGTCAGTGGTGCATTGTGGGTAGTCTATTTTGGCTGTTATTTTATTTATTTGGGTTAAATTATTTTGCTTGTTATTATTATTTATTTTTATTTCTTATCTTATATATATATATATTTATTTTTATTTTAATCAGTGTTTTTATTAACGTAATGCAAATTTGTTTATATCGTTTATTTAATAGTTTTGTTTTGGTTTGGGAAGATAATTAAAGCTATTTATTCAATTTTGGTGTTGATTGTTGTAATTTATTCTAACTATTATTTTGGCGGAAATAGTTTTTAATTTGTTTATTATTTCATGTATTTATTTGTATTGATTATCTTTATTTGTTTTTTCTAACGGTTAGTTTATCGGGATCGGTTTGTTAGTTTATTTATTTATTTGAATGAATTTAGATCGATTTATTTTACTTGTTATTATTTATTTTTCATACTGTGTTTCATGGTCAGAAAGCGAACGTTCTAACCACTCGTTCAAGCGTTTGCCTCTCCCCTCTCTCTCTCCTCTCTCTTTCTCTCTCACTCTCTCTAAATATATATATATATATATTGTTATGGGTCCTTACCTATAACTACAGTATTTACTCTTCCTAACACTATGTATACTACGCCTCTCAAGAGAGAGAGAGAGACGAATCGAGTCGAGCGGATAGTAGTTCACTCCAAACCAGACTGACAGTCATACTAACACCTTCCACATCTTGTATTATTATTCCGTGTAATATATCTTCGTTATTTCTACTCTTGTGTTCGTGTTGTTCTTCCTTGGCCCTAACGTGGACCCTAACGTATATATACTTTAAAAATAAAGAGGTTAATTAATTTAATTAATCTGATTTTTAAAGTTACAACTCTACATGTTATTTTTAATTTATGTATATATTTTTCACACGTGTATTGAGCACTTTTTAATATTACAGTTTCCTTTTTACTACTACTGTTTCCTGGTCTGATACAACTCTGATCATTAACCTTATATATATTCGACGTATGAGGGTCAAGCAGCTCAGTTCCTAGGAACCGACAGCCCAGACATCAGTACATGAGATTTGATTATATCGGTGAAGGTTTTGTGCAGTTCCATCCACAATTATTAAGGGCCGAATACAGAGACCTGGTGCATTACGTGCCATAAGGTCCCCAAACAACACTCGGCAGGTTTGGCATTCAGAGTTGTCCTTCTTCTAAACCAGATGCCATCCATGTATATAGAACCCTGTTTGTCCTGCTATTTACCCATATCTGGAAAGAGAAGAGGATTGAAACCTTTCCCAAGGGTGTTAGCACGTAAATGAATATAATGGATTCGACTGGAATTCGAACTCGCCTCTCCGATTCCTCAATCCAAGCCGCTATCCATTACTCCACCGTGCCTGCCTGCCTCCTCCTCCTCCCTTTCCCTCTCTCTCTCTCTCTATATATATATATCAATATCTATATATATCTATATATATATCTATATATATATATATACATCTCTCTCTCTCTCTCTCTCTCTCTCTCTCTATATATATATATATATATATATATATATATATATATATATATACCAGTTTCTTTTTTTTTAATTTAGTCATTACATCGAAATTCTAGGTATTGGTTAGGCTGACAACGTTTACGCGCTTTCTTCGTATGTACGAAAGTAAGCAATAATGCAGAATTGCTTCTTCATGTGTCGTGTTAAGAACTTGCAGTCTTTGAGATGTTGCATGCTGTGTGGTCCGCATGTTTTAATGTAATGGCAATTTATTGCCAACTTCAAAGACAGTCACAGACGGACTGAAAGGGACACAAGTGCACTACTGAGAATGGTGGGTGGTCTTTCTTTCTATTCTCACTCTTCAACTTATCTTTCTCTTCCCATATATATATATATATATATATATATATATATATATATATATATATATATATATATATATATATATATATAATATATATATATATATATATATATATATTTGTACATACTGGTGTGTATCTCACTATATATATATATATATATATATATATATATATATATATATATATATATATATATATATATATACAAAGAGGTAGGTGTATGTCTTAATTACTTGCATTGGATACTCGTATTTGAGTAAACATCCATTTTTAAACAGTTAACATCTGACGGGCCAGAGATCGAATATCTTATTAAAATGTCCCCACTAAATATAATGTTTTTATCAATGAGAAATAATTTCGGATTAATACACTTATATTTGTCTATCCATTTGTCTGACTGTCTCTGTAGCTCTCTCTCTCTCTCTCTCTCTATATATATATATATATATATATATTGTGATTTTTCAAGCGTAACCGAAATTAGCGGCACCCAGTGAGGATCGAACTTATTCAGTCGTAATTGTTCTAGTGAGACAAAATTGCTAACCATTGCCTCGAGGTGCGCTACTATGGCTATTTTCTAAGCGTAGCTTAGATGTGGCACAAGGCTGAAAATCTGCGAAAATCTAGTTAGGACCGAATTAATGTTTTTAAACCTGTTTTTTTACCCTTGATGACCAGACGCTTCCTCTGTGCACGTCAGGCTATATGAAAGTTCCGAGTAGGATGCAGGTTCGATTCCTGCCGGAGGACGAATATTTTCTTTGCGATTCCTCGGACATTCAGACCAGCAAATCTTGTTAAGATTGTGTATTATAAACAGAGCATTTGCTTAACTATTTGTATTTATAAAAAATAAGGCATAAACAGAAAATATTGAAATACTTGTTGGACTTAGTCCATTATATATATATATATATATATATATATATGTCATTCACAGAAAGTACTGTTTCGCTGCGTATTATTTTTACAAATGTAAACATATGCCAATCACCCAAAGTGCTCCATTCATTTTACTGAAGAGCTTTGCATTAGTGCAGGTGGCTGCTGTTTATAGAATTAGCTTATCACTCAACAGTGCTCAATTGAAATGTATTTTCAAGAGATAAATTATGTCATTCACAGACAGTACTGTTTCGCTGTATCACAGCTCCTCAGTGCGACTAGACTTCCGAATGCCTGAAGCCAGGATTGAAACACAACTAATCTGGTGTCAGCCAGAGCTATCTTCACTCGGTAGAGTTACACAACTAAATCTAGCGTATTGTTTTTACAAATGTAAACATATGCCAATCAGCCAAAGTGCTCCATTCATTTTACTGAAGAGATTTGCATTAGTGCAGGTGGCTGCTGTTTATAGAATTAGCTTATCACTCAACAGAGCTCAATTGAAATGTATTTTCAAGAGATGTGTGTGTGTGTGTGTGTGTGTGTGATACCTCTAGGTGGTGTAATGGTTAGCAAGCTTGTCTCCCTTGAAAAATTACTACTTTTGGCCATGTGTCATATCTTAGCTAAACTAAACTAAATCACTTTATATACAGGTTTATTTAAAGACGACTGAAAGTATACTGTACAAGTGTTTTCTTTTCTGGACACAAATTGTGTGAAGTCTGTCCAAACGTTTTGCATATCCGACAGCTTTTGGGTATTCATTTAGCCACTACATTTTTAAAAAAATTTATTTGTTATTTTTAACTGAATGTGTGGCCTTTTATGTATGTGTCTCAAATAATGGGATTTTTTTATTTTCCAGACAAGGTCAGCACATTATGGCCGTGTTCGTAGTTAATGTAATTGAGTGTTGGTTTTCCATTTTTTATTATTAGGGCTTCCATTATTTTAAATTTTTTTTTTTTACATTTGGATGAGGCTATTATACTTGAATTTTCTACAGGTATGTTTCGGGTGGAGATTGATAGGTTTTCGTGTTTGTTTAAATGAGTCCTATTTGAATATAACGAGACACTAACAACTGCCTTGACCGAACACGAATACGAGGAAGCATGGTACCACCTCACCCTAAATATTAACGAAGATCAACTTACACACAGACAAATAATAAAAAAAAGCTTTGCAAACAATACCAAGGAAACATTCTATGACTCAACTGCAGTGATAAGTAAATAAACCTATCTCGTTATAAATTAACAGAAGACTAGAAAGAATTCCTAAATCTAGAGCCAAATTGCCATCTCCAACCTAAATTTCACCTCCTCACAAAGAAGACCGAAATTGAAATTCCACACCAGTCACCATCCCGGGCCGTCGGAGTAATAACAATTCATTCAAACCTGAGGGACCTTCTGAAGGCAGTGGGCTTAAAAGACCGCTCTCCTTGCAACAATATCCTGATAAAAAAAACTCAAAATCTCAGCAAAAGAATTAAAACACAATTCTAATATCGTTATCAGACGAGACATCAGACGAGACGACAAAACTAACACATACGTAATTTTGAACAAAGCCGATTACAATAGAAAATTCCAACACATCATCGACGACCGATCTGAATTTACCAAATTAATTAAAAACACCGCGTAGACACTAAAAAGATCTTTCAAGAAACTGATAACATCAAACAATGCCGACGTAGGTTCCTTGAAATCAGCAAAATTATCGGCGACTACCAACCGGGTTACCCACACGGAAATATAAAATACATAAAGCCGGTTACCCAATACGGCCCATCATTTCACAAATACCAACGCCTGTCTACGAGCTACCAAAATTCCTTAACAACATCATTACTCCATACCTATTTATTAATTACGCCACCACATCAACTCACGAATTTAAAATGCTAAAAACTATGCAACCAAATCAAGGTATTTTTTAGAGTCACTCGACGTTGAAAATTTATTTACAAGCGTCCGTGTCGATCAAACAATGAACATAATCCTGTGTATAAAATAATCCCATTCAACTTTTATCCATCAAAGTAAATACCCCCCCACCAAAAAAATGATTGGAGGCCTGCACAAATAAAGTCCCTTTCTACGACCATAATGGCAATATCTACACCCAAACTAATGGTGTTAGTATAGGAAATCCTCTCGGTCAGTGCTTCTCCACCTACTACATGTCCCACGTAAAAAACACGATAGTAAACACAAAATATATGTCCGCTATGTAGACGATATTTTTATTTTAGCGAAAAGCAAACAAGAAATTGATAATCTCAAAAAACTCTGTCCTTGTAGAATTTAGTAATAACACATTCACCACTTCATTATACAAAAAACCCTCTAGTAAAAACTACCTTAATTTTAGAAGTGAATGCCCAATTAGGCATAAAATTGTAGTTATAAAAAAATTCCTAAAGAGAGCACACGAGAATTCATCCTCTCGTCCACTTTTCCTTAAAGAACTTAATAATGTAAAACAGACGCTAGTTAACAATGGTTTTCCTAATTACTTTATTGACCACCAGACTAGACTATTTCTTTCTCAAGTAACTAATAAGGATACTGAGCATACAAATGATAATAATGACATTAACATATTCTACAAAAGCCAAATATATTTCAACTATAAAGAAGACGAATTTCCTCTAAGAAACATCATAAAGAAATACACAACCCTACTCGACCTGAACAAGAAAATTAAATTATCTATTTGAAAAAAAAAACTAGAACAGCTAACCTTATAAAAAATAACAGCACACTCGCAAAATCAAAACTACAAAGAAGCCTCTTAAGGAACCCTGTTCCTGATCAAACCGAACTCATAAATAATTACTTTGGTCTTACTACTACATATATATCTAGACGGCTCACGTTACACCTTGCCCAATTAGGACTAATTTAAACACGCACGAACACCTACCAAACTCTATCCGAAACACTAGTAGAAAATACAAGTATAATAGCCTTATCCAGATGTAAAAAATATTAAAACTAATGGAAACCCTAATAATAAAAAAAGGAAAAGCCAACACTCAATAACATTAACTACGAACATGACAATAATGTGCTGACCGTGTTTGGAAAGTAAAACATTCCCATATTTTCAGACACATGCATGAAAACTCCACGCATTCAGTTAAAAAAAATCACCCTTGATAATAGCTAAAAGATTATCCGAAAGCGCTCGGATATGCAGAACTGTTGGATAGGTTTTACACATTTTGTGTCCAGAAACAAAAACACTTGTATGAACACAAGAACAATTAAATAAAAAGCTTAATCGCAGTCCCTTCTCTGTTGTCTTTAACGAAACCTGTATAAAAGAGGGGTTGCTGACCAAATACGTAATTATCTTTCTATCTATCTATATGAAGAAATATAGTTTTAAGGCGTGCCTTATTTATGGGATAAAGTGCTCAATATCAGGGATAGAGCATATGTAAATGTAAAAGTCAACATTCAGAGGCGACAGACTGTTTCAATCATCAGGCCACATCTGTTGGGGTTTTTTCTCGACTAGTCGAAAAAAATACCAACACATGTAGCCTGATGATTGCGTCTAGCATGAAACAGTCTGTCGTCGCCTCTGAGTGTTCACTTCAATGTTCACTTTCATACATACATATATCTATCTATCTATCTATCTATCTATCTATCTATCTATCTCTCTCTCTCTCTCTCTCTCTCTCTCTCTATATATATATATATATATATATATATATATATATATATATATATATAGATAGATAGATAGATAGATAGATATTTGAAGCTCGTTTTGGAAGTAATGCGTCTTGTTTTATTATATGATCCCACGCCTTCCGAGTCAGACTTCGGAGGTATAGTAGTAGAGGATTCACCTTCCCACCTGTAACCCATAACTTTTTTCTATTTTACATAGTGTTGCCGAGTGACCACCGGGCAAAATGGCATCTGACATTGATGCTGCTACGAAGTAGAGGCATGTCCTATATGCAAAGAAAAAATATTCCCATTACCATCCATCGGTGCTCCTTGAAAGATTGAAGAGAACAATAAATGATGGTGATCACAGTTCGGCCGTTGATAATGCCTTTCAGAAGTGGTGACAACGATGTATTTGCGGCAAGTCACATTCCGGGTGGCCTCTGAAGAGCTCATGTATCACTTGTCGGAAGGAATATACAATGGGGGATATGTTTAAATTTTTTAAGTGTTATTCTTTCGCCTTATTTCTGCTACATTTTCGCTCTCTCTCTCTCTCTTTCTCTCTTTCTCTCTCTCTCTCTCTCTTTATGTGCGTTGCTTTTTCTCACGCCTTATGTCTGTAGCTTTCATTATTGCCATATTTTTATTGACCTTTTCTCACCTTATATCTGTGACTTTTTGTACATCTTAATTTATTTTTCTCTTGCTTCATTTCTGTGGCTTTTTCTTGTGCCTTCTTTCATTTGATTTTCTCTTGCCTTATATCTGTGACTTTTCTTTCGCTTTAATTTATTTGTCTCTCATCTTATTTCTATTGCTTTTATTCGCCTTATTTCTGTTGTTTTTATTCTACCTTATTCATGTAGCTTTTTCATTCGTCTTAATTCTGCTAGTCTTTATTTCGCCTTATTTGTGCTGCCTTTTATCTCGCCTTATTTCTTTTACTTTTCTCTTTCGCCCTATTTCTGTTGT
This sequence comes from Acanthosepion esculentum, assembly GCA_964036315.1. Taxonomy (NCBI): domain Eukaryota; kingdom Metazoa; phylum Mollusca; class Cephalopoda; order Sepiida; family Sepiidae; genus Acanthosepion; species Acanthosepion esculentum. Next base: position 30,817,255 of record OZ038496.1, read on the forward strand.
TTTTCTCTAGTTTTTATTAAATTACTTTATGTTTCGTTCTATTTCTGGTCGCTTTTATCTCGCCTTATTTTTTTCATATTCACCTTATTTGCTTTTTCTGTCGCCTCATTTGATTTCGATTTCGCTATATGACCTTTGTCCCTCGCTTTATTACTGTTTTTTTTTTCTAATAATTTCTATGACCTTTTGTTGTACCTAATTTGCATCGCGCCTTTTGGCTTCTTTTCTGAATTCGTTTTACGACCGTTCAGTTAGCAGCAAATATTGCATAAAAAACAAAACTGGGGCAATTTGAATTGAGATATTGTTTCTGGTAGTATTGAACAACTTTGACAGCATATTCCGGTATTTACCTGCCGCCTCACGACGTAGGATGCAGGACAAAGCTAAATTTAATGTGGGGAAATGCGAGCCTGTGGGCTCGGGCAAAAATTGGCCGTAGACCTCGCATACGCAGGATTGGGTATCTGTCTACCTCCCCGGACGAGAGTCTGCCCTTCGGCATAGCCTCGTGCGGGTTCCTCTCTGTCCAAAAGCAGAGAGTTCGACACGGCAAGAGCTTCCCACGCTGACAGCTCACGCTGCCAGCGTAGGCAGCATATTGCCCCTACTTACAATTCTGTCCAACGTATTTATGAGGATTGTGACTTACCCATTAATATTCATAGGTACGGAATATAACACAAACTCGAATTGGAAGTCTGCCCTCCGATTAACAATTTACAATTATCAATCGCATATGCACGCTTACAGCATCTAGAATTCCCATGTGGTCACCCATCTAGACACTGACGTTGCTTAACTTCGGTGAGGAATAACGAAAGATTCTGTAGGATCAATAAGAAAGTTGGTGTTACCGGTTTATGAAAGGGCAGGATTTATCGATGCGTACAAAAATCGGCAATGCTCTGAAAATGACAGCTGATTATGAAGAAACAAAAAAAGAATAGGAATTTATAACTACGTTATAAATGCATGAAAGGAAACTAGACTAGTCTATATAGGGAACGTGAGAAAAGGTTCTGTTGGTATTTGATGATTCATCCAACATTATACAAGCATTATTTTCCTAATCCCTTATACTGTCTTCAAACATACCATAAATAAATTCATCACATATAAACGTCAAAACAACACACAGGGAAATATATGCTTGTGAACTGTGCAGATCTAACCCTAACCCGAACTCAGTATCATCAAGTAAACGTCTCAACAAAGTCTAAACATCCACAATAATCTAATTTCTGAAAGAAACCAGATTATACATGAAAATATAGTCTCAAAATCGTAAACACATTATTTTCCTACACTACTCCTAAAACTTTCACTCTGTTTTTTGAAAGAAGTCTGGAATCAGAAATGCATCCCCCAAAATGGGGGGTTATCACACATTAATGCATTATAGAGACAGAAAACTACCCCCAAAACCCTCACTCATACAGAGCTATCTCAATTCGATCCAACATGGGAAAGTATTAATAAATATTATATTAACTAGGTTCTCATCGTTTTGGGTTACAAACGCCGATTATCTCCCTTTTGTTGAGATAGTCAGATGGTCACGTGAATGACGTCAAGAGATAGACTGACGAAGAGCAGTTATGAGGTACAACCCAGAGAAGTAGGACGTCCCTAGCTTGCTGCAGTAGGTGTTACAAAAAATAAAAATAAAAAAAACTTGGCCTGACTAGGTTCGTAGAGAAACTGATGTAACTCCAAGTCTCTCTTCGAGAAATATTACAAATAAGTTTCCGCTTTCTTACACACCCTTTGTTGTTGCGTATATGTTATAATTACTCTGCGTGGGACACGTGTATATATCTAATTTTTTGTGTACAACGTAGCATTATAAAACTCTCTGAAAACTAAGCATGTTTGTCATTGTTTTTCCATTCAGCTATTCCATTACGTCCGTGAAATATCTAAGTTGTTATAGCATGGCTTATAACAATGCTCATAACGGGAGAAGCGTAAATGGGAGGATAAATCTTTCTCTCCTAGCCCTCCTCTCGTTACAGTTTTATGAAAATCAACTCCTCACGACCCAGTTTGCTATTCATTCTGGTACGGGATGCAATGATGGTATATATGTCATCAAACAACTGAAATCAAACAATTGCTTATCTTCCTAATAGAAAACTATACTTGTTTTGTCGAACTTACAACAGTATATTAGCACATTAATAGATACTTCTTCTATTTATCTATTTGAGACTGCCTTCCAAGCTCCGAGTTCTCTGAATGGATCGATATAATAGAGGGACTTGTATCGATCTGCAGGATCAGGAGTACGACAAGGAAAAAACGAAAGCCCCAGTCTATTTAATCTGGAATACTGGAAATAATGATAAGAGCTACTAGACTTGAGAAATCTGTTATCCTGAAAAATTATTTTAAGCGAAAGACTGTCTAAATTTCAACGGAAATCTCTGGTCAATGTATGCCATATGTTTCCTTGCAGGGAAACAGCTAATATTACTATTACCAGTACAATTTCTACTCAAAGCATGACTTAAACGTATATACCCTTGGAATGGTAGGGACCCATTTTTTCTTTTTCTGAACATTCCGCCTATAAAATGGTATCTGAGGTCAGCATCATCAGTCCCGTGTCCAGGTATGGTTAAAGGGATATAAAAAAAGGGACAATCGAAAGGTTATATTAAAACAGAAATGAGTTAAGGGACGCGACATAGGTTCGAATAAAGTTAGTTATTTAGGGCCAAGTATATGGCCGACTTATTCAAATGAGTCATTGAATAATGTAAATATAAACTCGGAAATTATTCTTCAGCGAGAAACACGGATTGGAAACAAAGAATTCGAACTTACAGCCATTGTTCTCCGGAAACTTATCTGTACGGAACAGCTACTCGATCAACCAGGCTACAAAGACTAACCGGTTACCTAAATTGGAAACTAATTATATGGCGATCATATTACCTGGATGGTTGATAGAGTATTCTTTAATGTTTACCATTTTTCTTTAATATTTGCATAAACTTAAAATGAAACATTGTCAATTATTATTAATCATATGTAATATTGTGTGTACAAAATAAAGAAGCATGAATTAAAGTTAAGTATTAAGAAGAAATAAAAAGATGTCCTCACTGAAAAGCAGCCGCCCATTTGGAAATAGTACGATATATTTGACGGGGTCAGTTGGCGGTCACAAATTCCGCAAAAGAATTTCTGGTAAGAAGGCGTTTTTTCTTTCAAGAGACTTTGGTGATAGTTTTGCCTTTGGTAAAGAACACATGGTCTGCAAAAGCTAAGGACCGGGAAGTGCACCCAATCACTTAACCCTTTCCGTCACTGACTAGTAGTCGGCAAGATTTTCCTGATGGGAAAAAACAAAAGTAGCCAATACAGATCATATGTGTTGCTCCATATATTACTACGCGGGAATCTTTCTCCTGGTGAAAAAAAAAATACAGAGAATGCAATTTTGGTGTATTGACCTGAAGACACACATGAAAACTAATGCAGTGACGTCACCAGCATGGCCAACTATGAAGCAATAACCATAGTCTCCCAAATACCAATTCAAATTATATAGGTTGTCGTGAAAATGAGACATATGTATGTCCTGTATACTTCTCTCTGCAATATAAGGCAACAGCCATAACACGCTGGACGCCAATGCTGTTTTTTTGTTTTTTTTTGTTTTTTTTATAGCAAATAGATTTTGACTTGGTTCACTTGCTAGTCTCACACCCAACCAATTTTGAATTTAGAATTGTCCTTCTCCTAGATACCAAGGTTAGGGAACTGAGTCTGCTATACGGACAAACACTACCTATAGAAAAATGTTTTTCCTACCATTCCAAGGGTAGCTTCGTTCAAGAGAACGCAACCGTGTCTATTGAAATTTGAACTAGGCACGCCAATCTCACTACCCCCGCCGATAAGGGTGACGTTAAGCGCACAAATTTAGATCAGAGGAGAAAAACCCACACAAGCATGGTTAATAATGATCTCGGCTCAGAGTCTATCCCGGGCAACGTCGAATAACCTCGACAGCCGTAATAATAATGAGAATCACTTGGAGAAAGTCAAAGTAGTGCAGATAGTTCCGGTTTAGACGGCCGGTACCGAAAATTTCATTTTCTTGGGTGGGCTTCGAGTTAGTAGTGCGAAAGTTAACTGCAATAATAATCTTGTAAGTATCAACGATGGTGAGTTATAGAGAAAAACAGGGAGAGAGAGAGAGAGAGAAAGAGAGAGAGATGAAGTATATAAAAGAATTCAGGAGGAGGAGGAGAAGAAGAAGAGGCAGAAGAAGAAGAAGTTTAGAATAGATCTAAAACGAGGAGGATGGTAATGAAGAAGAAGAAGAAGAAGAAGAAGAAGAAGAAGAAGAAGAAGAAGTGATTTAGAAGAAAAAGTCTATAAACGAAGGATGTTGAAGAAAGACAAGAAGAAGCATTTTTGAGACAAATAAGCGAAAAAGAATAAGAGGATAAGGAAGATAGAAGAAGAAGAAGTCGAAGAAGAAGTCGAAGAAGAAGAAGAAGAAGAAGAAGAAGAAGAAGAAGAGAAGAAGAAGAAGAAGAAGAAGAAGAAGAAGAAGAAGAAGAAGAAGAAGAAGAAGAAGAAGAAGAAGAAGAAGAAGAAGAAGAAGAAGAAGAAGAAGAAGAAGAAGAAGAAGAAGAAGAAGAAGAAGAAGAAGAAGAAGAAGAAGAAGAAGAAGAAGAAGAAGAAGAAGAAGAAGAAGAAGAAGAAGAAGAAGAAGAAGAAGAAGAAGAAGAAGAAGAAGAAGAAGAAGAAGAAGAAGAAGAAGAAGAAGAAGAAGAAGAAGAAGAAGAAGAAGAAGAAGAAGAAGAAGAAGAAGAAGAAGAAGAAGAAGAAGAAGAAGAAGAAGAAGAAGAAGAAGAAGAAGAAGAAGAAGAAGAAGAAGAAGAAGAAGAAGAAGAAGAAGAAGAAGAAGAAGAAGAAGAAGAAGAAGAAGAAGAAGAAGAAGAAGAAGAAGAAGAAGAAGAAGAAGAAGAAGAAGAAGAAGAAGAAGAAGAAGAAGAAGAAGAAGAAGAAGAAGAAGAAGAAGAAGAAGAAGAAGAAGAAGAAGAAGAAGAAGAAGAAGAAGAAGAAGAAGAAGAAGAAGAAGAAGAAGAAGAAGAAGAAGAAGAAGAAGAAGAAGAAGAAGAAGAAGAAGAAGAAGAAGAAGAAGAAGAAGAAGAAGAAGAAGAAGAAGAAGAAGAAGAAGAAGAAGAAGAAGAAGAAGAAGAAGAAGAAGAAGAAGAAGAAGAAGAAGAAGAAGAAGAAGAAGAAGAAGAAAAGAAGAAGAAGAAGAAGAAGAAGAAGAAGAAGAAGAAGAAGAAGAAGAAGAAGAAGAAGAAGAAGAAGAAGAAGAAGAAGAAGAAGAAGAAGAAGAAGAAGAAGAAGAAGAAGAAGAAGAAGAAGAAGAAGAAGAAGAAGAAGAAGAAGAAGAAGAAGAAGAAGAAGAAGAAGAAGAAGAAGAAGAAGAAGAAGAAGAAGAAGAAGAAGAAGAAGAAGAAGAAGAAGAAGAAATGATTGAGAGCAAAAGAAATTTAAAAGAGAAGAAGATTAAAGAAGAAGAAAAACAGAATAAAAGGAAGAGAAGGAAGATGAAGAGGAAGGGGAAAAAGAAGTGGTTCAGAATAAAACGACTTAAAAGAGGTCTATGTTAAAGAAGAAGAAGAGGAAGAGGAAGAAATGATTTAGAAGAAAACGACTCTAATCGAAGGAAGAAGAAGAAGAAGAAGAAGAAGAAGAAGAAGAAGAAGAAGAAGAAGAAGAAGAAACGGAAGAAGATTATGAAGAAGACGACGAAGAAGAAGAAATGATTTAGAAGAAAAAGAGTGTAAAAGAAGGATGTTGAAGATGAAGAAGAAATAGTTTTGAGACAAATAAGCGACAAAGAATAGGAGGTTAAAGAAGAAGAAAAGAAGAAGTAATAATAGAGAGAAAAAAGAAACGTAAAAGAAGAGATTAAAGAGGAAGAAAAAACAGGAGCAAAACAAGAGGAGGAAGAAGACGAGGAAGAGGAAAAAAGAAGAAATGACTGAGAGAAAAAGAAGCATCATAAAGAAGGAGATTAAAGAAGAAGAAAAAAACAGAAGAAAAAGAAGAGGAGGAAAATAAATGAGGAGATGAAAAAGAAGTGGTTTAGAATACAAAGACTAGAAAGAGGACTATGCTGAAGAAGAAAAAGAAGAAAAAGAAGTCAATGAAGATGAAGAAGCATTCATGATAAAGATAACTTTAAAATGATGGTTATTGAAGAAGAAAAAAAGAAAGAAAGAAAGAAAGAAAAGAAGAGAGAAAAGAAGAGAGAAAGAAAGAAAAAGATAAAAAATGATAAAATAAACTGTAATGAAACAGACCCGATTGAAGAAACGCCCAAGAAAATAAGGCAAAGAACGAAGATAGAAAAACAATTGAAGCGGTTTAGCCATTTGGATTCGTAACAAATAATGACAACAGGAAGGACTGAAGAGGTAAGACGATCCGAACAAGAAAAAGCGATTATTATTATTATTATTATTATTATTATTATTATTATTATTATTATTATTATTATTCTGAACAGTCTCTATTGGCTAACGTGTGAGTAAATAGGAGCTCCGGAGACTGGGTAGGGGAATACGTTTAACGGGAAGAGGAAAAAAAATCGGTGTAATTAATTAACGGATGTGTTTCTGAATTTGGCGCGAACGATCTTGTCTGTCCGATGAAACGCTCACTTACACATACACACACGTGTGTGTACGCTTGATAAACAGACATAACGCGCGAACATACACACAGCATGTAAGCATGTACGCATATATAAGCAAGCGGGTTCGCAAACGTCGATTCACGTACATGGCAAATGCAAAACATATACATGCATGCATGTATATATTAAGATGTATCATAAATATTATTGTTTTTTTTTTTTTACAAAAATTCATTCCAAACCTTATTGCATCCACATAGCTAAAGACAATGTCTCCATTGTATTACTTTCGTGATTATGATATATTAAGGTGCAAATAAATTATTTTACTTTCATTTTTACTGACCTTTCCTCCAATGCTTATTTCACTTAGACATCAAAAGACAATCTTTGCTTCATTATTATTATTATTATTATTATTATTATTATTATTATTATTATTATTATTATTTCCTATGATTTCTGGTATATACCCATTTCTTTCTGGGTCCCGACCAGAGACTTAAGATCCGAAATAGCATCATGACATATTCTACTGAGCACTTTTGAAAAAATAAATCACGCATATTTTACATAGATAAAACCCTTTCTAACGTATAGGCTGTACTCGTGAGAACAATTCTTTTAAATTTCTTTAAGGCATGGGCTACCAGCAATCCCTTCAATGAGTCTATTGGAATCTTTTCCAATCAATCTGAGGGCTCCAACTACAACTGGAATTATTGATGGTATTATTATCATTATTATTATTATTATTATTATTATTAGTAGTAGTAGTAGTATTTCCTTTGATTTCTGTTGTATGCACATTTCCTTTCGGGCCCCAACTAGAGACCTAATGTCAAAAGTGGCTCCATGACTGAAAATTTTTATATAAAACACCCTAAGACCACACATTCTTCAAGCTCTTCCTAATATGTGAGTTGTACTTGTGAGTGCAATTTTCACCATTTCTTTAATGTATAGGCTACCAGGAATTCCTTCAATAAGTCAATCGACACCGTTTTCAATCAAACAGAACGCTCCAAATACAACTGGAATTATTAATGTGCAAACATGCCACATTTTTTAGATTTCCACTTCAAGATCCCTGTATTTTGATAGGTTTGGAGGATCTTCAAAGATACATTACAATCTGCAGAGACTGCCATGTCAATAAGATTCTGATTTTGTAGTCTTTGATCGCGACGTCTGGGCGATTAGCTTTGATTGTTCTCTATATTGCAAAGTCCCATAAAATTGTTACAGGTCTTATCTCTGTAACTGATTATGGCTGATGTTCACAGCAGCTTCTTGTAGTTTCATTCCCGTTAAAGTTGCATATTTTCCAACTCAGATATTGGCCCACGCTATCATACCGAGATTTATATTCAGTAAGTGCTAAAACCGTGAAACTTGATGAAAAAATGGTCAATTGCTTCTAAATATTTATCATAGAATCTGCATTTAGGTTTAAGATTTTTCAGTATGAGTACTTGGGAATTTTTTTTTAGCAAGCATTGGTCCGGTGCAGCAAGTATAAAACTTTCGGTTTCAGCTTTTAACTCTGCACAACGTAAATACTGATGGGTAGGGTTTTTTTCTACCTCAGCTTGTTTAGAACGGGCAGAGCATTGACCACGAAGAGGCTTATCTTGCCATCAGTTTTGCATTTGGTATATTGCATTTGCTTTTGCCACTGCAGTATGTGTATTATGCGTTACTTGCATTTATTCACCCGCGTGAAATTCCCTTCTGAATTTGTTGGCTTGTTTTATTACTGAATAAAGTTTCTTATTTCTTTTATGTTCTTTGACACAGATCATCATCCAGTCTTCTGTAGTTTCCAGGTATCTTTGAAGACTGATTGCTGTGGTTTTGTAAGACAGTTCTAGTTGAACTAATCCTCTACCTCCTTCGGTTCTGGACACAGGCAGACGATCAACATCAGCCTTACAATGATCCATACGGTGGCAAGTGAGAATCTTTCTAGTTTTGACATCCATTCACTTAAGGTCTTCTATGGTCCAATTAAGGAATTGAAACAGTATTGTACCACAGGGACTGCTAAAGTGTTTATGGCTGATATTCTGTTTTGTGAATTCAACTCAGTTATTATTATTATTATTATTATTTCCCTTGATTTCTGGTGTGTACTCATTTCTTTCTGGGTCCCGCCCAGAGACGTAAGCTCAGATATGGCATCATGACATTTTTCACTGATCAATTTAAAACACACACACACACACACACACACACACACACACACACACACACACACACACAGAGACACATTTTATATAGATAAATCCCTTTGTAAGGTGTGGGCTGTACTCGTAAGAACAATTGTTTGTATTTCTTTAAGGCATGGGCTTCCAGGAATCATTTTAATGAATCTACAGGAATCTTTTCCAACCAATCTTAGGGCTCCAACTACAACAGGGATTGCCACATATTTGAGATTTCTATTTCAAGGTCCTTGTATTTTGACAGCTTTTTGAAGATCTTCAAAGATACATTGCAGTCTGCAAGGACTGCCATACCAATAAGGTGGCACGTTTTTGTTTGTGGTCTCTAATACAAATGCTTGGGCGGTTGGCTTTGATTGTTCTGTCAGTGTGTATTGTGTAGTCCCATAGAATTGTAACAGGTCCTATCTCCATAACCGGGTCTGGGTGATGTTCATACTAGTTTCCTTCAGTTTCCTTCCCCATAGAAGTTGCATATTTTCCAGTGCAGATATTGGCCCACTCTCTCATGCCGGGTTTTATACTCTGTGGGTGCCAATATCGTGCAACCTGATACAAGATGATCAATTGTTTCTGGATATTTATCACAGAATCTGAATTTTGTGCTAACACAATATTTTAGTATATGTGCTTGATAATTTCTAGTTAACAAGCATTGGTCCTGTGCAGCAATGATAAAACCTTCAGTTTCAGCTTTCAACCCTGCACTACGTAGCCACTGATGGGTACGGTTTTTGTCTACGTTAGCTTGTTTGGTACGGGCAGAGTATTGGCCACGAAGCGGTTTATCTTGCCATTGTTTCTGTGTCTGGTCGGTTGCATTTGTTTTTGCTCTCTTTTTTAAGTATTTTGCAGCTTCAGCTGGTGTATTGTGCTTTACTTGTATTTCTGCGCCCATTTGGAACTCCATTTGTTGGCTTCCTTTATTACGGAGTAAAGACGCTTACTACTTTCATGTTCTTTGACACATACTATCAACCAGTCTTCTGTAGTTTCTAAGTATCTTTGGAGGCCAATTGTTGTAGTTTTGTAGGATAGTTCTAGTTGAACTAATCCTCTGCCTCCTTCAGATCTGGGCACATACAGACGATAAACATCAGCTTTGGGATGATGTATGCGGTAGCAAGTGAGAAGCTGTCTCGTTTTGGCGTCCATTCGCTTAATTTCAACTATGGTCCAGTTAAGGTCATTAAAGCTGTATTGCACCACAGGGACAGCCAAGGTGTTTATGACTGATATTGTGTTTTTTGAGTTTAGCTCGGTATTTAGTACCAGACGTAAACGCCTGTAGTACTCCTTTCTTACCTTCATTTGGGGATGTTGTATGCCATCACCTTCGCTAATTCCTAGGTACTTATATGCTTGATCTTGTTCTAGTTCTCTAATCTTTGTGACAAAATCTAAATCTATGGAGAGTGTTTCTGTAATTCTACCTTACTTGAATGTTTTATTTTGATTATTTTTATTATTACAGGATGACCCCCCAAAAAACGGTAATTTTTGAAGTGCGTATTGCCAGACATGAGCAAGTGGCAACAATGCGAGACAGTGACCTTGAGCAAGTAAACATTTCGCCATTTTAGTAACGAGAATGAAATTCGCAGTATCCCAGCTGAGATGTTGCAGCAGTCAATGAGGAATCTCAAGAGCAGATTTCAAGAATGCATTCGTACAGGAGGGCGCCATCTACAGGACGTAATTTTTAAAAAATGAAAATTCCATCATTGTTTCTTAAATGGCATGTTTTAAGGTTTCAATTACTATGAATTAAATATTTTTCTTCCATCACTCTTGGTTTTATTGGATTGTTAAAAAGTTCCTGTATTTTTGGGTCACCCTATATTATTATTATTATTATTATTATTATTATTATTATTATTATTATTATTATTAACAAGGTGTTTCAGAAGGAATTTAAATTTTGTACTTTTTTTCCTCCAAAGCTTATTTCATGAACATATCTTAAGACAATCTTTGATTCAAGATTATTATTATTATTATGTTTGCATCGCGCATTGACGTCATCAATGGGCATTCGTTTCTTGGGCGACGGAATTTAACAAGAATTTACAAATGCGTCCATCAGTGGAAACGACGCTGGACATTGTGCGTGGCTTCAGAATGCGACTAGTTCGAAGGATTAACTACCGAATTCATATGTTGTTTTCTTTTGAAAGCACAAGTCCCGATACTTTTTGATCAGACTTAGTACATCGATTTTACCTATCATAACCTGTTCTCTCTGTAGACACGTCTCTAATGTTCTGTAAATGTATCCTTCAGCGCTTCAAATATCTCTTCTCCGCCCGCACGCGTATCTATTCAACAACAACAGTAATTTATACCTATTTAAATGCACAAATGACAACAGTAGCTATAATAATAAAACGCCTACTAATATACCTAAATTTTATGTAATTAAATGCATAAGTGTGAACGTGAACAGAACATTGTCAATAAGAATGCAATAATAATTATTATCAATAAATTAAAGCGTTCATCATACTTATCTATGGATTTTTAAAGGATTAGCGATGACCAACGAGTACTTATGAATCTTATATTATTGACATAATACAATATCCATATTGCAATCCTATATAGGTTATTGGGTGTTGATATTCAATTTTCATGTGTAGATGTCAATAATGCCACGAGGAGGACAAAATAAATAGTCGTTGACACAACTACAAGATGGTTTTAGCGGTAAGCCAACAGATAGCTTTAATGAAAATAAAAGTAAGAATACATCATAAAATATTGTACGGCGTTTCATATGGATACAGCTTAGATACCAGCCAGTTAGTGTACAAAATCATAACATAAGCAGTACCATCGTAATCACCATTAGACTCTTCTAACTATTTTCATGTCCGCTTCACTGTATTCAGATTGATACATCCTAGAATATTCGTATTGGCGTTTCCGGTCCGAATGCTAGCATGCCGTTTCCAAGTTTCTGGTGGAGTGAATTGATTCATTTTTCTGGCTCTACTATGCTCTGCAGTCGACAAAATCGAAAACAAACAACGCGCATGGAGCGAAATTAAAAATATAAAATGTCAAAGGAACTTACTAAAAATAAATAGACAAAACTTGTCTGTATTATTTAATGAAACATGGATCAATGAAAAATTGCTGCCTAAATATACACAATATATATATATATATATATATATATATATATATATATATATATATATATATAATATATTTACACACGCTCTATCTCTGATATTGAGCAATTTATCCCATAAATATAGCACACTTTAAGACTATATTTCTTTATATATATATATATATATATATATATATATATATATATATATATATATATATATATCCGATGCGGTGGGAACGAAAGTAATATATAAAATATATAAATTCCAACGTTCGCAGCGTGAATTCAAAAAAGAGCTCGATACAGGGAGTAGAGCGATAATTATTTATTTATTATACTTTTATCATATAGACAAAACCATTTTACTCACAACAAAGATGCAACTTGGTTTCAGTGCATTTTAACTGCACATCTACGGGTGATGGTCGAAAATGGTCTCACCCGTAGATGTGCAGTTAAAATGCACTGAAACCAAGTTGCATCTTTGTTGTGAGTAAAATGGTTTTGTCTATGTGATAAAATTATAATATATATATATATATATATATATATATATATATATATATATATATATATATATATATGTAAAAGTGATCATTGATTGTCATATAAATGTAACAGCATAATTGTCCATCCTACAAAATGTTTAGTGTCTGAAAACCACTAAACTAATTGTTTTTTCCGCATTTTTCAGGTGAGGTGTTTCGTCATTTTGGCAACATTTATCGCAAGAACGACTGAAAAATACTTTACATTATTCAGCTAGAAAGAGAACTGGTTAAAATCATTTTGTGTTAGCCCCACTCTCTTCCCAAATGAGCAATGGTAAGAGGAAAAATCATTCAGGCCTTCAGTAATAGGAACAACATTCATGCTCTGGCTTCCATCTTCAAAGTACATTCCAGAACGATCAAGAGAACGGTGAATAAGTTTAAAAAAGAGGGAACAGTACAGAAGAAAATCGGATCAGGAGGTCACAACAGGAAGAGAGATCATCTTTTCAACTTAGAGTTAAATACATTCTTATTGTTGAAAGTAAAGTCCAATAATGTTATAAAATCGTCGTTGAGTTCTAGTAAGATAACATTTCTAAGTTACAACAGTTCAAACTTTAATCTAAGAACTGGGCAATTTTGCTGTTACACGATTTGGACAATTTTGCTGTTACACTCGTTATATACTACTTTAATGCCTATCTTAACGCGTAAATGGTGTCTACTCAGCTATGTATATGTGTACGTATATAACTCTAACAAAATCTAACCACGACAGGCTTAGGTTAGTCTAGATATACGTATATTCGTCGCAAGTATCTTAAAAGATTATCTATCTATCTATCTATCTATCTATTTTGTCTATCTATCTATCTATCTATCTATCTCGGCGCTTCTTTTCTAATTCATTAACGCTTCTCGCTAATAATCATTTTAATTAGCAAGCCTCGTTTCAGTTTAATCACATCGCTACCAACTCGTGCTTTCCCGCCAACACCCGTCCGCCATTTTCTCTTTCCTTTACAAAATTGTCATAATCAATTTTCTTCTGCTTTTTTTAATCATTTATTTTCTTTACCGATTCTTTTTTCTTTAATTGTTACCTTTGTATTTGACTGCACAGCCTACTCCTGATGTATTCGGTCTAACAGGGTTTTAATGTGTGTAAATTCTGTGTCGGTACGAACGAATATTCCCGAAAAGACCACGTAAAGTTGTTTCTCTATCTAAATATATCTATTTGGGCATTATATATGCAGTATAGAATCGTTATATATATAACTTGTATTACAAGTTTTGATCATACTAAGGATCTTATGAATATAATATTAAAAAGTACACAGTCAGTTTCGGGTGATCCTTTTCCAGACCAAAAAAAAATCTTGTAAAGAAAGAGGTGTAGCCTTGTTTGTCAAACAGTCTAGCAGCGACAGAACGACAGCTCTGAAAACGACCTATTTTAATTTCAAATAATGAGTATTATGTCTACCAGCCTAGAATGTGATTTATTAATAAAAAATAGAGAATGTGCTTTACCAATCATAAATTGTTTAAAAAAAAACAAAAAACAAGGGTCAGTTTTGAACATATGTATACACTAAATTGATGTCTGAAGTAATAAAAATGTCGGACTGAAAATAAATGCGTTAAGTCTTTAAACACACACACACACACACATACACACACACACACACACACACATACATATATATATATATATATATATATATATATATATATATATATATATATATATATATATATATATACAGTCAAACCCCTCATCTACGAACCCCCATCAACGGACTTCAGATGCAACAGACAAAATCTACAGGCAAAATAAATAAAAAAATCTGAAAAAAAACAACTTCCAAATCGTCAGCGAGATATATATATATATATATATATATATATATATATATATATATATATATATATATATATATATATATATATATATATATATATACCTGGTACGGTGGATAAAGGCGTTAGTTAGATCCAGTGACAGGACCCAAAAAAGAGTGTGAGTTCAGTACATGGTGAAGGTAGTGGAGAACTTGGAGAGCTGAATTAACAGGAGATAACTGATAACTGGCATCCATTAGACATGACACGTGGAACTAGAACAGTCTACCCCACCGAGCGAAATAAATAATAAGTTCGACATTACAACCATCTGAAGATGGCCGGAGCGTACAACGGCCGAAACTTTGTAATAAATATGGCGACAAAGATGAGGATGATAGTCCGAGCAATGTAAATAGTGTACATATAGCTACGTTTGTTGTGCAACTTAAGTTTCGTTAGTCACCCAACTCTTTAGGCACAAGGTATAACTTATGATTTAATATATATATATATATATATATATATATATATATATATATATATATATATATATATATATATATATATATACAGAGACTCATGAGTGTGACGCCTAATGACAGTTCAATTTTAAAATAGGACAAAAATAATACTGGGGTCTAAACACAGATGGCATTGTATAGGCAGGGCCATTTGAACCCCGCTAAAAAACCGCTGCTAATATCTAGTTATTTGATTTATATATATATATATATATATATATATATATATATATATATATATATATATATATATATATATATATATATACATATGTACGTTTCATTGAATACGACAGACAAGGTGCTTTTATTTAGTTTTTTATACAATTCCACATGCGATCTAATAATTTGTTTTATTTTCCGATGATAAATTATATAAAAACTGTCCGAATTTTCTTTTTATCCGAGCGCTTTCGGCTATACATTTAGCCATTTTCATGGATTAAATATTATAACAGTTAAATAAGAAATAGTTTGTTGCATGTATGTTTTATAAAATGTTTTAATTTCTCAAAACACGGTCAAGATATTGTGTCCATGTTCAAAGCTAATATTATTAAGTATTGGTATTTTTCTTTTTTATTCATAATACTTCCATTATTTTTAGCCTTGTTTTACATGTAGATGATGCTATTATATTAGTGTTGTCAACAATATATGTTACGAATAGTGTCCGGTAGGTCTCCATGAGTATTTAAATGAGACCTAATTGAGCTATGGTCAGAAAGGTGTATAGTGAGTCTGCTTGTCAAACATGTTGCAGTGTGGCGTATATAATTATTTACGAATTTTGATTGATCAGGAATACAATTACTTAATGGACATTTAATTTCGTAAATAATAATTGCCTTATTTAATTTATATATATATATATATATATATATATATATATATATATATATATATATATATATGTATATATGCTCCTGAAAAATTTATTTCGTTTGAGCTCTCTGGGGAGGATGTGTGGGTTTGTAAACAGTGACTATTACGGCTAATAATGCAAGACTATTCGGTAAATCGAATCAAGTTCTCTCAGTCACTGTGTGTGTTTATCTAAAAATAAATACGCTTAAATTCACCTTCTTCTCTGCCGTGCGCCAACGGCTTCAGGGTAAAATGTCCGACTGACGCGAATTCAGCCGGTTTTCGATTCTAGCCAGAGGCAACCGGACGTCTAGCGACACTGATGAGTTGTGATACAGCGAAACAGTCTGTCTGTGGATGACAATATATATATATATATATATATATATATATATATATATATATATATATATATATATATTAAATAAAAACAGACCACGTTAAGGTTCCATGTAATAAATTATTTCACCATAGCCCTTTTAAAGGACTGCGGATCATCAGACTTTACTTCCAAATGTTGAAACGAAAAATGAAAAGATATTTACACACTTTTGACGGGCAGTATTAAGCATATGTAAATTAACGAAGTGAGGAAGTGAGCGGGGAGAGACATGATGAGTTAGATGTAATTTAATATTTCTATTCTTTCATACTTAATATTACTTGAGGAGGTCGAGACATTGACACACTTAATCGGTTAACTTAACGGAAGTTATATATTGATATAGAAGGGGGAGAGGAGCAATATATATATATATATATATATATATATATATATATATATATATATATATATATATATATATATAACATCACATGCCTACTTTTAGCCTCGTCATTTAAGCACTAACAAGAATGACGAATGTCCAAGGTTGGAATACATTTTTAAATTAAATTCACATATTTATACATTAAAAAGTGATTTTTATTCACTTTAGGAATACAGAATCCGCCTTCTAAACCACTCCGCAGCCCTAAATTTGGCAAACCACTGGGCCAAAACTATCCAATTTCTTGCATTAATACAATACATGGGAAAAACAAATCTAAAGCAGAATCCACTGGAAGAGTGAGTCCCACTTCATTATTTATTTCTCGTTGAAAAAGGACACAGGCGTGTCCGGTAATTCCGACTTTAAAATCTTTCTTTTCGTGTTTCGGTTTAATTAAAGGGCCTATTAATATATAATAAATATCGTCAGTCGTATTGACAATATTTTTATCATTTTGTTGTCTTTTTATTCATCGAATTTCATTAACCGCTCTATTATATATATATATATATATATATATATATATATATATATATATATATATATATATATATATGTATGTATATATATATATATATTTTCATCCACAGATAGTATGTTTCTTTGTATCACAGCTCTTCAGAGCTAGACAACCGATTGCTTCAAGCCGGGAATATCGAAACCCGACTGATTTGACACCAGTCAGATATCCTACTCCTTGGCTATCGTCGCACGGCATAGAAGAAGGGGAAATTTAACGTTTTTCTATGTAAAATACGCCAGTAGCCCGGAGAACTCAATTCGTAACTTGAAGAGTAATGCATTAATAGCAATAATGTTGATAAGTAAATGATTATAAATCTAGCATGTTTCGCTTTTTTAAAGCTTCACCAGAAAATGAAATATGGAGATTCTGTTGGATTCCAGTCCATATTTTATCTATATTTG
>OZ038496.1:30839718-30874718 GCA_964036315.1 Acanthosepion esculentum
GATGAAAATTAAGAACAACTTAAGCCCAGCGATATATCTCTGCTTTAATTAAAAAAGATCTAGAGAAGTTGCCGTTCAAGATGACTTTCATTTCGCTATTTGATAAGAATGTTTGAATCAGACCAAACATTCGTTCAGAAATACCATATACTTTCAGCTTCTGACGAAGGCAGCGTACCAAACCCTTCTAGATATCCAAAGCAAGAGATGAGCTTCACCATTCCTATCTCAAGCTTGATAGCAATAACCGTTAATAGATCAGCAGTTGATCTAGAGAAGCGAAAGCCATATTGCTTAACTGGAAAAAAAAAACCCTGAGATGTATAAGCAAATCAGCGTTGATTAGAACTCAAAGAAGTTTGCCAAAAAGAAGTAGAATGCGAATTGGCCGATATTTAGAAGGATCAAACAGTTCGACTTAAAGACTGAGACTACAGAAGAGGATTACCCAACAAACAACAAGACGCGGCAATTATAGAATTTAAAGAACAATATCGAGTTCAGGAACATATTTCTTAAGGACTATTGCAGGGATACCATCGACACCACATGCTTTGTGTGGATCAAGTTTAGACATGATAGCATAGCCACTGTTATATGCATACCACACAATAAGGACTGAGTTCTAAGTTCAAAGTAAAGGCAGATATATTCCGTATAAGTCAAGAGAAGAATTGAAAAAGAAGATGTTAACACCACAGATTGAGTGAAGAGAGAACAGATAGAAAATATATTTTTATGTAACATACTATTACAGAACCGCCAGTAGTTACGAGAACCAAACATGTTAGAGGCTATACGGACTATCATTTTGTCAGCAAAAATTGTTTCGCTTCCGTCAGGGCACGTTTACAATTATTACGAACAGACACAAAGCGGGATCAGTACCATCACGCGGGTGCAACTTAAAAAAATGCTTTTCTGTGGGTTATCGAGCCGATAAGGCAGGTGTGAACCAAGGGGAAGATTGTGGTTTCACCTGGTTTTACTGATCTGGTGCTTCTGCTATGTATTTAGAGATGCTTGATAAAATCCGAAGAATCTGCAGTGTTATCTGTCCTGATCTGGCATTTCAGCTTTTCGTCGCCGTAATGTAACTTCCAAATGCATTTTGCATTAATATTTTTATGGTAATTGTTCTGATGAGATTTCCTTTTTGGCCTCTCAACTTTACGAATTTAAACCCTAGTTCTAGTGTCACAGCTAGGTTTCAACATTTGAAATGGCTAGAGATATAACAGTAAGTTCTATGCTAACAATGTTTCCAGGAATTTGATCGAAATATTTGTTTTCGCAATATGATATCATTATCAAAGTCCCAATAACAACATGTAAGTTTATTGTCTTGTGATGATATTATTATTATTATTATTATTATTATTATTATTATTATTATTATTTTCTTTGATTTCTGTTGTATACTCATTTTCTTCCGTGTCCCAACCAGGGACCTAAGGTCAGAAATGGTATCATAACATTTTCCTCTGCACATTAAAATTTAAAAAATCTAAGAGCACAAATATATTATTATTATTATTATTATTATTATTATTATTTGTGTAAGTCATGTTTCCTGCTTTGTATCCTCTAGAGCCGAATCCAAACTATGGTTCTTAGGCCCTATAGGTGAATTGTCCTGTAATTGATAGCACTTTTCTTACTACAGGGTGACCCAAAAAAAACGGGAACCTTTTAACAATCCAATAAAACCAAGAGTGATGGAAGAAAAATATTTAATTCATAGTAATTGAAACCTTAAAACATGCCATTTAAGAAACAATGATAGAATTTTCATTTTTTTAAAATTACATCCTGTAGATGGCATCCTCCTATACGAATGCATTCTTGAAATCTGCTATTGAGATTCCTCATTGACTGCTGCAATATCTCAGCAGGGATACTGCGAATTTCATTCTCGTTACTAAAATGGCGAAATGTTTACTTGCTCAATGTCACTGTCTCGCAGTGTTGCCACTTACTCATGTCTGTCAATACGCACTTCAAAAATTCCCGTTTTTTTTTGGTCACCCTGTATATGGGATGTTCCAAGTAGGGCGATCTTCTGGGCAAATTGTATGTTGATGTTACCTGCGACACTGTCAGTAAAATTATCTATTCCACGAGGCCCTTCGATTACTTTTGGTACAGTTGCAAGCTTTATTCCCCGCATCCTGTGAATCTCGATCTCCAGGTCCTCGTATTTGGACAATTTCTCGATATTTTTTATGGAGGTGTTTCTCTCAGATGGTATAGCTATGTCAATTAGCATACACTTCCTGAATATCTAATATCAGGTCTGTTGTCTTTTATTTCCATATCAGTTTGAATTGGCGTATCCCAGAGGATATTTACATGGTTATTTTGGGGAACTGTGTCTGGTTGGTGCTCATTCCATCTCTCAGTGGTTTCGATTTTGTGCTTCTTGCATATCTTCCAGTGCACATCATATGTCGCTACATTGTTACGTCTGTGGGTATATTCATTTTTTACTAGTTCCGGACACCCTGATATAAATGGTCAACAATTTCATCATATTTCCCGCAGATCCTGCATTTCTGTTGGTCCACATCGGCTTCTTTCGTTCTTTTTAGGTATTTGCCATGCACCGCTTTGTTCTCCCAGTTTTTTGTAATTTCATTTGACCAAATTTTGCTCTCTGTTTTACTCGATTCGCTTCGTTTTTTGTTGGTAGGGTTTCAGGTACATTAAGAAGCTGTTTCTTGAAGTGTGCAGCTTCTTTGTTGATGGAATGGATTTGATGCTTTAATATTCGTAGGAAAAGATTATTGGTATTCGTGAGGTAGGCTTCCAATCCGATTGTTGTAGTTTTTAGAGTTAGATTAGACCTCAGCCTCCTAAAGCTCTTGGTACGTACAGCCTATCAACATCTGATTTCGGGTGGTGCATCCTTATTTGGGTCTTGGCATCCAATCTTCTAATGACATTCAACTTCCATTTAATAATCTTGAAGCTGCATGTTACTCCGGGTATAGCTTAGGGGTTGACAGCCTTCATTTTATTGGCTTCATTACGTTCGCTTTCTAGTATTAAACACATTCTCCTATAATAATCTTTTCGGATGATTTTCTTCATAACTAAATGTTGTATTATTAATTCCTAAGTATTTTATATGTACCAGCTTAGTCTAGTTCCTTAATCTTGTTGTTGATATCAAAGTTTAAGTCTGTAGCATTTGTTAGTTTTTCGCCTTTTAAGGTGGCTATGCCACATTATTATTATCATTCTTCTTCTTATTGTTATTGTTGTTGTTGTTTTTTTTTTGTTGTTATTATTAATTCATTATTCTTGCTGTAAATGTTGCTTTATATTACACAATTAACTACATTCTTCTTCCTCCTGTTCCTCCTTCATCTGCTTCTTCTTTTCATTCCATACTAATTTCTGTATTTTCTACTACTTCTTTTTCATTCCATACTAATTCCTGTCTTCTTCTTCTTCTTCTTCTTCTTCTTCTTCTTCTTCTTCTTCTTCTTCTTCTTCTTCTTCTTCTTCTTCTTCTTATTATTATTATTATTATTATTATTATTATTATTATCATAATTCTAGGTCTTCATCTTCCTATTCTTCTTGTTCTTCTTGTTCTTGTTCTTGTTCTTGTTCTTGTTCTTCTTGTTCTTCTTCTTCTCTTTATTTTTAATTCATTATTCTTGTAAATTTCGCTTATATCACACAATTACATTCTTCTTCCTCCTCCTCCACGTCTTCTTCTTCTTCTTCTTCTTCTTCTTCTTCTTCTTCTTCTTCTTCTTCTTCTTCTTATTATTATTATTGTTGTAGTTGTTGTTATTATTATTAATGGACCCTGATTGAAATAAGTATACAACAAAAATCAAAGGAAACAACAACAACAACAACAACAACAACAACAATAATAATAATAATAATAATAATAATAATAATAATAACAAACTCTCGAGAAAACAGCCTTACCTGTTGCTAAAGAAATATGTCGATCAAATTCCTAACACTTATGGTTATTTTCATATTTTGTATAGAATTCTCTATACACAAAGATCTCCAGTTTCATTTTTCTGCCTAATTACATGGCTCTCTCTATTATTATTATTATTATTATTATTATTATTATTATTATTATTATTATTATTATCAAAGTTGTTGTTTTTGTACAAGTCCTTCTTTCTCTAATAGGAACACGATTTGAAAAATAAAATCCCACCAATTAATTAAATACAACCTGAAGTAAAACTAAAAAGGAACTGTGAAATAATGAAATAAATGGAACCACCCGGACGAGGGCATTACAGTAAACAGCTAGAATACTGAGGAAGGTGCTGGAGTGGTGAGGAGACTTGCTATCATTTAATCTCATGTAAGCCACCGGGTACAACTGGTGTGAACACACACGGAGGAAAATAATAAGAAAGTAATAAATTAACACGAACTTAATAATAAACCCGCTGATGTGGGTGTGGTGGCGCGGGTGGGGGCGAAAAAGTTAATATTATTTCTAAGAGGCTTTCGTCATTAAAACGCGAATCTGGAAAAAACATGTTACATTCGAAATGAAAAGCCAACATCTGTATTCTATTAGATGGCGAAGGAAATAAGACTGAAGTCATTACGAATGATCCGCAGTCACCAACGTGCGCGCACAGACTGACAGACAGACAGACACACACATATATATGTATGTAAAAATATACCCCCACTCACACACACATATATATATATATATATATGTAAACACACGCACATATATATAAACACAAACACACACATTCATGTTAATGGCTTTTCTTTTTATCAATAACTAGCAGGCTTCACTCACTCACTATCGCTTCGCAAAGTAAGATATATTCACTACTTGAAATCTTTCAAACAAAAAAATTAAATGAACATTTCATTCATAAATTGGCTTGTTATAGTTAAAGTAAGTATTACAAATAGATGCCAACTTGTTGAAGGCCAAGTAAAATGCAAATTTCAAAAACATTTCTGCACTATATTAGACGATATTCCTAAACAGAACTATTTTTGATATGAAAATCAGAACAATCCTCAAATAAAAAGAACATTAATGAAGGACAGTTATATAATTAATTTAAAATAATTTTTTTTAAATCAATATGCAAATTAGTTAAACCTGAAGAGTAATATTGACTAGAAGTAGATAATATATAATACTCATATTTAAACGTGTACGCTTTTTGAGTAATTTCACGTCTACTTATCATCTCTCAGTTGAGTCCCTGTCTTTGGGCAGAGTGCACCCAGGGGCTTCTCTGTCAAAGGACCGAGTCGCAACTGAGGAAATTTATACTGAGAGGTGTCGGCCCTTGGGAACAGCTGCCGAGGCCGCACCTTCTAATCGCACTAGAGAGAAAGATCGGTGCACGCACCGAGACCAGTGCAACCGACCGTTGCTGGGGCTCGGGGATTTTTTTTTCCTTGCCAGGGTGCACGCGCTCGGGATCCCCACATTAAACCGACATTGTGTCACAACCTGACCGTGAGAGTGTGAGTAAATACAAATTACAGTAAAGTAATGCTGGAGCTTTTAATCTGAGAATTTGTGGGAGAATTGAGCTCCAACTTCGCATTTACTCATGTAGATTCCATAATATAGGTTTCACTTAATTAGCTATTATATTTCTCTAACTCTTCAAATGTTGAATGTATAACTAATTCTAATTTCTATTTTCCCATCTTTACACGTTATTAATTTTATCTTATAATTTTTTCTCCTGTTCTGTCAGCCATGAAATAAAAATTTTTGTTTGTACGGAAAATAAGGATCTACGTACATCAAATCGTCTTTGAATTAAGCGGCAGCAGAAGAATTATCGTTGAACGTTTAAAACATTAATTCAATACATAAATGCAGCGACCAATTTTGAGTTCCTCTGTAGTTTACAGATGCTTATCGCATCGACACCTCCCTAGCTATTGTGATGATGGACAAACCAAAAGTCCTCCACAGGAGCTGACTTTTAAGCTAGTTTATGATAAAAGGTGAACTGCAATTTTGGGTACAAAAGAAAAATAAGATTTACACCCCTTGAATCATGAAAGCAAAGATAATGGCTATTATAATAATATATATTTTTAAACATAATCTGGCAACCCTGAATCTGAGCTCAACGAAAATCGTTCCCTGCGCCTTACTTTTCTAGGGCTTTTGAATGAGCTATGAATCGCTAAAACGGGACCAGTGGGAGTGACCGGGTTGCTTGGATACACTCACGCACAAACACACACTCACATACACTGTACTTTATTTATAAGATGCTACAATTATTTTTAGCCATATATATATATATATATATATATATATATATATATATATATATATATATATATATATATATATATATATTAAAATAAAAATAGACCAATTTAAGGTTCCATATAATAAATTATTTCACCACAGCCATTTTAAAGGACCGCGGATCATCAGATTTTATTTCCTTAAAATTTGATGATCCTCGGCCCTTTAAAAGGGCTGTGGTGAAATAATTTATTATATGGAACCTTAAAGTGGTCTGTTTTTATTTAAATTATTAGCTCTGATTTACATTGAGCTCTCTGGAGTTTATCCTCCTTCGGTCTACCCATACGGATTACCTAGTTTTTCGTAAACTAAATATATATATATATATATATATATATATATATATATATATATATATATATATATATATCCCACCCTTTCACTGTTGAAACTGTTAAATGTAGACGTCTCTTCTACTCCAATAGCTTCATATCTCGCACCTCACGCCTATGGAACTCCCTTCCTCATTCCTGTTTCCCTGATGACTATGATCTCCGTCTATTCAAGTGTAACGTCAATCGACATCTCCAGTTGCCTTGATCTATCCTCTATCCTTCTCCACATCCTTTCCTCTATCACTCCTATTTGCTCTCGCTCCAAATCCTCTGTAACCCCTTGCGTGCTAGTGGCTTCCAGGCTTGCCTGGGGTGAAAAGCTTTAATATATATATATATATATATATATATATATATATATATATATATATATAATATCTGGATAAAATGAATGAAACAAAATTGGGTGTTTTTTTTATGAAAGTATTTATTTCTGTGTTTTTGTATATATTTATTTATTTATTATTTATTAAATAAATAAATATATACAAAAACACAGAAATAAATACTTTCATAAAAAAAACACCCAATTTTGTTTCATTCATTTTATCCAGATATTATATACATATCAAGAAAGTATACGTGGCCTCTCATTATGCTATATATATATATATATATATATATATATATATATATATATATATATATATATATATATATATATGTGTGTGTGTGTGTGTGTGAGAGAGATAACGATATATTTTTATATGTCAAGAACAATATTGGGAAAATTGTATGACGAAGTAGAAAAAGATTACTTCTTCAGGACATCATTAGACCACACTGTCGTGCGCATGTGTAGTTTTTTTTTGTCATAAGAAATTCACTCCGATGTTGTCCTGTCGCGTCACAGGCAAACTTTTTTACGTTTTCATGCAATTCCTCCAATATATATATATATATATATATATATATATATATAGATAGATAGATAGATATAGATATATAACAAACCGGTGAGAATAAAACAAATTAATAAATAGAACCCAATTTCTGCCCGGTTTGAAAATCCTTATAATTTACCTTAATTCATAAGGTGATAATTATCATAACCATTATGTAATCTTAATTCCTATTGTAATATATTGCTCTGTTTAATTAAAACATTGAAATCTGTATGTGAATTGATTTTAATTTTTAATATTTTATATTATATTAATAGCATCCTCTTAGATTATATAGCAAAGGGTTTTTATCATATATATATATACGAGGGTCATTCAATAAATAAGGTGAATTTTTCGGTATAAGGACTTATAATACAGATAGAAGCTTACTCTTTTTTTTATTTTTTTTTGTTTTACTTCTTTTTCACATGGATTTAATTTCTTTTGCAGATTAAAAAAAACTTTGAGAGTTTTGGCGATTAACAAAGATGGCCGACCAAGAAGCATGCTCCAAGATTGAACAGCGGTCAGTTATGAAGTTTTTGGTTGCTGAGGGGTGCAAACCAGTTGAAATTCACAGGAGAATGTCAACTGTGTATGGTGCCACATGTTTCAGCCAAAAAATGTCTACAAGTGGGCTAAATTGTTTAAAGAAGGACGGAGCAGTGTTGAGCATGAAGACAGGCCTGGGAGGCCTACAGAAGTGAGGTCTACTGAGGTGATCGAATCAGTCAATGACCTCATTCAGTCTAACATAAGGTGACAGTGAATGACATTGCAAGGACTTTGAAAGACATAAAGAACAAACGCAGGGGTCATCAGTCAGAAGGAGTCATCTTGCATCATGACAACGCAAGGCCTCACACAAAAATTCCCGTTTTTTGGGGTCACCCTATATTTTATATTACCCCACCTCTCTCTCTCATATATACAGAGAGATTACTTCTATTCTGTTCGTGTCTTCGGATTTAAAAAAAAAAAAATAATGTTGACGGTACAATATTTTTATCCATTAATTCGATAGATTTTTTCACTTTAAACATTATTTTTAGAGTTAGGGTTAGAGTTAGGGTTAGGGTTAGGTTTAACCTAACTTTAAGTAGACACTCCGTATATTTTAAATAGTATTTTACTTTTCTACCGGACTGAACATTCGAGAAATCTTAGTGAAAGTGGGTGCATTTTTCTTTAATAAGAAAATAAAGTTAAAGAGATGTTTTATTTTCCGAACACGGTCAGCACATTGTGGCCGTGTTCGTAGTTAATATTATTAAGTGTTAGCTTTTTCTTTTTGATTATTAAGTCTTCCATTATTTTTAATCTTTTTACATGTGGATGAGGTTATTATGTTTGCATTTTCTACTAGTATGTTTCGGATTGAGTTTGGTATGTTTGTGCGTGTGTTTAAATGAATTCTAATAGAGCTGTTGAGAGATAGGTGTCACGTAAGGCGTCTGGATAGGCATGTAGTTGTGTGACCGATGTAATTATTTATGAATTCGGATTGATCAAGGACACATTCCTTTAAGGGTCATTTGAACTCAAATATAATGTTCGTTCGTTGTTATTTTAATTTCGCTGGCCTGTTGTTATTTTTGAGGTTAAGGTTAGTTGTTTTAAATTTTTTATAGTCGAATTTGATTATTTTATTCGGGTCAGTTAAGGTAGTTTATTTCTTTATGATGTTTTTAAGTGAAGATTCATCCTGTTTGTAGTTGACGTCCCTTTAGTTTGTGTACAAAATATTTATGTTTTTGTTGATTGTGTGTTCACTATCGTTGTTATTTACTTTGGGGAGAAATAGTTTAATTTGGTGGTCTATATGACAACAAAATAAAATCCGAAATTAATCAATGGATTCAATTTACGTGCACTCATTTCATATATGTATTAAAACTGAATACTTCATATTTTAAAAATTTAATTAATTAATTAATTAAATATAGAATAATTAGATTAAATATTCAGTATATTTATATTACGAAAAATATTTGTTGATAATATTTACCAGGTTTATTACAATACACGATAATTAAATACAGTCTGAATGTAATCTAAATATATATTTGATACTTGCTGCAAGTGAATGTTATAAATTGATTAACATAAAATAAATTGGATGTATTATTAATTAACTAATTGTAACAAAACAAATACATAATTGATATGTTTGGATATTACGAAGAGGAATTTGCAATCATGATGAAATTCTTTCTCTCTCTCTCTCTCTCTCTCTCTCTCTTTATATATATATATATATATATATATGTGTTAAAAAGAAGAGACAAATCGCAAACGTTTTTGGTTGTAATGTGGATTTTAAAAAAATATTATGCTTTATTTTATTATGGCAAATAAAGCATAATATTTTTTTTTTAAAATCAACATTACAACCAAAAACGTCTGCGGTTTCTCTCTTCTTTTTAATATACACACTTTTCTCTCGTTGGAACTACTATAACCTCTTGCTTTTATATATATATATATATATATATATATATATATATATATATATATATATATATATATGTGTGTGTGTGTGTGTGTGTACTAGCAGCATGGCCCGGCGTTGACCGTGCTTGATTCAAAAATCGTACGACTCATACAGCAATCGCTATCACTTGACTTAAAATATTTTTGCCCTTCCTTGCCTTTAAAAGAGTGCCCTTTGCCGTGCTGATGTTGCTACATGCCTTACTTCTTGCCTATCTCACACTGCGAATTTTTTCTAAGCTCTATACTAAACATTAAATCTGTTACGAAAAAAGAACTAAACAAAATGAACACAAAACGATCAGCTTTAAAAAAAAGGACTCGTAACTGGAAAAACCGAATGAAAAAAGAATGTTAACAACAAATACTTTTTCACACCCAAACCAGTTCTGCGGAATCAGAATCAACGTTGAGTTTAAGCAAGCGAATGAGCCAATTGAAGCAAAGTGCCATGCAGATTTAAATTTTTCCCACTTGTGACGAATGCAGCTATCGATTTTTTTGCATGCTAGTTAATATTCGTGTCAGTGAGCTGTTGGCTCACACGCTGGCC
Source organism: Acanthosepion esculentum (assembly GCA_964036315.1). NCBI lineage: Eukaryota > Metazoa > Mollusca > Cephalopoda > Sepiida > Sepiidae > Acanthosepion > Acanthosepion esculentum. Next base: position 30,850,300 of record OZ038496.1, read on the forward strand.
AATAGAATCTTCCTGCCTATTCATGGCAGCCAGCTATAGGCTCTCACACTGGCCAGTAGAAAATGGCCGCAAACTACATGAAAACTGCCGTAGTAGCATGAAAAAATCGATTATTTCCACTATCGATGGGAGTTGGGAAATGCAAAGTCGGTCTTTGCCCTCTCAGTAACTTGGAGCATGTGCATGTAAATTTTGGTGCAAATCCGTCGAAAATTGCGGCCGTGCATTCGTTACACACACACACACACACACACACACACACACACACACACACACATCCTGCCTTTTATATATATATATATATATATATATATATATATGAAAATTTCTCAAAGTTAACTTTTAGAGAAGACAATATTTATAAATAAATGACAATAGGAAAACAGTAATTGCTGACGCGTTTCGTCCAATGTGGACTTTTTCAAAGCAAGAAACGAAATGAATTTAATTAATTTAATTATATATATGTATTGGAATTAAATATAGAGATATAAAAATAAAATAACATAATAAAATAAATAAATAAAAATAGGAAATAATAAATAAATAAAAAAAAATATTTTAATTGGTTCTAAAGTCAAATATTGTTATCTTTCTAAAAGACACACTAATGAAAAAAATTATAATTTGGAATTTTAATTCATACGGAGAAATATACGTATGAGATATGATAAAAAAATTAATTAGATCCATAGAACATCGTACCTAGACGAGATATTTGACGCAAAACTCTGGAGTCGAACAGTAAGATAAGTATATTGAACCTTTATTGTATATATATATTCTCTTGAAGAAAATAAAAGACAATGATATATATATATATATATATATATATATATATATAATATATATATATATATATATATATATATATATATATATATATGTTTATATAGCATAATGAGAAGCCACCAGTCTATACAACAAACCCACAAACCAGCATAAATTCCTACACTTCAACAGCTGTCATCCTCTTAAATTAAAAAAATCTATCTTATACAGCTCATTTCTAAGAATCAAACGCATATGCTCAGACCATCTAGATTTTCTACACAACATTAATAACTTAACAAAACAATTCCTAAAATGTAAATACCCAATAAATCTAATATAAGAAGCACTAAATAAATCTATCCATATAAATCGTAACACACTTCTCACATACAAGAAAAGTAAAAACAACAATCGGATTCCCATGGTTTTTAACCACAATCAATATTCCCACACACTTATTCACAATTTAAAAAATGATTACAAGAACCTCCAGTTAAACAAAAAGATCAAAGACATTTTCGCTAAACCACCCATTAATGCAAAGAAACAAACACCTAACCTATCAGCTATCTTCACCTCTACCAAATATCTAAATAATACAAACCAATCAGGAAATTACAAATGTAATAAAACTCGTTGTCTAGTTTTCAAACACTTAATAACCGATAGTGTATTTTCTGTACCCAACACCAATATCAAAATACATCCACCACGCCTCACCTGTGATAGCCATAACATAATCTACTATTTATTCTGCACAATATGTCCCAATAGTGGATATATTGGCGAATCTGGAATTAATTTTAGATTTCGTTTCAACAATAATAAACTATCCATACGTCAAAACAATCCTTATTCCCCCATAGCTGAACACTTTAATCAATCAAGACACTCATTAGACAACTGTAAATGTTTATTGGTAGATTCCGATTTCAGTTCCACATACACACGCAGAAAAAAGAGAAATACTGGATTTTAAAATTAAACACATATAAACTAGGGTTAAACAAAGACTTGGGAATTTTAAATCTGTATAAATATTTCAATAGTTAAAAAATTTCTTTAGATATAGTTAAAAAAACCCTTTTTAAACAACATCTAAAATATTATCGTTAGATTTACGTTAGAAATATTCAAACACAGTTGCATTCCACATCACGTGACGTCCGCGTCTCGCGACGGACGCTACTTGAAAACAAACTTCTGAATACAGTTATTTAATTAATTTCTGACGAAAGATCGGGGCGATCTGAAATATCAAATATATATATATATAAAGTATAAATAAATACTTTCACAAAAAACATTCAATTTTTTTTCTTTTAATTTGCAACTTTTCAGGTGTTTTCTCCATATATATATATATATATATATATATATATATATATATATATATATATATATATATATATATGTATATATATATATATATAAATATATTTGCATTGGTAGTTGTTTTTTTTTTTAAAGAATTTTTGTACCGGTTTTCTTCATGCAGTTGATCTCGCCAGGTTATGCTCTGTCTCCTAGAAACTTCCTTTCAGCAAAGTTGTATCAAAAGACAGTTTGGTCTCTGTTTGTTGTGAAGAAAAACAAATATCCCGAAGCAAGTATTTGAGAAACGTGTTGACTAGCCGCCCAAGCAAACATTTACAAAATAGACTACCCACAATGCACCACTGACCCGTATATATAAATAACCGAGAAAAATAACAGCACTCGTGGCCTGACGACTGCGTCTAGCATGGAAACAGACTGTCGACTCTAAGTGTTGACTTCAATGTTCACTTTCATATATATATATATATATATATATATATATATATATATATATATATATATATATATATATATATATAACCACCGTCTGATCTTACTTTTCTATTTAGCGTAGATATGACTTTTAATTGGTTAATCAAGACATACCTGCAAGGCTATTTTTAATTCTGACTTTATGTCCCCACCTTTTAATTTTCCTTAATAAATCATTTAATCACCAGTTAGTAAATCATCGCCTGAATAAGTACAGTCATAGTATTGAAACACAAAAGCTTTTGTGTAGTGATTTCAACATGCTCTTTTTATAATCTCTTATAACAAAATTATAATAATATATTGCTCTACTACGTATTGAGTATATTTCTGACCACAGCTCAGTTTAAATACACACCGGAACCTACGAAACTCCATCTGCAACATACACGTAGAAAATGCAAGTACAAGGTAACCAAACAAGTTAAGTCCGTTTTTTGATTAGTCATTGAATGAAGTTGAAATATATACAAAATGCGTGTAGCAATTGTTTTCAAATTCGGACAGCCGGAAGTAGGAACATCAGATGTTATAAAAAAAAAACACGCACATCGTGCCCGGCCATCAGTTATAAGCCGGACAGCTGTGAGAAGGATGGAAGTGTCTAGAGATCTCGTTCGGGGCTGTTGGCTTTACGACTTCAAAGTGGGCTTATCAGCAGCTGCATCAAGTCGCCGCGTATGTCAAGCGTTTGGGGATAGTGCTGTGGATGAACGTACTGCAAGGCGTTGGTTTCGAAAATTCAAGTCGGGAGATTTGTCTCTCCATGATGAGCCTCGCAGTAGACGACCACAGGTCTTGAGTGACGGAGTCCTGAAGGCGGCCATTGAAGAAGACTGTAGTCTAACGTGTGGTGAACTTGCAAAACAGTTCAACGTTTCCGATGAAACAGTTAGACTTCACTTGCACCGCCTAGGTAAGACGTACAAACTGAGCAAGTTGTTTCCGCAAATGCTGTTGGAGGTCCACAAGGGACAACGAGTGGCAGCCTGCGTATCGCTGCTTTCTCGCCATCGTACCGCATCCTTATTCAATCGAGTGCTTACCAGTGATGAAAAGTGGGTTCTGTACGAAACTCCCAAGCGTTCCAGACATTGGTTGACTCCTCAGGATGCTGTCCCTCACACCGCAAGACCGCCTATGCACCCACGCAAGATTATGCTTTGTGTTTGGTGGACAGGTCGTTAAGTGGTTCATTATGAACTGCTACCAACGGACCAAACGGTCACTGGAGACCTATACTCGCAGCAATTGAAACGTGTGCAACAGGCATTGCGCCAGAAGGAGCTAGCATTGGTGAATCGCAAAGGTGTGCTTTTCCTCCAGGACAACGCCAGACCGCATGTCGAGCGAGTGGTCAGGGATACCATACAGCTACTTGGGTGGGAGATTTTGTGCCATCCACCTTATTTACCTGACCTTGCGCCATCCGATTACCACCTCTTCCACTCCCTGGATAATCATCTTCGTGGGAAATCCTTCACCAATGAAGCAGACTTGCGCAAAGCCCTCACGGACTTCTTTGCGTCAAAACCCTCCGAGTTCTACCGCAAGGGCATTGAACAGCTGGAGACACGTTGGCAGAAGGCGCTGGATGCCGATGGCGATTACTTCGAAGACTAAATATAAGTTACACATATTGTGAAGCGTTTTCTTTTTTTCCTTTAAAAACGGACAGAACTTTTTTGGTTACCTTGGATAATAGCCTCATCCACATGAATCAAAGGCTAAAAATAATGGAAGCACTAATAATAAAAAAGAAAAAGCTAATAGTCAAGATCAACTATGAACACGTTCACAATGCGCTGATTCTGTTTGGAAAATTAAAAAAAAATCCTATCACTCTAGAAACATGTAATAAAAAAGAAATCCACAGATTCCGTTAAAAATAAAAAAAATCTCCTTGATATTTGTTAATAGAATATCCGAAATCGCCCGGATATATAGAACATTTAGACAATTGTTTTCTTTATATCCAGAAAACAAAATACTCATACGAACACGGGAAAAATTAAATAAAAAGCTTAATCGCATTACTTTGTCAGTAGTCTATAGTGAAACTTGTATAAAAGAAGGATTGCTGCTCTAAAACGTAATAGTTAATGTTAATATATATATATATATATATATATATATATATATATATATATATATATATATATATATATATATATATATATATATATATATATATATATATATGTAAACAAATTATTAAAGGGTATTTGAATATTCATAATTAAGTAATTTATTCATTGTAGAAGAATCGTCAACAGAATGCAGAAAGCACTGGACGGCCGTTTCGTTCAATATTTGGGACTCATCAGCAGTAGCGCATCCGTTATCGAGGATTGAAACGCGGACAATTACGATGTGAGGCAAACGCCATAGAAACTGTACCAACGGGCATCGGTGACGAAACGGCAACGAAAATCCACCTTAATTTCTATCACTTGTATATCCTTGCTTGATCTGGCTTCTAATGCTCTGGATGGAGCGGCTTGGGGATATATATATATATATATATATATATATATATATATATATATATATATATATATATATATATATATATATATATATATATAAATTAAGGGGGTTTTGAATAGTCATTCATCGAGTCTAGAAGAATACTCAGCCGAATGCAGAAAGTACTAGACGGGTGTTTCGTCCTATATTTGGGACTCATCAGCAGTAGCACATCCACTACCGAGAATCGAACCCGCGCTGTCACAATATGACCCAAGCGTCATATCCACTACACCAAAGTGTCTCAGAGATAACAAACTAGACTCGATATAGAGCCCGCTCTTCACAAATTCATGGATTTGTGACGAGTAGTGCTATATCAAGTCAAGTTTGTTACCTTATATATATATATATATATATATATATATATATATATATATATATATATATATATATATATATATATATATATATATATATATATATATATATATATATATATATATATATGTGTGTGTGTGTGTGTGTGTTTGTGAATGATGAATCGGAAACGGACTGATATTGCTAGAATACAGAAAATCTGTTTAAAACGTGCTTCACATTCCCATTTAAACGATAACATCTGCTTTTTATTAAGTCGTCAGCCTGAGGTAAAAATGCCGTCGCCTTATGACCCTCAGGCATACACGAAATCAGAGATTCATAACGACGTACGCATTTGAATGTAGGTACACGTGTTTCTCAAATCACCTGTCTAAACTGTACGATATCGAGTTCCAGCCGGTCACAGACCAAAGAGTTGCGTCCAGTGAACAAGTCAACAGAAATTAATTTGTTTTTTCACCGCTATTTTTTCGTCATTAAAATCCGCCATTAGTTCGGTGTCCCGGATGCAGATCCATTTCATCTGTTTATTATTCGCCATCGACATCAGTCGTAGGGTCGCTGCGGATCTGATCACCTGATCAGTTCCCCTTCCGCACATGTCTGAGTTGAAAGCCGGAGAGGTATTCACTCATTCGCAGTGTATCGTTAGCAAGTAGACATGGCGGAGCCCGTTACTCTCCAGGTCAGAAGACAGTCGATTTTTTCTAACTTGATGTCTCCTCTAGATCACGGACATGGGGCGTTGATTCAGTCGGGGTAACTTGGCTGTTGACTTCTGTCTAGGAATCTACCCGTCCAGTGATGCCGTGCCATCAACGCATTAGTTGCATCCATAGCTATAGTGCCCTGTCTACCCCATTGTGCTAGATGAGCGTCACGCCTACAAGAAGGTTCATCTCGTCTTTTAATCTTAATGGATATCTAGCTACTCTCCACAGTGGTGAAGGAGCTGGTTAAGTCGGCGATGGCCCGACCAGGATGGAGATAGCACTGGGTTAACAATTACAAGCTGGACCAGAAGTAGCACTAAAACAGGCCGATTGAAAGAATTGGATGGTTGATCCACTGAGAACTGTCCAAATGAGTCGCGTTTGAACATGCAAACATGTTGAACATGTTTTGTGCACAAAACTTCCCGAGGTTCGACTAAATTGTAATGTTTGTTTTAATTTAATTATTCGGTTGATTCAAAAATTATTTCCGTTTAGGCGAAAGCAAATTTAACGCCAAACGTGTCTCCCTAACTACTAAGCATACCCGACACTTGGAACACATCGTGGTGTAATGATTTCTATTTTAATTACGACTGAGACGAATCCTCACTAGATGCTCCACACTTTCGATGTCTTGTCATATCTAAGCTACGCTTAGACAATCTTATGAGCATCTCGGTGTAATTATGAGCAAGGATGTCTCACAAGAATAATTACAACCGAGTCGTGAGTTCGATTCCCACTGGTTGCCCTCATTTTTTCAGCCTTGTGCCATATCTAAGCTACGCTTAGAAAATGTTATAGGCAACTCGGTGTCATTGTTAGCAAGCTTGTCTCACTAAAATAATTACGACTGAGTCGTGAGTTCAATTCCCACTGGTTGACCTCATTTTGTCAGCCTTGTGCCATATCTAAGCTGCTCTTAGAAAATTTTATGGGCACCTCGGTGTAATTGTTAGCAAGCTTGTCTCACTAAAATAATTACGACTGAGTCGTGATTTCAATTCCTAACTGGTTGACTTCATTTTGTCAGCCTTGTGCCATATCTAAGCTACGCTTAGAAAATCTTATGAGCAAATCGGTGTAATTGTTAGCAAGCTTGTCTCATTAGAATAATTACGACTGAGTCGTGAGTTCGATTCCCACTGGTTTCCCTCATTTTTTCAGCTTTGTGCCATATCTCAGCTACGCCTAGAAAATCACCGTAACTAACTGTTAAGAACATAATTAAAGTACACTATGAAAACTGGGTTTTTCTACAGAAGTGACAGCCTATACAGTGGATTAAATAATACATTTCTCAACCCGATTAATGGAAGAATTATGTAAGGGAACAATTCTGCACTATCAAGTATCAAAGAGTCATAACTAAATTCAAAATTAGTTTACAAAATTTCGTTCTGTAGAAACGTCGTTTGAAAGCGAACCAAAACTTCGGCATTCATGATGTCGTTAGTGGAGAGAGATCCGTGGTAAATTATTCAATAATTTGCAAACATGTTAAACATATCACAATCTATTTTATGCTGGCACTTTGAGACGATCTAGAAAATTAGCAAACTGTCTATTTTGGTTTTCACATGCTCACATGCTCTTAGCGAAAATATAAAAGCAGGCCATTTATCCATTGCGGCAAATCTCGTTTGAAAACAGGTAAATTGTTCCTGAAATATATCATAACAGGTAATGAATAGTGGGTTGCATACAACAATGTTCAACGCAAAAGGCAATGGATTGACAATCATAAAATCTTCACAAGCGAACCAAAAACCTGGACTCCATGAAAGAAATGTAGTGTTGTACCTGTGGGGGGGTCTTATTCATTCAGAGTTCTTCAAATACAATGAAACGCTCAATGTACATTTATACGTCCAGGAACTGCCATACGCTCGTCAATAGGCCAAAATGTTGTTCTCCTACAACGACAACGCAATGCTGCATAAATCAAGAATAACACAGTATAAAGAATTGGAACTCGGTTGTCTGTTCTAACCCACCCGCTATATTACACCAACTGACCTTGCATCAATTGATTATTGCCTTTATGGATCGCCACAGAACGCTGTTAACCCTGGGTGCAACACGTTTATTTTACTACTTCCTGGTTAGGTTACGTATGGTAGTTATGGGAGAGTGGCATGTCCAAATACTTATATCCTCACTATCTTGATAGACCCCTGTAAATATTGACGATAGTGATAAAAGGATTTCGTTGCCACTACGAAAATCGGTAGGATAATAATGAAGCAGTGGTTAAGCAAATCAAAATCTACAGTATATTTATAAAATATAGAGAAAATCAACAAGCTGTCTATTTTGATTCTACATGCTCTTAGCGAAAAGATAAAAGCAGACCATTTATCCATAGCGGCAAATCTCGTTTGAAACAGAAATGTAAATCGTTCCTTAAATATATCATAAGAGGTAATGAATAGTGGGTTGCATACAACAATGTTCAGCGAAAAAGGCAATGGATTGACAAGGATAAAATCTTCACGAGCGAGCCCAAAAAAAAGAAAAACCCCAGCGTTTTATGAAAAAAATGTAGTGTTGTTCGTGTGGTGCGTCTTATTCATATAAAGATTTTCAAACAATGAAACGCTAAATGTAACTTTATACGTCCAGCAGCTGGCTAGCGTTCGTCAATAGCCCAAACTGTTGTACTTCTCCAACGACGACGCAAGGCTGCATACATCAAGAATAATGTCGTGTTTATGGCCAAGTTTAAAAAATGACAGGCAAGTATGAAAATGATTTGCAAAATTTCGTTCTGAAGAAACGTCGTAGGAAGATGAACCCAGACTTGGACATTAATCAGACTTTGACAATGATACTCTAAATTCGTTAGTATAGATAAATCCATGGTATATTATTCGGGTATTAGCGAACTTTGTCAATTGTATTTGATGGGCTTTTCTAACAATTACATTTAACCATGGTGTTATGGTCCAGGTTAGGACCAAGGAAGAACAACACGAACACAAGAGTAGAAATAACGAAGATATATTACACGAAATAATAATACAAGATGTGGAAGGTGTTAGTATGACTGTCAGTCTGGTTTGGAGTGAACTACTATCGTCTCGACTCGATTCGTCTCTCTCTCTCTTGAGAGGCGTAGTATACATAGTGTTAGGAAGAGTTCATTCTGTAGTTATAGGTAAGGACCCATAACACATGGCTAATTACTCTACATCCTTAGTTATAGTTTCTGGGAAAGAGTGCATAATCAGGCATGATCAACAGTTTGTGCTACGCGCTGGGTTCACCTCTCCAGGCCAATAACATCAAGAAGTTAAACTTCCTGAAAAATTGACCATAATGAAATTCAAATCTGGGTCTTATGGTTGGAAAGAGAATATTTGAAACACTCAGTCAGTTGCATTGGCACTTTACAATTACGGTGTCAAAATAGTGCTCAGATTTGAACTGCGTCAGATTATGACCTTTTCACCACCTCCTTGTAACCTGGGATTATTATTTTGTTCCCATTGTTTTAGATATCTTTTTTATTATTATTTCACCTAAAGTAAGTTGACAATGCCTCGAAGGCACAAGAGGCGACTGAAAGTGAACGTTTACAGAGAGGACAACAAAAGAACAGACTCCAAGAAGACTGAAGATGGCAATTGATATTACAAGTTATTGAAGATTGTAGTTGACAGGAAAGCAAGAAGCCGGAAGAGATTTCCCCGAGTGAACAGTGCAGAAGAAAAAATATTAGCATAAACTTTACAATTAGCCATTTCAACTTATTTGCCAATCTAGTACTGCAATTTAAATTTGCAATTTATATAGATGACATAGCTGTCAGTTTTTGTTAGCGATTGTCACACACAGCAACACCTTTGTTCGTGGATTACTTACCAGGTGTTTCATGCTCATTAAAGATAATATATTTGTTCTTTCTTTTCTTGAAGTCAGAGTGCTACCATCACTTGTTTGTATACCTTTTTTGTGTTATCACAATTCTTACTCTGTGACCCTTCAGCATTATTACTAGTGATTTGCCTATTTGCATATATTTTGCTCGCTTTGTATTATTTATGCGCTGTTCTTTTTCTTCCTTTTTTATTGTTTAGCAATTTCAACTATAAAATGATGGGACCTAATTACCAATTCAGTACTTACATTCTTAAAGTCGTGTTACCAAAAAAGAATGAAAAATAATTTAGCTGATTTCATATTTCTAAGTAAACTCGGTCAGTTATGTGCTATGCGTGATACACGCTTAGGTGATCATGTATCTTTCGATACATGATTGACGAGGCAGATTTTTTCCCGCATAAGGTTGCCGTTTCTTTCTGTGGTAGACCAGTTGACATCCAAGGCTACAGAATCCGGTCTGTCATGCTGTTTACCCATAGCTGGGGAATGAAGAAGAAGAGGATTCATACTTTTCCCAAGGGTAGTTTGAAAAAAAAAAGAAAAGAAAAAAAGTTACCTCATGGACGTGCGTACGTAAAAAGAGTCTGTTGGGGAATCCATATTGTTTTTATGCTGACAAATTAACGCAAAATCACGGCGACCACGAGATTTGAGAAAATATAAATATGCAGTGTACAAAAGACGGTGGGGGAGAAGAACAGCAAGTTCGTCTACAAACAAACCAGACGATACGACAAATACAACATGTACACTTTGTAACTCAGGATTAGCGCCTACTATGGAGTTTAAGCCAGTCTCTCGAAATTAAACTACAATTAGCATATAATGGAATGCAATGGAATCGACTGGGATTCGAACTCGGCTCTCCGATTCCTCAATATGAGCCGCGATCTATTAAGTATATTCACTGTTCTTTTTCTTTTTTCTCTGTTTACATTCGCAACACGAGATTCCTGAAATCATTTTTTTTTACTGGTTCAACCCACTATTCATTCGTTATCCTCTTTTAATTCATCTCAAATATCTTTTTATGAAAATCTACAAGCCAATTTATTTTGTTCTTATCTTGACAATGTTTTTAAATATTTTGATTGTTTTGCGATCATTAGCAAACATTTTTGGTAATTTCCATTGTTGTATTCAAAATAATCATAAACTTTCCTATTGTTTGTTACTCTTTTGAGGTTTCATACTGCCCAGGACAATTACATATAAGTGAAATAGGAAAAAAAAAATAACAAATAATTTATTTACAATACGAGAAACAATTCTCGAGTTACAATTTCATATCACTAAATCAGTTATTGAAAATATTTCAATATATCATAAATATTTTAATCTAAAATTTACCTTATATTCGTTTGGAATTTTCTCATTAATACATTATGCCTTTATTATTCATCATTTCACTCCAAGCCGGGCAATAAAGTCACTAAAAGACAAAAGGTTAACTTCGTGTGAATAAATACGTGAAAAAGAAAACAAACGAACAAGGATTTAGAAAACAAAATATCAAAAGTTATAGCACTAAATAACCCCGTTTTAGAGGCATAACTGGAAAGTGATGGAACCTACGACCCAAAAGAATCTTTACGCATCATATATTAAAGTAAATATTTTAGGCATTAAATAACCGACAGAGTTGATATATTGTTAAAACTGAACAACCAATCAAGGTAGAATATAAAAGATAACGATTGTCATTGAATTTAACTTCGTACAGATCAAAGTTAACTGGAAAAGAATAGTCCAGAAGAGGGTTTCAAATACTGGAGTACGAAAGAAGAAACTGCTAACATAGAACTTACGGTCACATCTAGCTACGTCATCTGTGAAATGATAATATCTTATGGTGAGCGTTGCATAAGTAAAGCAGTAAGATGTAGTCATATAATAAGTCATCGTGACAGAACACCAAGCAACTACAAAGTAGAAGTTAATACTGAGAATTCACGTCACATCAGTTGAAAAGTTTGCAAGTCAACTGGTGGGCGGAAAAGACATAGAATCAGAAAAATAGTCGTACTGAAAAGAAAATGTGTGTCTGCCAAGTTTGTGGCGTAGGGATTTAAAAGCAGTTCGGTTTCTTGCTTTCCAGTCTGTTTTTGTTGCGTCTCTGTTTTTCTTGATTCTCGATAATGTTTTTGTTTTCTAATTCTTTCACACCCAGTAACTACTTGTGTCTCAGTGGCTTTACTGCTTTGCTTGGGATAAATTTGAATAAAAAAAAATTGAAAAATATATGACCAGGAGTTGCCCAGAAATTGTTATTCATGATGACGGTAATCTTTGAGTATAGAATCCAGAGGTTGGCAGCGAATATTTCGAAGACAGTAGGGAAGCGTAGTTCAGGTTAGCAGTAGATATCTCGTTTCAGTAGCAGAGCGTAGTTTTTTCTTCTGTTCTGGTCATCTTTGGTTCTGACAGGTTCGCACTGGACATTCGGAGAGAGTAACTAAAAATGGCCGCCGTTATATAAGACGGATTGAATATTTTACGCCTTCTGATTCGTTAACCTTCATTTGGGGGAACTATCAAGTGAGTCCAGTCATTTAGGTTTGCTCACTAGTTATATAATATACTCAAAAATTCTAACAGAATTCACTTTCCTCTCTCGATAGATTCTCAAAACTGTTCAATTTGTGAAGAAGACCGGTATGCCCAAACCTGTCAAACGCCTTCGAGATATCCTAAACAAGAGCCTGAGCTTCACTGTTCTTATCTAAAACTTAAAACACTCTTTCCGCAATAATTTTTAATACATCAGCAATTGACCTAGGGAAACGAAAGCCATATTGCTTATCTAAAAAAGGCACTGTGATGTGAGATGCTTAACCAATTCAGCGTTGTTTAGAGCCCGTAGTAGTTTACAAAAAAGTGGTAGGAGGCTAATATGTCGATAGCCGGGAGATTCATACGGTTCCTCTGAGTTCTTAAAGACTGGAATAACAGATAAGGATTTCCAACAAGCAGGAAAGCAAGAAGCAGCGAGATACATTATACACTTTAGAGAGAACAGGGGCCAGTTCTATGGCAGCAGTACTCCATATTCGACCTGAATTGGTTCTCGAAAAGTTAGAGAAAAGCAGAAGTGAGGTACATGCTGAAGCCGTACAGAAAACCTACCAATTCACCAACATATTTAGCGATTGATCGTATGTACGAGGTCCACTGAGTTTAAATTCCAATAGACCCTCAATGTACAGGACTTGCCTGAGGGAACATCCGCTCATCACGATTGGTGAAAGTTTTGCTTCCGATCGGCAGTGGAGGAATGTCATTAGTTTGGTTTTCATATTTCGAACACATATAGAATGCTGGGGAAAATATTAAAGATTTTATTTTCTACATGCGTCATATAGAAATTAGATAAAGCATGTCCAAAAGGTGAACCCATTGCTACGTCGTCAGCTTGTGCGAAAATATTGTGATCATCAATCTTCGTCTGTGTACTGTGTCCCTTCAGGACGATGGCAATCGTATCCCTCCACATTTAGAGCTGCCCTTTGAAGCTCTTAGTAAATTTTGTGTTTGCTATTTTTTCTAAACCCTGTTCTACCAAACATTTACATGAGCTTGTTAGGTAAATTTTGTGCGGCTTTCCTCTGCTCCTCTTGAATTCAATACGCCCTGTGTGTGTCAAATTTTCTAAGCCCGCTTTCTTTATTATGTGCCCAAGACATTTCAACTGTCTTTCCTGATATTAACTATAAGTGTCCTTTTTGTTCCCATTTCATTTAAAACTTTGTCGTTGCTCACATGTTCCGTCAGTGATATTCTCAGCATCTTTCTGTAGGACAATATTTCTGGTGCTGCATGTCTCTTCTTCATCTGTGATGAGATTATCCATCATTCACGGTAATACAGGAGGAGTGATGTTACAGAACGGTTCACTAATCTTTTCTTTGTTTATAACTGTTGAAACTTGACTAATGCATGGAATAATAATGCAAACACAAAATGTACTTAGAATAAAATGTATTGAAACAAGAAAGTGTACACAATATTTACATATAATCTTTTGTATATTTCTGGGAAGACCGTTCCTGGAGAATGTTTTGACTATGTCGCAGTCGGGCAGAGTCTCTAGTTGGATCTCTTGATTTGCCTCCCTGTCTTCCGGTACCAACCATATTTATATCGTCGGTACTCCGCTATGCAAATTAGGTGGATCCTACCACAACAATAACGAAATTTACCTGTTTCTTATTACTTTGCTTTGTTTTTGTAATGCGTCTTTCGCTATTCCAATACTCCTTCGGATTTCACTGTCGCACACTGTTCCATAAAATATCTCTTAATTCTTTTTCCTTCTCCTTTTCTTCTTATTTCTCTTTCCTTTTAGCCCTAACGAGTGCTTCTTATATGATCTCTCTCCTCCTTTCCCCCTCTACTTTCACTTTCTTATCTCTCTCCCTTCATCTCCCCATCTCCCCCTCTCTCAATTACTTCGTCGTTACTCACATGTTCAGTCCATGGTATTCTCAGCATCCTTCTGTAGAACCACCTTTCTGTTGCTGCAAGTCTCTTGCTCATCTGTGAGGCGATTATCCAGCATTCACTGCCATAGAAGAGGACTGACTTCAGTACTCCTTTCTTTGTTTCTAAAGAATTGTTCCTGTTTCTTAATACTCTGCTCAGCTTTGGGAACGCATCTTTCGCCATCCCAATGCACCTGATTTCAGTGTCGCGCTTTCCCTTCTCTGTTAAAACACTTCCCAAATATTTAAATTGTTGCACCCGTTTCATTTTAATATATCCATTTTGTAATTTACCTGTTAGGCTGTTTCTTTTGCTGATAAACTAGTTTAAATCCCGAACACTTCACAATATTCATATAGATAATAAACGAATTTTATTTCCTGTTTCTTAATACTTTGCTTAGATTTTAGGAGGCATCTTTCGCTTTTTCAATGCGCCCTCGGATTTCGGTGTCACACTTTCCGTCCTTTGTTAAAATATTTACCAATCATTTACATTTTTCTACTAGCTTGATTTCTGTATCTCCATTTTTTTTTCGAATTCGCACGTACGGGTCAGAAAGAAATTTACGCAGAATTCTCGGTCTAATTTTAACCAGTGATCATTATATATATATATATATATATATATATATATATATATATATATATATATATATATATATATTATGAAATGGACAAAGTCCGACAATTATTTTTAAGACATTTTCATGTTTATATATTCTTTTTATAAATACAAATATTTAAGTAAATGCTCTGTTTATAATAAACAGTATTAAACACCATTTACCAGTCTGAAAATGTCTATGAAAATTTCTCGGACGTTCAGGCCGATAAATGTTGTTTAATACTGTTTATTATAAACAGAACATAATGTGTGACGTCATTTGTTTACATTTGGATACGCCATGAGCAGTTATGAATGTACGTGAGAGATTCATGGAAGATTGAAGTTTAAAGGCAGTAAAATCGGGCTAGCGAAACGAACGCTACTCTGTGGCCAAATCGGTTAAAGTCATGCCAGGCTATATGACGGTTCGGTATCGGATACAGGTTCGATTCCTGTCGGAGGACGAATATAGTCTATGAAATTTCTCGGATATTTAGGCCGGTAAATGTTGCTTATAACTGTTTATTATAAACAGAGCATTTACTTAAATATTTGTATCTATAAAAAGAATGTATAAGCATAAAAATGTTTATGTATATATTACTATGTCTTCTTTGGCTTGGATATTGTTACAATGAGACAAAAGGCTTTCAGCATCTAATGAGGTTAGAATTAGGTTTATTGAACATAGCACAGAATAAAAATTTGAATCCGGGTTTTATGGTCGGAACACTTTCGTTCTAATCACTGTATCTCGCGCCAGTTACTTTTTAGGCAGTTGACCTCTTGATAATACCGACCTGGGGAGACAAACTCAACATGAGGCACCCTTGGGAAAAAAAACATGTGTTGATCCCAGCCTTGTTAGTGAAATTGTGTAGACGGGACAGTTTGGAAGACGTCGATAGTTGTACGAAGTCACAAGACAACGTGACTAAGGGTTTGAGTACCCTGGGATTGAAAAGGCGTCTGCAATAATTTGGTTTGTTTTGTTTTGTTTTATGGCATATCAACCTCAATGGGTTATTTAATGCCGACAAGATTTTTATTGCTGGTAATATTTTTATCTATCTATCTATCTATCTATCTATCTATCTATCTATCTATCTATCTATCTATCTCAGTATATACTGGTTTGGTTTATATTGTTTTACGGCATATCAACCTCAATGGGTTATTTAATGCCGACAAGATTTTTATTGCTGGTAATATTTTTATCTATCTATCTATCTATCTATCTATCTATCTATCTATCTATCTATCTATCTATCTATCTCAGTATATACTGGTTTGGTTTATATTGTTTTACGGCATATCAACCTCAATGGGTTATTTAATGCCGACAAGATTTTTATTGCTGGTAATATTTTTATCTATCTATCTATCTATCTATCTATCTATCTATCTATCTATCTATCTATCTATCTATCTATCTCAGTATATACTGGTTTGGTTTATATTGTTTTACGGCATATCAACCTCAATGGGTTATTTAATGCCGACAAGATTTTTATTGCTGGTAATATTTTTATCTATCTATCTATCTATCTATCTATCTATCTATCTATCTATCTATCTATCTATCTATCTCAGTATATACTGGTTTGGTTTATATTGTTTTACGGCATATCAACCTCAATGGGTTATTTAATGCCGACAAAATTTTTTTATTGCTAGCAATATTTATTTTTAAAAATGTATAGCAGGTAATATATTTTTTTTTCAAAAATATATTGCTGGTAATAATTTTTTACAAAACATACTTCTGGCATTAAACCTATTTTTACACTTTCATAGTGTTTTGAGCCCAGTTTGAGGGTTAAGAATTTGACCATAGCTGGGACCTTAACAAGTGCTACCACGCCGGGTCAGGGTGGACCTGGGAACACCAGCAATTAAGAGGTGTTTCCAGGCTTCTCAAAACCTCCTGATCAGACGCCTTGCTGTCGGGCGTAGATTAACGCCTTACCCAGGACGCGGATGTAGTTTATCGTCATACACTAGACGGGTCTGCAATAGTGTTTAGTCATAGGCTATGTATAACCCCGATTACTGTCTACCTATAGGCATTAGTATAACTACAACCATATAGACTCAAATATAATATTTTCCTGCAGACTCACCTATAACTCCCACCAAAGTTTACCTAAAGATTCAAGACCAATCAATATTTCGTTGTAGATTTAAGCATGAAGACGACAAATATTTAGACTCATGTAGATACCCGACCAATGTTTACCTATTGACTCAAGTATACACCACTCCAATTTTTACATATGTACAAAGGCATAAACAATATCTATCTATAGACTCAAGTATAAACCTGACCAGTGTTTACCTAGAGACGGAAGTATAAACTGATGTTTATATATAGATTCGCGTGTAATATAGTACATGTTTTTACGTGCAAATACAACCAGTGTTTTCCTATGAACTTAAGTGTAAACATCATTATTATTATTATTATTATTATTATTATTATTATTATTATTATTATTTACCTATAGCCACAATTATAAACTCAATCAATATTTATCTATCAACTCAAGTATAAAGCCGACCAATTTTCACTTGTAGACTCATGTATAAAATCGATCAGTATATCGCTGTAGATTCAATCTTGAACACGGCGGATATTTGCCGGTAGACCCATGACCAATGTTTACCTGTTGGCGCAAGTATAAAACTCTTCAAAGTTTACCTATATACAACAGCATCAATCCGGACAATATCTATCTATAGACTAAAGTATAAACCAAAAACTAGTTTACCCGTAGACTCAAGAATAAATCCGATCAATATTTACATATAGGCTCGAGTATAAACTCGTCCAATGGTTACATATAGACTTAAGTATAAACCCAATTAATGTTTATATATAAACTCAAGTATAAACCTGGACAATATTTCCTCACAGTCTCACCTATAAACTCGACGAATATTTTTTTCAATAGATTTAAATATAAATTCAACCATCATTTTTTTTTATAGTCTCAGGTATAGACAAATCGACTCGACAACAAATTCCAATATTTACCTATAGACTCGTGTACAAAACAAACCAGAGACTGAAATATAAATTTATATCTTATATATTTTATTATGAACCAAATATAGAGATGTGCTCAAAAAATATTTTTCCATAAAAATTGTTCTTTTAACATAAAACCATGTCAGGCTAGTTTTTTGTTTTTAGCTTTTCTCTCCGCATCCATTTTCAAACATTGCATGGTACAAGCGGAGTATGAGTGACCATATATGATTACATCTAATATTACCAACAATATTAAAAAGAGATTCTCAACATTGAAATATAGTCATAAGACAACCATCCTTTAACATTATAAATATTGTAATAAATAAAAAAAACAATAATAAAAATCTGACACCAAAAGAAAAAAATAATTAATGGATAATGAATACTAATCGATTCGGAAATAAGATTCATTAATTATATTGTATGTCGGAACAGCGAGTTGTAAGCTGACGTGGAAGGCAATGGAGTTAAGTTTCCAAATCGATAATCGTCTTATAATGAAGAATGGCTAAACTGGAAAGGTTTCTCTCGTTACTAACACAAGACTGAATTCTAAATCACTGCTAAGTTTTCTGCACCTGTTGTAGAGTCTAAAGTTGATTGTAGCACAGAACTAAAGGTCACCCTTTCCCTACCGAAACCTCTCCCCAGTACACCATTTGAAAACGTATTTCAAAAACCTAGGATTTCTCAGTTTTATAAAACAAACTATAATATACATTCCTCCCCGCTCTTTTGAACAGGATTTGAGGTTATTCCCTTGTTTCCTGTTTAGGATTGGGTTTCTGTTCCTTCTTTTCCTTATGCAAAGCTAAAAAAAATGTATGATACTTTCCATTATTAAACAATATATATATATATATATATCCTATTTACATTATTCCGACTATTGTCCTCATCTTTGTCGCCATATTTATTACAACGTTTCGGCCGTTGTACGCCCCGGCCTTCTTTAGGTGGTTGAAATGTCGAACTGAACCCTTTATTTCGCTCACTGGAGTAGACTGTTTTAGTTCCACATGCCATGTTTAATGGATGTCAGTTATCAGTTATCTCCTGTTAATTCCACTCTGCAAGTTCTCCACTGCCTTAACCGGGTATTGAACTCACACTCTTTGGGTCCTGTCATTGGATCTAACCAACGGCTTTATCCACTGCGCCTTGGAGATAAAGGCGATAACAGGCGATTAATAACAACGTTTTTTTCATTTTTCTGCTTTTTTAAAAATCATTTCGCCACAAATAAGGCAATTTTGCAAACACACGTGAACACCCTCTATTATAATTATTTTAAATTCATCAATTGTAGCTATGGTGTCTTTCTAAACAAGCGTCCCAATGTAAGGGAGCTAACCAGACATGGTGGAAATCGGAAATAGCCTTAAATGTTGGTCAAATGCACTTTAAAACGTTGCTGCTACATTCGTAATAAATTTTATTCAATGTTCAGAAAAAAAAAACTTAACGGGGAGCGTACTTTATTAAGTTTTCTCAGCTGCACAGGCTGGTAGGCGTAATACACATTATTTAAAAGCAAAAAAATGAGTCTTCAAACACGGTTATCTAGAAAATAATATATGAAGTAATATTAAATCAAAGAAATGAAATAACGTTTTTTTATAGACATTTTCCTTAAGTAATATCTAGTTTTGTAAAATGAAACTAACATATATATATATGTTTGAACATAAATAAAATAGCTTATGAATAATTAGATTCTAATAATATGATAATATATTAATTTTAACATTGCCATATATGTAGTCAATTTATAAATAAATTAAATATAATATCTTAAGTAGGTATTAAAAATATGACTAAATAATATGTGAAGCCCTCTTTTGAAAAAATGTAATTGAAATTTATAAAATTAAAAATTAAATAAAAAATAAAAATGCCAAATATATTTCTAGTGAAACCCAGATGATGTTTTGGAACACAAACACTACCAGACATTTCTACTTAAAAAAAGGAAATTCGTATCAATAAACAGATACCCCAGCCCCCAGCTTGACATGATCGACTCGGTAGCTACACTACATTAGATACATGAGTTTTCTAAATAAGTTAAATCTTAACACCCCTAAAATAAAAAAAAGATTGAATTTCCCTTAACCACAACATTTCAAAATACCAAGTTTGTCTGGACTTATAAATTAAGTAGGTCAATTACTAAAAAGTTATTCTTAGTATCCCCTGATAATGGAACGGAACTTTGTATTTTAACTTTAATTTTTATAATTGAATTTGAATTGAAGTTTCGGTTTTGAAACATGAGAATTTCGGTGTTGCGAAGGGGATATATTAAAAAACGATTATAATATATATATATATATATATATATATATATATATATATATATATATATATATATTATAGGATTCTCGGTTTCTGGTCTACCGATAGCTGGCGAAGATCACGCAAAAATCTTCAAAGAATATATATATATATATATATATATAATATACGCAAAAATCTTCAATATATATATATATATATATATATATATATATATATATATATATATATATATATATATATATATATATATATATATATACATATATATAAATATATATATATGTATATATATATATATATACATATATATATATATATATATATATATATATATATTCTTTGAAAATTTTTGCGTGATCTTCGGTAGCTATCGGTAGACCAGAAACCGAGAATCCTTTTCGAAACATGATTTGCGACATCAAGACGCTAAATGTGGGTATGCGAGGGTGTGAAGTAATGGTATTATACATAGGAGATCGGTCACTGAACGATTTAGTTCATACAGTCGAAAACTTTGATTTCAGTGGTATTTTGTCTTGTTTATACGGATGCTTAAAAATGATCCGTTATCCGGAAAAGATTTGACATTACCGTTTAGACATACTTCACTAAATACAAGGGTAATTTTATCGTTCCTGTCGAAATGTCATTTTCGTTTTCGTAATGGAGATTATTTGATGAAACAAAGCATCGGAAGTGTTATGAATCTTTCAACAGTGGGTGGGTGACAATGAGCGTTCGGCCTCTGTCGGCTGACATTTCCAGGATAAAGGCAATCACGGTTGCCAGAACCAAATCAAAGCCTGCTGTAGCTGACATTCCAGAAAAGGTCTTCATCCGATCGACGACGGAGAGTGAGAATTCGAGATGCCGTGTGTTATTGAACCAAATCTGTAGTCCTGTTAATTGAGAGTTTTTGAATCGGACTGGCGTTGGTGGGGGGAGTTCATGAAGTCTTAGCTCTGCACACCGGAAACAGTTTAGATTCGAATAGAGGGTTTCGAAAAAAAAGAAGAAAAAGGAGGAAAGTATGATAGATTTTGGGGGAAGTGGTGGTGGATATAGAGTTAGAGAGGTAAGTATGAAGGGAGAGAGATTTGGTAGAGAAAGAGGAGAAACTTAAGGGCGCAGAGAACGAGGAAGATAAATTGGAGAAAGAGAGCAAGAGAAAAGGAGTGAGTGAGAAAGATAGGGAGAGTGGGGAGAATGATGGGAGAGAGATAAACCTAAAGAGTCAGACAAGCAGTAGTCCCTGTCGATCCGTGGTAGGTTTGTCTGGCTCTTTAGGTTTAACTTAAGTTTGCTCTACTTAGCGTATCGATCACTTTAATTAGTTATTTTACTTACTCGTATCGGTTTTTTTTTCTTTGGACTCTGAACTTGGATACTAGATTATTATTTTTGGCTGACGGACATGTTCCCTGTTCTTTCTTTTTTTGTACCATTTTTTTCCCTTTGGTATTGGTTTGTTTATTCACAAATCAAGGCACCTAAGGTTTTCCGGACTAGTATAATTTCTTATATTTATAAGACTACAACTAGTATATATATATATATATATATATATATATATATATATATATTCAAATGTTCGAAAATTTTAAGGAAATGAAGATTATATTGGAGGCTAAGTGATGTTAGTTTTGATCATATCAAACGGAAGTGAAATTATGTTGTTGTTGTTGTTAATGAATTCAGATGTAATTTTAATTTATTTATAGTTTTATTTTTATATATATCTATTTTGTAATGGTGACACATCTAGACAAGTATTAATACACCCCCCCCCTAAACTCTAACCTATATTTTTCACTTTTCTGCTTTAGCTTTGACCTGTCTTTTGATTGGTCAAACAGGACATACCCATAACATATTAAAATCTTCTTAACTCTTCAATAAAATACCATTCTGTTTTCAAAAGTAAATCATTTTCATCAAAATTACTTAAAATCGCTTGATAATGGAACAAATTTAAAGTTCCAAAGCATAGAAATTTCCGTGTCACGATGAAAAATAATTTTTTAAATACAAATATTTGAGTTATTCAGTTGGAAAAGAAGAGATTAAAATCTTTTTGCGTCAGCACCACGGTCTTCCCAACTGAGCAATGGTGAGAGGAAAAAGATCATTTAGGCATTCAGTAATGGTACCAAAATTCATACTCTGGTTTCCATCTTCAAAGTCCATTCAAGAACCATAAGGAAAACGGTGAATGTGTTTAAAAAGTGGGAACAGTAGAGAAGAAAGTTGGATCAAGAGGTCACAACAGCAAGAGAGATTATCATTCATTATCAAATTGGAGCTAAATACATTCATATTGTTCAAAGTAGATTCTAATAATATTATAAAAGTGCGTAGAATTCCAGTAAGATATCTTTAATCATTTTTTAAGATACAACAGTTCAAATCTTGTTCTAACAATTAGACAATTTTGCTCCTACACAATTTGGACAATTCTGCTGTTACAGCATATATATATATATATATATATATATATATATATATATATATATATATATATATATATATATATATATATATATATATATATATAAAATACAGAATAAGAAAGAAAACCAGAGCTATTTGAATTTCAACACCGAATTGAATTGAAGGACAGGTTCAATTTTTCTCTTACTTTTTAGCTTTAAATATGGAGATCAGTTATTTGTTTTTTATTACCGGGAGTGAATCCCATCCAGGTTCCATGTTAGATATCAGATAGTTTTTTTCATATTGAGGCATCTTGTCTTCATTTCAGCTCTCTTATTTTATAGAAAATGCGGACATGCAAATATCAGTATCACCAACTTCTCCTCCGGGCATAACTTAGAAAAATTTACCCTCCACCCACCGTTCAACTCAAACTGTTCCTCACTATACACCATTTTGTATTTGATTTAGAGTCATTTTGTCTTTAATTTTCTAACATATAATTGACTGGGCAGTGTTATTACAATATTTTCTTAACCTGAATGATGTTGCCTGATTATTATACCACTTTCTGAACGCGCCCTCTGTCGAACTAGTTTATACTACAGTTCAAAAGATTTGAAGCGACCTCCAGAATTATCATTGACAGAAGAGTGAATTTTTTTTTAAAAAAGCTCTTAGAGTCACTGAAAAAAGAATAGAATCAATTACTAAACTTATACTTTCAGAAACTTTTGTAGGGAATGAATAGATTTGTGCTGCAGTAATCAAGGCTAAAGGAGGATATTTTGACGAGAGCAAAATATAATCATAAAATACGTTTTTCTTTTCGTTTTGTAATAATAAAATTTCTAATAAAAATCATGTCACACATTTTTTTTAACAATGTATAATTTATTTTCTCTTATTTAAAGTACAAAACAACTACTTTTGGGGCCAGTTTAACAATTACCAGGGGTACCTCAAATTTTTAAAATTTAGTGTAACTCTATGTTGGGAGGCCCTCTCCATTGACTTCGGCTCCATACAGCATGTTATCAGTCAAACACTGCATGTTTAACGGGCAATAATCGCTTTTACGTCAATTACACATTTTTATATTAGTCGTGGTCTAACCCCTCGACACTTTCTTCGTGATATTCTCTATATTAGATATAACTGATTACTTATAAAAGATTGTATAAAGGGCGGAAATCGCTTGCTCAGTATGGTAAAGAAATTCGGGCCAATATTGGTTTTCACTTGTACATTGAACGCGGAATTGAACCAGATTATCTTCCTTTTTCTTTTTGCCTCTTTATGAAATGAAACCGGTTTGACATCCCGGCAATTTAATGTTTTACATGGCGATCTGCCCGCAACGTTAACAGATAAACGTGTTATCTTATCGAAAATGCATTCAGACGATGAGTTATGAGACAACCTATATTCAATACCTTTAAGTATCTTCTCTATAATCAGACTGGATTGGTTCAATTTCATATTGACATATCGTAACATACAATTATTACTCC
>OZ038496.1:30879718-30882218 GCA_964036315.1 Acanthosepion esculentum
CAGGAAGACATTAGTGTCAATGGTATCTTCATTGACTTAATGTCTTGCCATTACGTGCGAGGTATTTCCGGAAGGTCTATATCAAAGTTTTTTCTCCGTTCCTCTGTATTTTCATTGTTAGCAATGCCTTGTTGCAACTTACCAGGTAGCTTTCGATATAGTTTGATTAAAGTTTCGCATGTTTTGATGCGGAAACATTTTCGACGACCTCTTGAATCTGGTCTTCATTAGAGAAAAAAATCCATTTGAAGTGTTTGAAAGTGTGATCGACAAAAGTAACAACCTGTTGGTGCTCGGTCTGCTGAATATAGCGGCTGGGTTAGAAGGGACCAACCTAGTTCCAAAATTATTTGTATTATGCTTGCTATTTGCGTTGTCGTGAAAAAGAACAACATTCTCTCTTTAATCCGCGGTGTACGCTGCCACGGCCAAGCAAAAATCTAAGCTATGTTAATGATCTCCAAATTTATTCGTAACTGCCATGTATAATTAATAGTTAGTACAGTTGTTCTCAAAATGTCCATCGCACCTCATAGGTGTGGCAGAAGAGGATAGCAGGTGAGGCGGAATGATTGAAAGACAAAGATTTATAAACAATCTAAAAAAATTCAAATATAAATATGATTTCAAAATTTAAAATATTATTATGGATTACTTGTAATTGCATTCATGAGTCCCAGTATAAATTGTTCTATATAATTATGGACCGATTTTATCATTGTGATATTTTTGCATTATATCAAGTATTAAGAATATAGTACGTAGGCTCCGCAAATTGGAGGAGAGAGTTATCAATGATAATGTTCTGACTTCGAATTCGCCTTTATCTCCCTTTAACACTCTGTGTTATTTTTTTTATTTTTAAATGTACTTTTATCACATAAAATTTGGTGAGGCTCGAGTAAATTTTCATTCCGAATATGCGGTCCAGAGAATAAAAAATGTTTGGGAACCATTAAGTTAGTATGATTCATACGTATATATATAGGGTGACCTAAAAAAACGGGAATTTTTGAAGTGCGTATTGACAGACATGAGCAAGTAGCAACACTGCGAGACAGTGACCATGAGCAAGTAAACATTTCGCCATTTTAGTAACGAGAATGAAATTCACAGTATCCCAGCTGAGATGTTGCAGCAGTCAATGAGGAATCTTAACAGCAGATTTCAAGAATGCATTCGTACAGGAGGACGCCATCTACAGGACATAATTTAAAAAAAATGAAAATTCCATCATTGTTTCTTAAATGACATGTTTTAAGGTTTCAATTACTATGAATTAAATATTTTTCTTCCATCACTCTTGGTTTTATTGTATTGTTAAAAAGTTCCCGTTTTTTGGGTCACCCTGTATATATATATATATATATATATATATATATATATATATATATATATATATATATATATATATATATATATAAATTATTAGGAGGATTTGAGATAATCATAATTAAATAATTCATCGAGTCTAGAAGAAACTTCAAGTGAATGCAGAATGTACTGGACGGCCGTTTCGTCCTATATTTGGGACTCATCAGCAGTGCGCATCCATTATTCGAGTCTAATTCGCTACGGCTTCGGTACTGAGGCCTGTTTGTCCGGTTGGCATGACGCTTGCGTCGTATCGTAACTGTGCGGGTTCAATCATCGGTAGTGGATGCATACTGCACTTGAGTCCTAAATGCAGGACGAAACGGACATCAAGTGCTTTCTGCATTTTGTTAAAGTTTCTTCTAGACTCGATGAATTACTTTATTATTTTATACGTACATACATACATACATACATACATATATATATATATATATATATATATATATATATATATATATATATATATATATATATATGCTCTCGAGCAAGTGTTTAATGCACTTTGGTTGCAAATTAATGATAATACGATTTTCAATCCCTCATATTTAACTTACAATGCATTCCCTTTAGTGCTCTGTCAGTTATTTTCAGCCATTGTGTGAGAGCGTATGTGCACATCGTCCTGACCACCTCGTCCGATACGTGATTCTTACATTTTTGTGTGCGATGTCTTTTGAAATTGAGTAACTCCTTCTGGCGTTAGAGCTCAGACCAGACACCAGATTCGTTCGCAGGGTGCAGCTTCTTTTAGTCGAAGGCTACTGGTTTAATACGAGTATAATAATTCTTTGGACGGATCATTACATAAGAAAAACAACATAAAACACAAGACGAAATTGTATCTGTCGGCAAATTTTATTCAGTTGCAACCTTCGCGTAAGGGTCGGCTGTAAGCGAGCGAGGAAAAGTGAGGCAGTGTGAGGGGCGGACAGTCTAACCCGGGTGTGCCTGCCTTCCACTGTTTTGTAGAGAATATGACTTCTTTGGGAAGTCAACTTTCGTCTAAAAATATTTGTCGACATCGTTCTTAGTCTGCTTTATTCAGCTGACCTCCTTTGTCAGGGTCGATTTCTCTGGTTCTTGGGAGGTCCTCTCCATTCAGCTAACCTCCTTTATCGGCGTT
>OZ038496.1:30887218-30922218 GCA_964036315.1 Acanthosepion esculentum
AAAAGTTCGGACTCATTCACGTCGCGGCTACAGCACGGCAGCCATTACTGTCGTTGTTTGCCTCGACCAGTCATGTGCGGAAGCATCACTTGTCTCGGTTATTGCGCACGCAATGCACAAATCTTAAAAGAGCCTGATTATTTACAAAAAAAAAAAATCTAGAAAGGAATTAATAATAACATGAACAATTTTAAGGTTCAAAATTCATCTTGAACTTGTAAGCTTGTAAATTAAAATTTGTTTTATTATTTAAACAAGAATTCATTATTATTACAGCTTCACTATAATAAAGAAACAACACTTGTCATTGCTTTTCGAAATAAACAAATTTAAAAAAATAATTCAATAAAAGTTTCACTTTCAAAAGTGTTGAAAGATTCCTATGGTTTTCCGCAATAAATGAGACGAGTAGGAAGATCAGTAAAAAGGCCGTTAACTAAGTAATCTTCCGTGCACGACTAAACGTGGCAAACGGATGTAAACAACGCCAGTAATAGCGGATGGAAACGACGCGAACGTGGCCAAACATTTATTGTTGCTAACTCCAAAACGGTAGATTTCCGGGTACTTTTACTGGCATTTTCGAAATAAGCTTGGAAATTTACAACGAAATGAAAATTTTCAGGAAATTTTAATTGCAATTCGTGTGCTGGGTTTAAACTGTAAATTTACCGATTTTTTTATACTTGTATGTAATGTAAAAAAAAAACCAAACTTGAAGACAGGCATATCGTGGAAATATTGTTAAACATTGTTAAACGCTAAAAACATGAATTTCTTCAAAAAACACCTTAAATAAGATATTGATATAGTCTTTTAAAGTATGAGATAAAATTTCTGTAAGTATAATGCATTTGCTTTTATTTTGACTACAATATGCACTTAACAATAAAAAAAAAATTATCATACAACTGTATCATATGTTGTTTCCGTCAATAAAACCACCACGAAGACGAATCCAAATTTGAACTTTTTGTTCGTAAGAGGAGCCTGGAGATAGATTGAAAAATAAAAGAAAATAAACTTTCGGTACTTTTATTTTATCTTTTACTTAAAAGTACAAAAGTATCTCATTTAAAAGTGTTTTTTTAAGGAATTGCAGAGTTACGGCAAACTTTTCGGCCTGTAGTGTACGTGAATCATTTTGTCTGTTATTATTAATGTTGTAGCATACCTACAGGCGATAATGGGTATGCTCCCATTCACATAAATGCAGTAGTAAATACTGTATGTTGGTCTGTAGTCGGACATTCGTCTCTAGCTGTGCTGGTCAAACTCTCTGCCTCAGGGCAGAGAGGATCCACGGACAAGGCTATGTCAAAGGGTAGAGACTCGAGAAACAGGTATCCGACCCCGTTTTATACGGATTCTACTGGGAATTTTTGTCCGAGCCTACAGGCTCGGATACTCCACATTAAATTCGACCTTGTGTCACATCTAACACCTGGAGGTGTTGGTAGATATCCTGCAGTTGGAGATTCATTGTGGAATTCATTTGACCCACTTCTAGCGAATCTTATATGTGTTTTTCTTGTCCTAAGTATTATCGTTCATTACCAACCTTCGTTTGATTATTCTATTCAGTAACCTTCCCTAGGTTACAACAATTATTATTATTATTATTAGACACACGCGCTCACACGCACACACACACACACACACACACACACACGCGCGCCCACACACACACACACACACACACATATATATATATATATATATAATTAACTAAGTACATTCAACTATCTCTTTGTGATGTTACGTATACGAGGGTCGGCTGAAAAGTTAATCAGTTGAGCACGGTCTGTGATAAATGTGAACTATGACAAAATTAACTTCGCCAGAAATTTTGCGTGTCAATCTGAGGTCAGTGCAGAGAATTCGGGAAGACTTGGATGAGTCTAATGGTGATCACGAAGGTGTTTTGAGTGACCATTAATGCTAGCTACGTTATGCCTTCATTTATCTTCCCACATGGCCTCAGACTCAGCACGTAGGTTTACATCAAGTGCCTTGAATGTGTAGTGCTGCCCTGGGTCAAGAGTGTGGCTACGTCTAGCAACAAGACTCTGCACCATGCCACACAAGCAGGAGAACTCAGTCATGGCTGTCAATCAATTCTGTGACCACATCATCCTTTACATCTGGCCACTTAACTCCCCAGATTGCAACCCCGTTGATTATGTGTGGGGCGCAGCTGAGCGAGAGACCAACAAAACTCCTTGTAACACCAAAAATGAACTGAAGGTAAGGATTATGGTAGCATTCACCAACTTAAGGGGATGCAGGAGTTTCCGAAGTCGCCTGGAGATTACATGTAGAGAGCAATCATATATATATTCTAGCAGTATAACCCGTCTTTGCCCGGGTCTTTCATTACTGGGTATTTTTGCCGTTCATTTGGAGCAGTTTAAGTTTAAAGTCAGCCTACCCGAAAATCATTACTAGTAACAACAATTGGGTGCAACTGAGGCACATTCCCAAATGGGGGGGGGGTAACAAGGGGGGGTGCTAAAAAGGGAACTGTATAATAATAAATAATATTATTGTAATAATTTCAACTATTTAATTTTTAATAAAGTTTTTTATGAAAGATATATATCCAAGAACAGATAGTAAATAGTAAAACGTTGCTGAGAATTATAATATACAGGAAGTAGTGGAGTGCCATTGTCGCTAACAATTTGGACTCAAAACCGGCACTGAACGATTATCTATCAAACAAAAAGCTTCATCAAAATCGGATGAGGAGTGTGGAAATGTATAAAAAACATCCGATCACAAACACACACACATACATATGTACACATTTTGAGAATTATATATATATATATATATATATATATATATATATATATATATATATGTTTGTGTGTGTGTGTGTGTGTGTGTATGTGATTGCTCTTTACCCAGTTTCGAGCAAGACCATTTTCTGACATCAGAATATCAGATCGGAACTCACATATAGTCTACAGATTATAGCATACTTCAGTCGCAGGTTTTAGACAAGTTGCCGTCCACCCAAGACTGAAGACCCAAGATTAACCCATAGCTGGAGGGAGAAGAGATGGGGTTATACTTTTTCCAACGGTATTTTATGCGCAAGTAAATTTAAGAAACTCGACTTGAATTTGAACTAACTCGCCGATATCTTCTTCCAAGATGATATCTATTACACCACCCGCACATATATATATATATATATATATATATATATATATATATATATATATATATATATATATATATATATATATATGCGTGTGTATTTCTCAGTATACCCTATATTGCTTGATTTATTTTCTACATCTGTGCATGCGTGTCACATAAAAAAAAATATTCTTTCAGTCTTGTTGAATAAGTCGTCATGTCTTACGACACTTCGCTTTATACTTTTTTATTTATCCAATCTTCCTTGAAGTGCGACATTTCTGATGCCCTTTTCGTTCATATTATTATTTTATTATTTTTTGCATAATTTTATTTCGATTTGCACTGAATCAAAACGGAAGAAAAAAAAACTACTGGAATCTTAGAAAAAGCGGAAAAAATGTGACACGGGTAGGGACAGGGTGAAAAAAAAAAATCAGCTCACCGGAAATAGTAGACATGCGCATAGATGACTACGCGTTCTTTGTCCACTTTTCAATGCGCGACTTTTAATGTCTTACATGCAAGAATTAATAATAATAATAATAATATTAATAATAATAATAATAATAAATGTAAGACATAAAAAATTCGAGAAATTGCAGGGAATTTCTGACATCCGCTTTTAGAGACGGGAGACCGAAATCCGCCCGCCTATTCTGATTAACAAGAAATATGCGTCTTTAAAATGGCTGCCGAAATTACAGAAATGAAAATAAATGCGCAGTATTAAAAAGCCGTGAAGCCAAATCGAAGTGTCAAAGGAAAATTGTGAAATGAGGTAAAATCGTTTGCTCTCTCCGTGTCTTTTTCGATAAAAAGTATCCGAAATTCATACCTGAATATTATGAATGATGCCAGCTTTTGTTTAACTTCCTGTCTTTTTTTCCCCCAATAGTTTTCTTCATTTAAAAAAAACAAACATTCCTTATTCAGATTTTTTCTTTCTCCCTCTTTTAACCTTATTTTTTAAATTTTTTCTTTAGGCATATTTAAGCGATCGGTTATTCCTTAATTTTGTTCTTTTTTTATTTCTTTCTGTCGGTTATCCATTTGTGAATTACGTCTTTCTTTCTGTCTTTCTTTTTTCTTAATTGAACATCATTCTTTCTTTCTTTATTTCTGAGTTTTCTTCTTTCACTCTGTTATAGTTCAGCTTCCCGTTTTCCAGTCTATTTCTTTCTTTCTTTCTTTCTTTCTTTCTTTCTTTCTTTCTTTCCTCTTTTCTTTCTTTCTTTCTTTCCTCTTTTCTTTCTTTCTTTCTTTCTTTCTTTCTTTCTTTCTGTTTTATTTTTTGTCTTTTCCAATTGTTGTCCTCATCTTTATTGTAACATTCACAACCTTTCGGTCGTTGTATGCTTCGATCTTCTTCAAATGATATTTTTAAAAATTTTGAACTGAACCCAGAAGAGTCAATCTGCATGGTGGCGTTTCTGAAGATTGGTCCGATGACATTTGTGTAGACGTTCTTCCCATGTTTATTTCCTGTTCATTTCGAGATTCCAAATATATCACCTGAAGAAGGCCGGAGTGTACAACGGCTGAAACGTTGTGAATGTGGCAGGAAAGATGGGGACAACAGTTCGGACAACGTAAATAGCTTAAATGCTTACAATACCTCGTCTCAGAAATATAGACAGATTTTTATCTTTTATTTATTAATTTATTTTCCTTACGTATTTCTTTCTTTTGTTAATTTTTTCTTTTCCTTTCTTTATTTTTTTATATATTTATTCTTTCTTTCATTTTCTAACTGTTACCGCTTGTTTTTTCCTTTTTATTTTCTCCCCTTTCTTTCTTACTTTTCCCATTTAATTTTTGTTTAATCTTTCTTTATTCTTTTCGTTCTTTCTCTCTCTCTCGCTCTCTCCCTCTCTCTCTCTCTCTCTATATATATATATATAATTATTTATTAGAAAATTATAACGTAAATAGGTTATAAAATCCCACATCAGTGATTTTATAACATATTTATGTTATAATTTTCGAATAAATAATTTTATTTGCACTACTCTGTATTGAGCACTCTTTTAAGAATAGTATTTTTTGGTTATTGGAATTTATTCCGTATACACCAATCCTATACTTGGATACATACATACATACATACACACACACACACATATATATATATATATATATATATATATATGTATATATATATATATATATATATATATATATATATATCACCTGATATATATATATATACATACATATATCTATATATATATACATATATATATATATATATATCGCCTGACGATTGCACTAGCATGAAACAGACTGTCGCCTCTAAGTGCTGACTTCCATGTCCACTTTTATATATATATATATATATATATATATATATATATATATATATATATATATATATTCTTACTCTGTCCTGAACATTGAGTGCTACCTGGATTGTATCCTCTTGGAAATTTATTTATATAGATTTATATATATATATATATATATATATATATATATATATATATATATGTGTGTGTGTGTAACACTATTTAGAAACGACAGGTTAATTAACCAATTAATTAACCACAGAAGTTAATTACGGGGATTACTTAAACCGATAGATATAACGAAAGACATACTGAGCGATAACGTAGACCGATAGATATAACGAAAGACATACTGAGCGATATTCTTTTTGTTTTGTTATTTTCCCAAAACAAGGGATCAAAGATTTTTTGTTTTGTTATTTTCAAGTGCGAATCAAGATAATCATTTTTACTTTCTCGCTGAAGTTTGATGCTGAGATATGCCAAATTCTCTGCGAGGACAAAGGAAGGAAAAAGAGAAAGAAAAGAAAGAAACAGAGGGTCAAGACTTAACAACTTAGATGATAAAAGAAAAAAAGGCCACCCACGAAAATTCTGATGGTCTTTGTCGTAGGGGTTGGTTGATGAATCCCAGAGCTTTTGGGAAGATAAAACATTGGCTGTGTCAGGATGGAGAACTTGTGTTATCAGTATTCGGTGGGTCATCTGCTGGCCGCACACGGAGCCCGGCCCTGGATCGAGGAGAGGTCGGCTGGACAGGGCATCTGTGTTCTGTTGAAATTCGTTTGTGA
Source organism: Acanthosepion esculentum (assembly GCA_964036315.1). Taxonomy (NCBI): domain Eukaryota; kingdom Metazoa; phylum Mollusca; class Cephalopoda; order Sepiida; family Sepiidae; genus Acanthosepion; species Acanthosepion esculentum. The sequence goes on from OZ038496.1 coordinate 30,893,448, forward strand.
TAACAAAAGCCATGTTATTGTGTCTTTCTTAATTAACCCAATTTTCGCCAAAATTCCGTCCACTTAATGTTGGCGAAAAACTTGATTGAGGAATTCCATATGCCGTGAAGTTGGATAAAAATTGAGATTATCATTTGACGCCTATTGGCCGAATAGCCAGGCGGAGGTGATCATGTGACGCAGGGAGGAGGCCTGCCACCGCCCATTGAGAGGATAGGTGTGAGATGTTACTGCGAGGAAGTGGGAAAACCGTTGACGCCCTCTAAAGTATGGTGAGATACCCATATGAGAGCAGAAGAGGTTGGGAGGATTTCCAAAAATGGAAAATGATAAATATTTCTGACCGAAAACAAAGAAAATCCTTATTGGGGATTTGAAATCAACGTGGTGGCCACACCACGTCCGACCCCACGCCAGGTTTTGATCAGCGTCCATATAAGCAAACGTCTTCGGGTGTTTTAGACAGTGAGTCCAGAAGAGTGAAGTTACAGCACAGTACAGTAAGGAGAGAGCAGTGCAGTGCAGTTCGCAGAGAGATCCAGTCGAGCCCAAGAGACAAGAGGACTCGGATACATAACGCCTCGCACAGGTGACCGCACGATTCCATGCCTTCCGACTTAGACTTCTAACCAAGAACAAATTCGTTGAAGTCCGATTTAGATTTCCCACCAAAGCAAGTTTTCGACTTAGACTTCTAACCAAGAACAAATTATAAAAGTCTGACTTATATTTTCCACCAGAGCCGACTTTATTGAAAAACCATCCAGACATCCAGAATTAGCAAAAAGTGTTACAATCCACATTTTTTTTTCTTCGGGCTGGGAGAGAAAGAGAGAGACGCACTCCTGTAACTCAACAAACCGTCATAAAATTAATCACTATTCCTCACCAGTCGCTCGCCTTGAAGTTGTTGTTTGTGCTTTTGTTTTTTTTTTTTGTCTACAATTATTGTGCAGTATCACCTTGACCCGGATTCGGCTGGCACTACGGCCCGACGTTTGATTGAACTCGTCAACCTAAGATCAAATCACAACGTGGGTAGGTTGAATCGAGATCAAAGCAGTTGCTTCGGTGACCAGGCGTTGGAAGCGAGCCGAGTACGACAAGTTGGTACTAGAACCCAACAAGACTTCAACCGATGTCCCAGGGTTAGCCCGTCACAAAGGACCGACATCACATTTGGCGTCGTGACTGAAAGAGGTCGGGTGTCACATATATATATATATATATATATATATATATATATATATATATATATATATATATGTATATTGACCACTAATACTATCTATCTATCTATCTATCTCTCTCTCTCCCTCTCTCTCTCTCTCTCTATATATATATATATATATATATATATGTGTGTGTTTGTGTGTGTGTGTGTGTATTTATCCCAGTATGTATCTATCTATCCCATTCTGTTGATCTATCTATCTATCTATCTATCTATCTATCTATCTATCTATCTATCTATCTATCTATCTATCTGACTTATTCAACCTATATTATGAAACGATGCTGAGAGAATTACAAGTCCTACTAGGATATATTATTGGCGGTCGCAATCTTAACAAATGATGATGTGCAGATTACACAGTATTGATAGCAGAGACAGAAAGGAAACTACAAGAACTCCTATAGAAGTTAGTGAAGGAAAGCGAGAAGAAAGGACTAAAGATCAATTGCAAGAAGAAGGAAAATCCCAACATGCAATTTAAATATTGGAGATATATAAATCGAACGAACAATTTAAATATCTGTGAAATGTTTTAACAGAAGACGTAAAGTGCGAGCCTTATATCCGAACGCTCTTTGGGGTAGCAAAAGATGCTTTCCAAAAGCTAAGCAAAGTATTAAGAAACATGAAAATTTCGTTAGAAACAAAGTAAAGACTTGAAGAAACAGAAACATGGTTCTACAGAAGGATGCTGAGAATACCATGAACAGAGCCTTTGAGCAACGACGAAGTTTTAGAGAAATTAGAAGCAAAAAGGACACTTATACTTAACATAAGAAAGAGAGAGAGTTTAAATTAATTTGAAACATAATGAGGAAAGGAAACTTGGAAAATATGATACTCACAGGTCAGATTGCAGACAAGATAAGCAGTGTAAAACAACGCATAATCTACTTAGCCAGATCGAGTAAATGCATGGCGGAACAAGGTTTAGGAGAGATAACAAAATGGCGAAATCTATTACGAGCTACAAAAGACAGGAAATTGTGGAAGGCCATGATCGCCAACGTCTTCTAAGGGTCGTGGCACGTAGATGAAGAAAAGTTAACACGGTCGTATCATTTCTTAACGTTTATTGTCCGTAGTTATGATTATAGTACTATTGTCCTTTCTATGCCTTCCACCACCCATAGAACCCGATTTTACAAGCGTAGGAACGAGTTGCATATCAGAGATGGATATAAAAAACAATTCCACCAGAAAGGAGAATGTAATTTTGTAGAATTTAATAACAAATCTAAGAGCAACAAAGAAAAGAAATTGTGGAGAGACATAATCGCCAACGTCCTTGCAGACAGCAATGTATATTTGAAGATCTTCAAAAAACTATCAAAATACAAGGACCTTGAAATCGAAATCTCAAAAATGTTGCACAGGAGGACATTAACAATTTCAGTTGTAGTTGGAGCCCTCGGATTGATTGGAAAAGATTCCAATAGACTCATTGAAGGGATTCCTGGAAGCCTGTGCCTTAAGGAAATACGAAAATTTGTTCTCACAAGTACAACTCATACCTTAGGAAGGGCTTCATATATGTGAAATATATGTGATGTTTTTTTCAAAAGTGTTCCGTGGAAAATGTCATGATGACATTTCTGACCTTAGGTCTCTGGTAGGGACCCAGAAAGAATTAAGTATACACCAGAAATCAAAGGAAATAATAATAATAATAATAATAATAATAATAACTGACCCAAGGAAACATCAGTCATATCACGCATTGCTTCTCATCTTAACTGAGTGGAGGTGTTATTATGTATATGTTTTTGTATTAAGATCGGCAAAAGAATTGTCAGATCAATGGCTGAAAATGACTTCCAGAGAATGAACCCAGTAGGTCATCGCGACGACCACCCTTCTTCGTACCATGTGGATTGTCGCAACAGAACCACAACGAAAGAACTCTACCAAATAAAATAAATAGCACCTGTAACTCGAAGAGAAAAGAATGGCACAATTAAGATGTTGACGTTCCGCGCTACTTAAAAAAAATGGTTAGGAAGGAAGGTTCCGTCAATACTGGAAAGAGCAACAACAGACCTTAGGAACTTTTCCTGAAAACCATTTTTAAGAGAAACATTTTATAAAATCAAAAAAATAGTTTGGTCAATGGTTACCGAATATTTCCTTATAAGGAAACGGTTAATATTACCATTACCATTACAATAAATTTCAAATTCATTACCAGAGAACTGCTTGTTATCTGTGTGACCATAACCAGTTAGGTAGACTACAGTTCAACAGTTTGAAGTCACTCCTAGAATTACCATGTGATGAACTTGGCAGAAGAGTGAATAAAATGAAAAAGAGGTCTTAGATTCATTGAAAAAAAAGAATGGAATTAGTTATGAAACTTTTACTTTGAGAAAATTTTGCAATGAATGCCAAATATTTGTGATACAGTAATCACGGCTAAAGGAGGATATTTTGAGGAGAGCAAAATTTAATCATAAAACGTTTTTTTTCTTTTTGTCATATTAGAATTTCTAATAAAAATCATGGCTCACTTTTTTTTTAACCATGTATAATATTTTTCTCTTATTTAAATTACAAAACAACTACTTTTCGGGCCAATTTTTAAAAAATTACCAGGAGTGTCCTCAAACTTTTGAAAGGAATTGTATGTTCCTTAGGAATCAACACATTGGCGTCTCTGTTCATGGACGGCACTAGTTGGTGAGTATCATTATCGAAAGAGTTTTTTTCTTTAAGTTTGAAGGATACTCACCAACTACTACTGACATGGGAATCCCATCAACGTTCTTGGGAAAAAACAATTCCATAGAAAAATGGATTTCAATTTCAAAATGTCAAAAGCAAAAAATAAAAATAAAAAGAGGTAAATAACATTAAATTTGTATTGAAATTCGAAGACAAACATACAATGAAGAAAACCAGCGACATTCTTATATCCAGCAAGGCTACTTAAAAGAAAATAAAGCTAGTAATATTTTAGACCCCAACCATGAGCCCGCGAACTCATGTCACCCGATTTTTTTACCATTGCGTTCTGTAGAGGATTTTGGTGCTATCTACTATTTTTGTCTTACGTTGATAGTTACATTTTGGTGTGCATATCAGTGTTTGCACGGATGACACTGCGACAGTTGAAAGCTCAATTTTATATATTAAGTCATCCCATAAGTTCTGTCCGAATTTTAACTTTTTGTTAATGTCTAATGGAGCTGAATATTATTTTCATGTTTAGATGCATTTAAACTGATCAAATTTTATTTCAGAGAACAATAAAATTAAATTTTGTTTGATTAAATCCCTGATAACATGGAAGTACCCAAGAATCATTTGAGGCACATAATGCTTTATGAGTTCAAGAAAGGAAACTCAGCAGCCGAAGCGGCTAGAAACATTCACTAAGTTTATGGAGAGGAATGTGTGAATGAAAGAACTTGAAGAAGATGGTTTGCAAAATTCAGAGTTGGAGATTTCACCATTGAAGATGAAGATCGAACCGGACATCCAGTTGAGTTTGATGAAAAGCTTCTTGAAGCACCCTTTGAAGAAAATCCTGCTTTATCAGTTGAGGAATTGGCAGTGGTTCTCAGTTCAAACCATACAACTGTTCATCGTCATCTTCAACAACTTTGAAAAGTTCCTAAACTTGGAAAATGGGTGCCTCATGAATTGTCTGAAAACAACCTCAAATCCCGAGTTGACATCTGCTCTTCTCTCCATTCTCGCCAACTTGTTTCACCTTTTTTGGATAGACTTGTGAGTGGCGACGGAAAATGGATCTTTTTTCGAAATGTTAAGCGTCGTAGACAGTGGCTTGGTAAAGGGGAATGACCCCAGCCACAGCCGAGAAGGGAACTTCATGGGAAAAAGGTTCTTCTTTCAATCTGGTGGGATTGCCAAGGAATAATCCACTTTGAATTCTTACCACCTAATGCAACAATTAATGCTCAAATATACTGTCAGCAATTAGAGCTTTTGAACCAAGCTTTGAAGAAAAAAGATCTGCTCTAGTGTTTCATCAGGACAATGCGCGGCCACACACAGCAAGAATCACGTCACAAAAGATCGAAGAACTTGGTTGGGAGAAAATTCCTCATCCACCTTATTCTCCCGACCTTGCTTCTTCAGAGTACCACTTGTTTCATAGCTTACAGAATCATTTGGAAGAAACAGCTTTTGTAACACAGGAAGAGGTTAAAACTGAGATTTGTGAGTTCTTCGAATCAAAGCCAAAAGAATTTTACAGTAATGGAATTAGTAAGCTTGTTAATAGATGGAAGGAAGTCATAGATGAAAATACATTGTTGATTGAATCTGTAATTAAATATAACATTTGGTCACTTGTTTTCTTTATTCAAAATTCGGACAGAACTTATGGGATGACCTGATATATATATATATATATATATATATATATATATATATATATGAGTGTGTGTGTAAATATATTTATATATATCTAGACACATATGTGTACATATATATATATATATATATGGACATTTATATTATGTTTAACGTTCTTTTTTATAGATACAAGTATTTAAGCAAATGCTCTGTTTTATAATAAACAGTATTAAATAACATTTACCGGCCTGAATTATTTAATACTGTTTATTATAAAACAGAGCATTTGCTTAAATACTTGTATCTATAAAAAAGAACGTTAAACATAATATAAATGTCTTTAAATAAATTGTCGGACAATGTCCAATTCTAAAATATATATATATATATCTACACACATTTATTTCTACAATTGTTTTAAACATATATATATATATATAAACATATATATATATATATATATTATATATATATATATATATATATATATATATATATATATATATATATATATATAGGTAATAATCTGTTGGTACATGATCCAAGTGAATCCTATTAATGCAGGATTAAATATTAAAAGTGATTCACACTTAGAGCTCAATATTTTAATTAAACAGAGCAACGTATTTTATACAATAGGAATTCAGATTACATTAGGTTAATGATCATTTTCACCTTGTAAATTGAAATAAAATTTACAAGTATTTTTCAAACCAGTCAACGCCTGATAAATTATTATTTTATTTCTGGCGATTTTTATTTCAGTATGTTATCATCAATTTACTGGTCCGAAAAATCTTTCTAAATTTTATTTGAATTTACAAGATGAAAAAGATCATTAACCTTATGTAATCTTAATTTCTATTGTAAGACACACACACACACAGACACACACACACACACACATACACACACACACACACACACACACGCATATATATATTGTTGTGGTAGGATCCACCTAATCTGCATAGGTGACTACCGACTATATAAATAATGGTTGGTACCGGAAGACAGGGGACGAATACAGAGATCCAACTAGAGACTCTGCCGACTGCGACTTAGTCAACACATTCTCCAGGAACGTCTTCCCAGAAATATACAGAAATACTATATGTAAATATTGTGTACACTTTCTTGTTATAATACATTCTTGTTCTAAGTACATTTTGTGTTACATTATTATTCCATGCATTAGTCAAGATTCAACAATGAGTCAAGACTCAACAATGGCGACGAAGTAGAACGAACCATACGCCAAGACTCAACATATATATATATATATATATATATATATATATATTATGTGTAAAACAATTACGGAATGTAGACTCAAGATGAAATTATTTATGATTTTTATCGTCATTTTACTACGATTATGTCGTCAATAGTCTCGTTAGATTTTATTAAAAACGTTCTTACTCATATTCTCTTCCATTTTATTTCATTTTTATCTTCTGTTTTTCAAAAGAGACAAAGTTCTATCAAAAGGAAAGAAGAAAATTCATATTTTTTCTTCTTTTTTTAGGGACAAATTCACATTCATCCTTTCGTGGGACGGAATGTCGGAAACACGTGAGCTTTCTTTCCGTTTTTAACCTTTCCCGCCTTTTTCAAGTCCCCGTCATATTTCGCGTTGCAATTTCCTGAAAATAAAATCTCGCTCTTGTCAGTTTGAATAACTAAATAAAAAGCGAACATCAACAAAAACGGACACATATATATATATATATATATATATATATATATATATATATATATATATATATATATTATATATATATATATATATATATATATATATATATATATATAAGTGTAACGTATGCCATCACCAAAGTAGAGAATGTTTATCATTCTGTGTTAAAAACATTTTACGTGTCCACTTAAAAAAAAAAAATGGCGATAAAAACTGGGAAAGGTATTCGAAAATTAATTTCATCGCTATTGAGTAATCTTTTCATTGAAGCCTGGCCGTAGAGAAGTACAATTTGACGTTTTATCTCCGTTTATGCCCCATCCACACACACACACACACACACACACACACACGCACGCACACACACACACACACACACGAATATATATATATATATGTATGTATATATATATATATATATATATATATATATATATATATATATATATATATATAAGGGGGGTTGAGGCGAATGTGTGTACTAGCGAGTCATATGATATCATGAGAAAGTAGAATAAGGTAAAAAAAGGAATATGTAATAATGAGAAAGGAGGGCCCGGAGAATCTGATACTCACATGTCGACTATAGGGAAAGAGAGACAAGGGAAAGCAACGCATGGCATACCTGACGGGCCTAAGCAAGTTGATGACAGAACATGGTCTGGGGGAGGTGGCGGAGGGACGAAATGAGTTCTAATGAGCTCTCTTCCTACGTACTTTGGCCGCATGAATTTAAGCGTGCTAGTAGATTGGCAACTAGGTCTCATCGTTTTACTGTTGAAATAGCTAGATGTAACCGCAAGTTCTATTCTAATAGTTTCTTCTTTCTGGCACTTCTCGCTTGTGGAACTCTCTTCCGGTTTATTACTTCCCTGATACCTACCTGATTCAAAAATTCAAATGCAATACCAATCTGTCTTCCAGAAACCTGTTTTTTTTATTGTCCTTTATTTTCACTAAAGTATTCTATTTTACTCCCAGCAACCTCTAACGTCTTAGTGGCATCATTACCTTGCTTGGGGTGAAATGATTAAAAACGTGTCTTTTACGATTGAGTCGACATTTTAAAATTACCTCACACACTATGTCTAAAATTTTGTACAGGGAGGTGGTAGTTCCAGGAATACATAATCTTCACATACAGACAAATAATATATGGTAACCCCAAAAAGCGGGAAATTTTGAAGTTCGTATTGCCATGAGCAAGTGGCAACACTTCAGGACAGTGACCTTGAGCAAGTAAACATTTCGCCATTTTAGTAACGAGAATGAAATTCACAGTATCCGAATATGCGGTCCAGAGAATAAAAAATGTTTGGGAACCATTAAGTTAGTATGATTCATACGTATATATATAGGGTGACCTAAAAAAACGGGAATTTTTGAAGTGCGTATTGACAGACATGAGCAAGTGGCAACACTGCGAGACAGTGACCATGAGCAAGTAAACATTTCGCCATTTTAGTAACGAGAATGAAATTCACAGTATCCCAGCTGAGATGTTGCAGCAGTCAATGAGAAATCTCAACAGCAGATTTCAAGAATGCATTCGTACAGGAGGACGCCATCTACAGGACGTAATTTAAATAAAATGAAAATTCCATCATTGTTTCTTAAATGGCATGTTTTAAGGTTTCAATTACTATGAATTAAATATTTTTCTTCCATCACTCTTGGTTTTATTGGATTGTTAAAAAGTTCCCGTTTTTTGGGGTACCCTGTATTTGGAATCCGCAGTCTGTTGGAAGGAATTGCACATTGTATATTTTCGCAATTTATTTTTGAAGAATTTTCAAAAACGTTCAATTCTTTGGGACATACCATATCCTACCGGCAAGCACATCGAGCTGCTGTCGGTAACTGGTGGCCAATTGATTTATCCTCCACGGTTCTTATGAGGAACATCGTTCGAATCGAATATATTTCTAGTCATTTCTAACTTTATTCTCCTTGAAATTAACCCATTGATGCCGAACTGGTATTACGTACAGAAATTAAAATTAAAAACGGTATTCGTCATAAGAATTAAAATAAAATAAAATTCCGGTATTAATTCTAAAAGTTTTGTGCTTCCTTGCGAATCCTCGTCGACACTTTTGTTTGTAACTTTTGCTATGTCAAGCGAAAGCTCGTTATCACTTCCAAAAATGCTCGTTATATTTGAGACTTCGTAGACGCCGGTACTAGTAGTAACGCTTTCTAATAATATCCACACTAGTAATACTTGTTCAAGTAGTAATCGCCAAATTAGTATAATGATCAGAATAGAATCGTAATCCGTAAAGAGAATGAACGTATAGCAATAGTGGATAGACAAGAAAATTGAACAGTGATAATATTTATTGTACAAAGTACAAATGTGGCACAAGGCCGAAAAGGGGAATGGGGAAAAAGAACGGTCTTAGCTAGCCACGAACACTGACCCAAACATACAAACTACTTACATAATAGTTGAGGGTCTCATTTGTTCATGCCTTCTTTTAACATTCGAGAAAAGTAGTGGACATTCTCTCTTCTTCCATTTTTTGTGATTCCTTGCGAAGCCTCGTCGCCACTTTTGTGATGTTGGACGGCTTCATTTGTCACTTTTGCTATGTCAAGCGAAATCTCGTTATCACTTCCAAAAATGCTCGTTATATTCGAGACTTCGTAGATGCCGGTACTAGTAGTAACGCCTTTCAATAAGATGCACACTAGTAATACTTGTTCAAGTAGTAATCGCCAAATTAGTATAATTAGTATCAGAAGAATATCGTAATCCGTAGAGAGAATGAACGTATAGCAATAATGGATAAATAAGAAGAGCGAACAGTGATCGTATAGCCATCACGCTACTTCCTATCTATTCACTTCCTTTACGATCACGTGATCTGCATAATAATGGAATCGCCCGTGTTACTCACTGGCGATTTAGTTTTAAACCACAGTGTCGGCAACGAAAAGTTAAAAAACTAACCCTGTATTACTTATGAAAAATAAAATGAAAGACTTGTATTAGCTATGAAAAATTAAAATAAAGCCCTGTAATATGAAGAATTAAGATAAAAAGCCAGGTATTATTTATAGAAATTAAAATAAAAGCCGTTTATTAATTATAACAATTAAAAGACCAGTATTATGTATAAATATTAGAAAAAAGTCCGGTATTAGTTATGAAAAATTAAAATAAAGCCCTGTAATATGAAGAATTAAGATAAAAAGCCAGGTATTATTTATAGAAATTAAAATAAAAGCCGTTTATTAATTATAACAATTAAAAGACCAGTATTATGTATAAATATTAGGAAAAAAAGCCCGGTATTAGTTATGAAAGATTAAAATAAAGCCCTGTAATATGAAGAATTAAAATAAAAAAGCCAGGTATTATTTATAGAAATTAAAATAAAAGCCGTTTATTAATTATAACAATTAAAAGACCAGTATTATGTATAAATATTAGAAAAAAAGCCCGGTATTAGTTATGAAAGATTAAAATAAAGCCCTGTATTATGAAAAATTAAAATAAAAGCCGTGTATTAAGTATAACAATTAAGATACAGAAATTAAAATAAAAGCACTTTATGAAAAAATAAAGTCCTGTATTCTTTAGGAAAATCTAAAATAAAATCCCGAAATTAGTTATAGAAATTGAAATAGCTGCGTATTAAGTATAACAATTAAAATAAAAGCCCTGTATTGTTTATAAAAACTAAAAGAAATGTTCGTTATGTGTTATAAAAATTAAGATAAATGAACAGTGTTAATTGCAAGAATAAAAATAAAACCTGGTATTATATAAAAATAAACGACGAGGGGATGTAATTTTTGTGGGCTAAATAAATTAATAAAGGTATAAATTAATGTATAAAATTCAACTTTCAAAACAAATTTGAAAGAATTAAAAATAAATACCCTTTTTTTAATGGTCCGGATATGATAGTTAAAAGGAAGGAAGGAAGAAAGGGAGGAAGGAAGAGTAAATAAACGTGAAATTGATAGTAAGGAAGAAAAATAAAAGGAAATAAGGGAAAGGTACTTTATTCAGCGAAAATGAAGCAAAGAAAGATTTAATTAAAAATAAAGAAAGAAGCAAATGAGAACGTAATGAAGCGAAAATAAACGAAAAAAAATGAATGAAAGAAGAAAAGAAGGGTAGTAAATTATTCCTCTTGAATTCAGCTTCTAAAGCAAGGCTATCCTCGTGGAGCTGGGGGCCCGCCCCTGATTTGTAATCCGTGGGAGAAATCTTAACAATATAAGATACGCATATAAAACTGTTTTGATGTCAGTCACAAGCGGAAAACTCTAGGACCTCATAGACGCAAGGGAAGCAGGAACAAATGCCTCAGCAAAATGTATGATTGTTGACAACAGGATAAGCCCCAAATGCGAGCTACGAACTGGTGATATCAAAATTAAGCAAGAAACTTTTTTTTTAAGCTTTTCACCCCAAGCAAGGCTGGAAGCCACTAGCACGCAAGGGGTTACAGAAGATTTGGAGCGAGAGCAGATAAGAGTGAAAGAAGAAAAGAATGTGGAGAAATATAGTGGATAGATCAAGGCAAGGGGTTACAGAAGATTTGGAGCGAGAGCAGATAGGAGTGAAAGAGGAAAGGACGCGGAGAAGGATAGTGGATAGATCAAGGCAAGGGGTTACAGAAGATTTGGAGCGAGAGCAGATAGGAGTGAAAAAAGGAAGGATGTGGAAAAGGATAGTGGATAGATCAAGGCAAGGGGTTACAGAAGATTTGGGGCGAGAGCAGATAGGAGCGAAAGAGGAAAGGATGTGGAGAGGGATAGTGGATAGATCAAGGCAAGGGGTTACAGAAGATTTGGAACGAGAGCAGATAGGAGTGAAAGAGGAAAGGATGTGGAGAAGGGTAGTGCATAGATCAAGGCAAGTGGTTACAGAAGATTTAGAGCGAGAGTAGATAGGAGTGAAAGAAAGGATATGGAGAAGGATTGTGGATAGATCAAGGCAACTGAAGATGTCGATTGACGTTACATTTGAATAGTTGGAGATTATAGTTGTCAGGGAAACAGGAAAAAGGAAGGGAGTTTCACAGGCGAGTGGTGCGAGATATGAAGCTATTGGAGTAGAAGAGACGTCTACGTTTAACAGTTTCAACAGTGAAAGGGTGGGAGCGGGATGCCAGCCTCGTAGGACGCTTGAATTCACGAAGCCTGGGAACCAGCGAAAGCAGCCCATCGGAGCAATTACCGTGAAAGTATTTGTAAAAAAGACAGAGCGAGGCGACGGCGCGTCTGTGTGAGAGCGACCGCAGACGAGATATCTGGGAAGTGTTTCAAAAGAGGCCACAAAATGTCACACAAAAATCCGAATGCATACTGAAACAGGAAAGACGTCTTAAAAAAAACAAACTAAACAGAATTCTAAGAAAAGGAAAATCTCGTTCGTAACAAAGAAAATAATACTGAACTGCCAGAATACTGAATTGTCCAGAGAATGTTGGACAATTTCCTAACGGATAAAGAGAAAACTGCAGGCAACAGAGATGTGGCTCTACAGAAATATGATGAGGATAGCATGAACAGACCATGTAAGCGTCGAGGTAGTCATAAGGAATGCGAAAAGAAAAAGGATTAGAATGAAAAAGAGACAGTTGAAAGAGTTGAAATGAAATGTACACATAATAAGGAAGCAGGGCTTGGAGATTTTTACATTGACAGGACATATCAAAGGTAAAGGAGACAGTTTGCCGCCTTCCGGACGAGAATCGGTGTCAAAATAGCGTGTGGAAGGAATGAACAAAAACAAAAAAAAAACATTGTTAAGATGTTCACAATATTGGGGGTTGTGAAATTTTGAAATGAAAACAATTGAAAAATTAATAATAATGGCTGATAAATGATTCAGCTAATAAAATATTCTTCCCAGCCTCTATCTTAAAAACAACTTAAAAGAGGCCGTTTGGCCAAAATTAACGATAAAAAAACAAAAACAAATGATAACTATAGATAAAGTTCATTTTCTTCAGAAAGTCACCCACTCCTGTAGTTCACTGCTACTAAGAAGCAGGGATTTCTTTTTCTCCTGATGATGACCATGCTGGCCGAAACTAGTCGAGGAACCTAACTGAAATAATAAAACAAAAAAATATTAATATACAACCCAGTGTGTCTGAAAATTTCAATTTTTTAATATTTTTATTGTTCAAAACACACACACATACACACACACACACACACACACACACACACACACACACACACACACACACATATATATATATATATATATATATATATATATATATATATATATATATAGAGAGAGAGAGAGAGAGAGAGAGAGAGTTGTATATTTAGGCAGCAATCCTTCGTTTATGAATGCTTCATTAAAGACGACAGACAAGGTACTACCATTGAGCTTTTTATTTATTTTTTTTGTGTTCGAACAAGAGCTTTCTTTACAGGACAAAGGGTGTGTAAGAACTGTCCAAATTTTTTTAAATTTCCGAATACGGTTAGCAACTACATGCTTATCCAGGCGTCTTACCTTAAACCTATCTGATCACAGCTCCATTAGAACGCATTTAAACACGCAGACTCCATTAGAAACATACTAGTAGAAAACACATTATTTTCGAGGTAGTGGTAGGAGACGTTATGCAGTTTTATCTTCCTTATTTTTTTCTTTCTTGCCAAATCCCCGGCTTGCGAACATTTCTCTTAACAATAATAATAATAATAATAATAATAATAATAATAATATGAAAATAATTCGGCAACGATGTTATTTTATTTAATTCATTGAAAATGGATTTTTGGTGATTGCCTTCCTAGGCTTCCATAGTTCGATACTGTATCTGAAAAATTGTGCTTTAATCGTGGTCACCACGATTTTCGATCTTTTCGCTGAGGTCAAATTGTAGTATCTGTTCATATCAGCTTACTCTGATTCTCTCTACACTTCTATCTTGCCTTCTTTCTTTCACTTTCTCACAGAAACAAGTAATGTCTTTTCCACGGGATCAAAACGCGGAATAGTCCATTATTTATGAGATATTGTCAGGACATAACGGTCGTGCTAAATAACGAAGAGAAAGGCAAGCTCAATTATAATAGGCTGGTTGACATTATTTCATGTAATAAAACATAAAATGAAAATACTGATTCAATTTAAACGAGAAACCTGAATTTCATTGTACAAATTTTAGGGCCTTTTTCTCATCAATCGGTATTTTGGCCACACAGTATCGAACCTGTAGATACATGCCCCCGGCTCCCTACTCTATCACGACATGACAAGCGCGCCTATTGGCTGGCCCCAGCACCCGGAAATTAATTAAAAATTTCCCGCCTTTCAATTATTCTGACATTCAAGCAAGGCGTGCAGCTATCCAATTAAGAGTGTAATTAATTAATTAATCGACTGATTAATTGATTTAAGCAAACACTCGGGCCATTTAGGAAGCAAATTGATAATCTGATTTCACAATTTTCAAGGTAGATGTTTGAAGAGAGTGGGTTTGGCTAGAAGTAAGAAATATAGTAGAAAATAATAACATGGACCCTAAACGATAATTATATATCAAAAATGGATATTTTCTGTAGTTAATATTAAGAGGAGACTTTTTAAATCATTGGCAATTCGATTTAAATAACGGTTTGCCTCATATCCGAAAGTGTAGCCTTCCTTTCGTAAGTCGAAATAGCAGTTATCATTAATTTGCACAAGGAAAATCTTTGCACGATCCAACATCCCCGCAGATTAATCACGTGTGAGATTTTCGATCTAAAATGATTAATTGAAACTATGGATTTTAAAAGGTCTTCCATATTTAGGGCTGGTTTGCAGGATTTCTGGATGTGTGGGTTGTGTAATAGATTGTCTCACGGGAGAAATCGGAAAGGCGTGTTCGAATTCCAGTCGAGTTCGTTACATTCTCTTACGAGCCAAATCCTTTAGGAAAGGTATGAAACTATTTTTTATCCCCTACATATGGGTTATATAGTAGGACGTGTATCTGAAAAATCATTGTATCTAAAAAATAAAATTCAAAATGTAATATTCACTTACAAAACAAACAGTAATTCTTACAGTCCAAAAATAAGTTTCAGCGTTAAATAATCCACAAAGGGTTGATAAGCCGTAAAAAACAAATCGATCAAGCAATTAAGTGCGGTATTTATTCAGTATGTAGAAAATATTGGGTAAGAGAGGCATTCGTGTCCCTGAATCTAACGTTGTCACTGTATCTTATTTAACTGCGTATGTCGCTGTGGGTTTGTAGCTGTGACTGGAATTCGGAAGTGGGCCGAATCGTTTGCGGCCTCAGATTTGTTTACATTGTTTTTTCTTGTTAGAAATATAGTACAATTAGCCTGTCTCTACCTCTTGCTGAAAGTCACTTGATATTTTCGTACTGGCCGAACGATTTATTCCAGTGATGTTAAACAGCGCAACGCATATAGTATGAACTGTCTAATTTTATTACTTTTAATAAAGAAATTCTACAATCTACTTTTCAGTAAAAGAGAGGGAGAGGTAGTCAGTCAAAATGAGACCGCCAGATATATTTATTCGCACATTTCTAGCGTTTTCAGACACGCGTGTTCCCTGATAGGAAAGCATTCTTACTGAAAATATTGACGGAGAAATTCCTGTTACAAACAAATGTATTACCTTTTTCCAAACTAGTATTTCGTTATGTCCAACAGTTCACGGTCGAATAAAATGGCACACCAGCCCTAATACTACAAGCGGAAATAAAGCAATTGAAGCGAACACATGCTTCCTTCTTGTTTGCATCCCTTCTTGGAGAGGATGCAAACAAGAAGGAAGCATGCCTAACTTCGGGAAGGGGCAGCTGAAATTTCTGGGACACTTAATGAGAAAGGTGGGCTTGGTGAATCTGATACTCACAGGTCGAATAGAGGGAAAGAAAGGCAAGAGAAAAGCAACGCATGTCATTCCTAGCGGGCTTAAGAAAGTGGATGACAGAACATAGCCTGGGGGAAGTCGCAAAGGGACAAAACTTATTGAGAGATACAAGGGATAGCGGTAGTGGAGGGCGATGATCGTCTATGTTCTGAAGGGACACGGCACATAAATAGAAAAGTACTAAAACTATTTACTAAAGGCTAATTCAGGGGCTTGTGAAGATATCATCTGAGGTTTCCCCCGCAGGAATTCTTGTATCCAAATTCCTGTGCATGAGAGATAAGTGTTGCATTAGCAAATCGTGAATAATTTATCTAAAAAGAAATTAAAAATTTAAGATGTAACCATGTCAACTTTTATTAAATATTGACATTTATGTATTATATTCAGGTTTTCAAATAGCACAAAAAAATATTTATTCATTTTTGACTCAGGTTTCTTCAGTCTTCATTTCAATTACTGAATTGTCAAGCATCCTTCATTTTTCACGAGGACTTCTTTCATCTTCATAATGCTCGCACGCTGGGTTTATGATATCCTAAACATCCTTCTGTAGAACCATACTTCCGTTGCCTTGAGTCTCTCCTTCATCTTTGAGGAGACCGTCCAGCATTAGTTACCGTAAAGTGGAAAGACAAAAGACCAATCAGGGACGCTATTCGGTTTTCGTAAAAGAAAGAAAAACAAGAGAGCTTAACGTCACATGCTAATAATCCGTTTTGATCTGGTAGAAAGACATATCGGAGACGCTACTCGATTTCTGTGAGAAAATGAAAGAAAGTAGGGAAGATAGATGTTTTAACGTCTGTTTCAGTGAAATGAAAAAGATGTAAATTTCAAATATTTCCATTTATAACGACTTTTTAAAATAATGGTCAGCATTCATATTTATGATTGTTATTGCAATATTTTGCTAGATTTATTAAGCTCAAATATTTAACGATGCCATGGGGGAAATTCTACTGATATTTTATTGTCATAGAACTCGCCATAACCTTATTCAATGATTAACTTAAGAATTAAGATTCACCAGATATTTCACCATCCTGGGTAAGACGATTAACTACATTCGCGTCCTGGATAAGACGATAAACTACATCCAACAGCAAAGCTTCTGATCTGGAGGTTTTGAGAAGTGTGGAACTACAGCTTAATTGCTGGTGTTCCCAGGTCCACTTTGATCCTGGGTGGTAGCACCTATCAGAGTCCCAGCCATGGGTAAATAGTTAACCCCCAAACTGGGGTCAAAACACTATGTAAAAATAAGTTTTAATAACAAATACTTTTTTCGAAAAAACATTATTACCAGCAATACATTTTTGTAAAAAAATATTACTAAGAATAAAAATTGTTGGTATTAAATAACCTATTGATCGTGATATACCGTAAAACAAACCAAACCGGAAATTACAAATAGGAAATGGTAAAATTTTCTCGGGGTAGAACTAGTAAATATTTAATTTGGTCGGTGTAAACGAATTCTGGTCGTTATAATACTATGAATGCTTCTTTTTTTAAAAATTGAATCAATGGTTTTAATGTTAAAATGTTTAACCTTCCTTACATTTTTTTAAAAAATTTTGATTCTTGGTACCTCGACCGCAGGAATTTAAGCATACTACTAGATTGGAAAGTAGGTCTCATCGTTTTAATGTTGATGTAACCGCGAGTTCTCTCCTAGAACTTTATTTTCTCGCACTTCTCGCCTGTGGAACTCTCTTCCTGTATCTTGCTTCATGTACCTTGTCAGTTCAAAACTTAGGCGATCATGGCTCTCCACAATTTTGTCTTTTTGCTATCTCTACCAAACTTTCTTTTGCCATCCAAACTCACTAAGTAAGTTAAGCGTTATTTCCTCTGTCCCTCTTGCCTTCAATCTGTCCTGTAAGTATCAGATTTTCTAAGCCCCTTATTATTTGCCTTAGGAATTTGAACTATTTCTACTTGATGTTATGTATAAATTTCCTTTCTGTTCCATCATTTTCTAAAACTTCGTCATTGCTTACATTTTCGGTCCATGTTATCCTCAGCGTCCCTCTGTAGGACCAGTCTCTTCTCCATTTTTGAGGATATTGTCTAACATTCACTTCAATATGGGAGGACTGATAAAATATATATTTTCACTCCAAAGTAAGGCAATGAAGCCACTAAGGCATAAGGACTTAAAGAACATGAGAAAAAGAAAAACATTATTAAGGAGAGAGAGAGAGAGAGAGAGAGAGAGAGAGAGAGAGAGAGAGAGAGAGAGAGAGAGAGAGAGGGGTGGGGGGAGAGAAAGAAAGAGAACAATAAAAGATCAAGAATTAAGAAGACAAAAGATAACGATTGACATTGCATTTAAATTTTTGAAGATCAAAGTTGATTGGAAAACAAAAGAAAAGGTAAAAGTAATTATAATGGTAAAAGGTCAAAAGTTACTTAGAGGAGGAAAAAGAAGGAAGTTGTGGAGAACAATGATCGTCATTGGAAATGAAGATCGAACGTCACTTTCTTGAATTCTATTCGCCGTTATTTAAATATTCCCTGACGCGGATGTAGATTTACACACACACGCATTGCATCACTACTCGTACAAACACTTGCAGGGGCATCAGGGCACATTATCTTTTTATCCCCTTGACTGTATTTTGAAATTCCGTCTTTTTGTTTGTTTGCTATTATGCCCAACAAACTCCATTAATTACGCGACCTCTTTCGTTATATTCTAAAGAAATGGCCAAATGTCGGGGCTCTACTAATTAACACATAGAACACCAATTAATCACCCCCTCTATTAATCTTTTCTTTCCTCAGCATGGGAACAACGAAGTGCTGAATTGTTTGTAAATTCTGCTAAGAGGCTGTAGTGGGTGAAACGTGTGGTGGAGCTGAACCAGAATAGCTCATGCGGTAGGGATGTATTTTGTGGTCAGCTCAAAGATCGGCGCTTGAAACTTTTAAGGATGGCATAAGTAAGGGAGATAACCCTCGAAGAGAGGCTGACGAGGAGTAAGATCTCTGAATTTTGACAAAATTGCAGACCATCGTATATATCTGCGAACGGGAGTAGCAAAAAGTATATTTTTATTTTTTCACTATTACTCTTCCCAATACAAGGCCCCAAATTCCACTCAAAGTTTTCTTCTGTGTGCCATGTTCTTCAGGATCGTGGCTCTCTACAGCTTCCTATCCTTTGTAGCTCTTAATAAGTTTTGACTTTTTGTCAACACTCCAAAATCAGGCAGGTAGGTTCAACCGTTATCTTCTATGTATTTTTGTTGTCTTCTCTCCTTAATAATGTTTTTTTCTCAGATTCTTTCACATCCGGTCTTGCGTCTTAGTAGATTTATTGCCCTGCTTGGGGTGAAATGAAAAAAATACTTATTTTTACATGATCGCATTATACTTGTAGTACCTTATGTTCCTGTGCAATCAGTGAATTAAATACTAGTCTTCTTTTTTTAAGTAAATTTTTTTTCATGAGCAAGGTCACAATATGCATTGATCTTCAAAGCAAGGCGATAATGCCACTAAGACGTAAGGTGCTACTGGAAGTGAAAAAGAGTGGGAAGACATTAGAATGCCATCCTTAACGGTTTCAAGCACAGATTTTTGAGATGACAACAAAATGCATCCCTACCAGTGTAGATAGGTTCGCCTATCGCCCGGTTTACACTTCTCCGTGGTCTTTTGTACAGGAATAGAGATGTAGCCTTGTTTCTTGTTTAGGGTTGGGTTCCCTGTTCCTTTTAAAGTCTGCTTTAGCTCTGTACTCTGTCTGCGCCTGAAGGCTGAAATTTTATTCACTAATTATTTATTTTATTTTACCAATTGTTTCTTCTCTCTTCCACCAATAGGAGTAGATAGTTCCGCCTATCGTCCGGTTCACACTCCTCTCTAATCTTTTGAACAGTGAAGGTGCTGCTGGAAGTGAAAAAGAGTGGGAAGACATTAGAATGCAACAGAGACCCAATCCTAAGCAGAAAGCAAGTGATAAACCTCTACACCTGATCAAAAGATTAGAGAGGAGTGTCAACCGGACGATAGGCGGAACTATCTACTCCTATTGGTGGAAGAGAGAAGAAACAATTGGTAAAATAAAATAAATAATTAGTGAATAAAATTTCAGCGTTCAGGCGCAGGCAGAGTACAGAGCTAAAGTAGACTTTAAAAGGAACAGGGCACCCAATCCTAAACAAGAAACAAGGCTACATCTCTATTCCTGTACAAAAGACCACGGAGAAGTGTAAACTGGGCGATAGGCGAACCTATCTACACTGGTAGGGATGCATTTTGTCGTCATCTCAAAAATCTGTGCTTGAAACCGTTAAGGATGGCATATGTAAGGGAGATAACCGTCGAAGAGAGGCTGACGCGGGTTAAGATCTCTGAATTTTAACGAAATTGCAGACCATTGCAACGCAGACTGCGAACGGGAGTAGCAAAAAGTATATATTTATTTTTTCACTATTAATCTCCCCTATACAAGTCTCCAAATACACTCAAGGTCTTCTGCTTCTATGTTCCGTGTCTTTTCAGGACGTTGGCGAAAGTTTTGACATTTTGCCAACTCTTCCAAATCAGGCAGGTAGGGTGTACGTTGCTTTCTTCTGATTATATTACCTTCAATCTGTCCTGTGAGTGTAAAATATTCCAAGCCCTCTTTTCTCATTATACCCCTCAGAAACTTCACATGTCTCCCCCCGATGCGGATATATGTATCATTTTTGTTGCTACTATCTCTAGCACTTCGTTGTTTCTCACATCTTCGATCCATGGTATTCTCAGCATCCTTCTGTTGCTAGAAGTCTCTTCTTCCCCTTTAAGGATATTGTGCAGGATTCACTACCATATTGGAAGACTGATATTACAAAACCGTTTAGTTCACTTTTCCTGGTTTCTAACGATTTTTTTTCTGTTTTATAATACTTTACTCAGCTTTTGAAAGGCAACTTTTGCTATCCCAATGCGCGTTCAGATTTCAGTGTCTCATCTTCTGTCCTCTCTTAATACACTTCCCAGATATTTAAATTGTTGCGTCGGTATCTCAAATCTGTAACTTGCATGTAACAGCTGCCCGGTTTGATCCTGAGCTATTTCCATGTTTGTCAGTACTGTCGCCGATCAGCTAATGCTTATCTGCTTTCTGATTCATTCATTCATCTGCTTCTTGTCTCACGTGAAGCAGTGAAGAGCGAATTCCGTCCGTACTTGAGTGCTCGATCGGACCGTGGTGAAACGGTGCTACAAAAGGAAAAATAACTTCCAATGGCGAAAATAAAAAATAACATAAAATAAAAAAAGAAGGTTGCCAGTTTAATTTTCATTTGGTTTATATTGTTTTTGATACAACAAAATTAACTCTTCCCGTTAAAATCTCTGTCGTAACGCTTTGTCTTTTTCTTCTAAAACTTGGAGCGGGTTCAATCAACAAAGAAAGAGGTTAGTCGGGAATTCTCTCAACAGCAGGTCACGTGGCTTTCAGCAGCTCCTTCGTCCGCTACTGTCGTTTGCGTCTCTTGTCGACACTTGCTCCAACTTCTGTTTCGCCCGACTCTCATCGCGCCTAGGACTCATCAATATTCATATCAATTAATTATTTTCTCCAATGTTGGAGAATGACGCTGACCTTGAAACAAAGCGGTCAGTTATTCAAAACAATACATTCTTCGACGACATACTTTTTTTTATGATTCCTTTATATATCCTGAGGATAATCGACCTGTGATCAATTACCTATTCAAAACAATAATTTTTCCTATAACAAAGTTTGTGTTTATAAATTTGTTAGGTCCTTGACATCAAACGATTATCTCTGTTACCGATTTTTCTGTATGACCCATGTAATTTTCTGCCTATTTTGCATGTTTACAAAAGGACACCTCACATTGTTTACATTACCGACTTTGTGAATTCTAATCAGCTACTAGTGGTGAGCTAGGAGTTAATCAAGGTGAAACACAAGTGAATCCCAAGTGAAGGTATTCACTGACCTTCCCGCGCGGTCAGATGTGACACCAGGCCGAATTTAATGCGGGGCATCCGAGCCCATAGGCTCGGTCAAAGATTTTCCGGAGACCCTGCATATACGGGGTCGGGTAGCTGTCTCCCCAGACAAGACCCTGTTCTTCGACATACCCTCGTTTGGGTTTCTCTCTGCCCGGTGGCAGAGAGTTTGACAAGCACACTTGGAACCACTTGGAAGATATTCACTAACCTCCCCACGCGGGTAGATGTGACCAAAGGTTGAATTTAATGTGCGGTGAACTGAGTCCGTAGACTCGGGCGAAAATTTCCTGTAGATCCAGTATACACGGTGTCGAGTAGCTGTCTACAATCCCCAGTCAAAATTCTGCCCTTCGACATAGCCTCGTTCTAAGTTTCTTGACAAGCGCAGTTGGAAGTGAATCGCATGTGAAACAACATAGGGATATTCCACTGTAAGTATAAGGATTGGGACATACACCTTATAGTCCATAGGTACGGTATAACATCAAATGAAGTTTTACTTCAATCATATTCATCTTAACCTTCACAAATTTTCTATTCTGGGACTCATTCTGATATTGAATTGTCAATACAAATTCTATTGTATTAAAATTTCTTACATTCTTTCTTTACTTTGATTTGCAATGACTTTGTCTATGACCTAGTCTTCCACATTGGAAACAATTTTGTTTTATTTTTGAACGAGCAATCTGCCTTAAAATGTATTCTTCCGCAAGTGTAACATAGGTTCACTGCTGACCTTTTTTTTTTCATTTTTCTTTGTTCACACTGTCTACACTTATACCTTCCTTCAATCTTTTTTCAATATCATGTCTATCGATAAGGTTAATTTTTGGCCCTGTCCATGTTTTGTCAGAATGCACGAACGAATTTCTAAGTTTTTACTCGAAGATAATCCTTACACAAAAAATAAACATTTAAACATATCTGGAGATTTTTCGTTCAGTTCATATTTTTGGATTTACAGCAATGCCAGCATAAATAACAATATCTTCGTCATCTGTTTTATAAAATGTAAGCATTGCGAACGTGTAAGAAATAGGAAGCTTCCTTCATTGACAATTTTAAACCAAATTAACAGTTTCATCAAACGTAATATTTTTTTTTTTAAGGAAAAATGTAATTACAATATGTTTCGTGCTCTGTTTTATCTCGTCGGTCTGGGCAATCTTTTTTGGAAAAATTCTTTGTACATTCTCGAATACGACAAAAAACGTAACACCTCCAGGGTTATATGAAAATTCGCCACTAGTGTTTGCGACAGCGTAAGACGTGAAGAAACCTGGGGTACTAGTTTCATTTTGTTTCCGCAATATTCCTTCACACATCCTTGTCTGGAGCTTGAATATTTATAGAATTTGTTGTTGTTGTTGTTGTTGTTGTTGTTGTTGTTGCAGTTGCTGTTTTTTTGTTGTTGTTATAGTTGTTGGAGTATTTCTAAGATGACTGGTAGTGGAAGAGAATGAGAAGACTTTAGTGAGGAGAAAGGACAATAGAAAGGAGACGTTTCAGGGCTACAAAAGATGGCGATTGATGTCACATTTATATTTTTGAAGATTGTTGATAGTAGGAATGCAAGAAACAGCAGGCGAGAAGTGCGAGAAAAGAAACTATAAGAATAGAACTTACGGTTACATCTAGCTGTTTCAACATTAAATGGGTCAGTATAGTTTCCAAAGTTGTACGCTTAAATTCACTCGGGTCAGGTATCAAGGAGGAAAAATCATGAGAACAATTGCTAAGAAAGTTTTTAACCAGTATTTATTTTAATATTATTTTATTTAAAATTCTTTGAATAAAAACATACTTTTTGATGAATCAAATTGTATCATGAGAACTTAACTGATTCACTAATTCTTCTAGATGATTTATAAGCAATACATTTAACCATTTTGGCGTTTTTTTTTTGTATAGGATGTTTTTTTGTATAAAGTGTTTTTTGTATAAGGTGCCTTTTTTTATAAGTTGCTTTTTTGTATTTTTATTTGCCTCAGGTGTTTTGGCATAAGGTGTTTTTGTATGAGGTGATTTTTTGTATACGGTTTTCTTTTATATAAAGGTTTTTTTTATAAGGTGTTTTGTATATATATTTTTGTATAAGGCTTTTTTGTATAATGTTTTTGTAAGTTTTTTGTATAAGATGTTTTGTATATTTTTGTATAAATTTTTTGTATTTTTGTGTTTTTTATAAGGTGTTTTTGTATGAGACGTTTTTGCATAAGGTTCTTTCGTATAAGTTTTTATATATGGTGTTTTTATAAGGTGTTTTTATATAATTTTTCATGAGGTATTATTTTGTATAAGGTTTTTTATAAACTGTTTTTGCTTAACGTGTTTTTTGTGTAACGTGTTTTGTATAATTTATTTTTATAAGGCATTTTTTAATAAAGATTTTTTTGTATAAGGTATTTTATATGAGGTATTTAGTATAATTTCTTTTGTATAAAGTGTTTTTTAATTAAAATTTTCACTGTATAAGTTTTTTAAAATTTTTTACACGGTGTTTTTTGTATAAGGTGTTTTTCTATAAGATTTTGTATAAGTTTTTTAAGGTGTGTTTTTGTATAAGGTGCGTTTTTTATAAGATGTTTTTTGTATAAGTTTTTTTTGCATATTTTTATAAGGCGTGTTTTTTGTATAAGGTGTGTTTTGCATAATGCGTTTTTTGTATAAGGTCGACTGTGATTACAGAAGTTTTTTGTTTAAGGTGTTTTTATTAGGTGTTTTTATGTAATCATTTTCATAAGGTGTTTGTATAATATGATCTGTAGTATAAAGTGTTTTGTATAAAGTGTTTTTGTATAAGATGTTTTTGTATAACTGTTTCGCATAATTATTGTATAAGTTTTTTTTTTGTATAAAGTTTTTTATTTATTATAAAATGTGTTCTTTGTATAATGGGGTTTTTTATAAGATTTACTGCATTTACAGAATATTTTCTTTTTTTAAATTTTTCAAAGTTTTCCGCATTTTTGTACTACTTTTATTTCTCTTATTTTTCATTTTTCTTTCGTTTCCTTCTTTTATTTTGCTTATTTTTCTTTTTCTTATCTTTTTCTTTGCACAGATCCTTCCCAAGAACCGCTTGTTTTATGGAACAGACTCCCACGTGAATGCCTCCCCAATCGCTACAGCCTTAAAGTCTCGGCCCAACAACCTCGTTAACACTTTGCTATCTATTACTAGACCGACAAAGAAGCCACGGTGTGGTGAAAGTACATATTTCCAACAGCAAATAAATTCCTCTTTTCCATCTCTTATCCAGACAGACGGAGAAGCCAGGTTGAGCTGGAAGTAACTGTTTCCCAGCTATAACCTGATCCGCTTTATTGTGTAAGTTCCCCTATTCTGTAATCTTAAGTGGCTGAAGGGGCCTTGTAATCGGTGAACACAAGTAAAAAGAAAAAAAATCCATTCTAGGCTGACTGCTGCTACCCCAGCTTCTTAGTATCTTCGGTTGATGAATTAGGTCGGTGCTGATCTTTTAATCAAGAATTGTCAGCATTAGACTTCGAGAATTGATTTCTCTTCATTTTCAGAAAGATTTTCTCCTTAATTATCGGAGGCCCTTTCCAGGCGCTCTGACTCACCATGAAGCACAAGCTGTTAAAAATATACAATCAATACAGAAGAAAAGAAACGGTATATATTCACAATTTTGCTTAACAATGGAATTTAATGGTCATTCCACCATTTTGTCCGATTAGTAGACTTCAATCTACCGAACAAAACATTCAAATCTTCATATCCATCTACTAGTGACAGCGTGAAAATACCTAGCTAAAATCTTTACGGTATGCAAGTATATCTATGCGTTGTGGTGTCATCGACTCGTTATAAGTAATCGGAGAGCGGAGTTCGAATTCCAGCCAAGTCCGTTGCATTCACTTACATGCAAATACCTTGGGAAAATTATGGCACCATCTCCCCATCCAAGCTAAGGGTTAAATAGAAGGACATACTGCTTTCTATAGCCTTGGTTGGCAACCAGTCTAACACAGAAATAAATGGCAACCGACTGCGGGGAAAATCTGCCTAGTCAGTCATGAGAAAGATACATGATCGTATCACGTATGGCACTTAACTGTCTGATTCCTTTTCCAACTGTAACGAGTCCGACTACTGGGCTTCGTTGTCGTGTAAGTGCCCCTTTTCTAGCTATAACCAGATCGACTAGCAAGCCTAGTTGTTGCGAATGAACATATTTTCCAGCTATAAACAGAACGAATAACAAGTCTCGTTTTGGTGGAAGTACATTATTTTTCCAGTTATAACCAGAACCAAACCGACTAACAAGGTTATTTTTGGTGTAATTATTTATTTTTCAGTCATAGACAGACAGATTAGCTTGCTGCCTTGTGGAGTAAGTTCCTTTTTTAATCTGTAACAAGATCGATCTACAAACTTAGTTGTGGCGTAAGTACCACTTTTAAGACCGACTAACATGACTAGTATTAAGAACATCTTTTCCTTCTTCAGCCAGAAAGAATAAAAAACTTCATTGTGGTGTAAGTACCTATTTTCCACCTCTAATCAGATCGACTAATAATCCCCATTGTGGTATTAGTGCATCTTTTCTTACTACAGCCGCATCGATAAACAAGTCTCGTTCTTGTGTAAACTTTTTACTATCTATAGTCACAGAACAACAGGCCTCGTTGTGGAGTAAATACCACTTTTCTATCGATAAGCTTGCCAACTAACAAGCGTTATTCAGGCTTAAGTAACACCTTTTACACTGATTACATTATTTGAACTATTGGCCTCATCTTTGTCACCATATTTATTACAACGTTTCGGCCGTTGTACGCCCCAGCCTTCTTCAGGTGGTTGAAATCTCGAACTGAACCCTTTATTTCGCTCACTGGGATAGACTGTTCTAGTTCCACGTGCCATGTTTAATGGATGTCAGTTATCAGTTATCTCCTGTTAATTCCCCTCTCCAAGTTCTCCACTGTCTTAACCGGGTATTGAACTCAAACTCTTTGGGTCCTGTCACTGGATCTAACCAACGCAAGGACACATGGCACAGTGGATAAAAGCAAAGTACCTCTTTTCCACCTACTTCCAGACTAGCAATACCCATTGTGGCAAAAATATCCCATTTCCAACTACAAG
Organism: Acanthosepion esculentum; assembly: GCA_964036315.1. NCBI lineage: Eukaryota > Metazoa > Mollusca > Cephalopoda > Sepiida > Sepiidae > Acanthosepion > Acanthosepion esculentum. The sequence goes on from OZ038496.1 coordinate 30,920,697, forward strand.
CACATATTAAGAAGCATCATTGTGAAGTAAATATATATTTTCCATTATTTACATTATTCGGACTATTGTCGTCATATTTATTACAACGTTTCGTTGTACGCTCCGGCCTTGGTTGGAATCTCGAATTGAATCCTTTATATCGCTCACTGGGATAGACTGTTCTAGTTCCACGTGCCATGTTTAATGAATGTCAGTTATCAGTTATCTCCTGTTAATTTTCCCTCTGAAAGTTCTCCATTGAGAAAGTATTGGACTCACATTCTTTGGGTCCTGTCACTGGATCTAACCAAAGCCTTTATCCACTGTGCCTTGTGTCCTTGAGGACATCTGTCTATGAATTTCTGGGTATTATAAACCTAATGTCGTCAGCAACCATTTTTACCAGTGCTCATATTGCAATTTTTTCTGTTATCATTGCCCTCACCTTTGCATTTTTACCAGAGCTCATATTGCAACTTTGTTGTTATTATCGCTTTTCTCTGGCACTCCTTATTACTGGTTCCCATATTGTATTCATTTCTATGCTTGGTCGGCTCAGGAGATTTTTATGGCCTAGCAATGTTGTAATAAATATGGCGACAAAGATGAGGACAATAGTCCGAATAATGTAAATAATGTGCATAATACCTCATCTCGGAAATATAAACAGATATATTTTCAATCTATAACAAGACCGACTAAGAAGTCTTGTTGAAGTGTAAGTCTTTTCCTGCAATAACCAAACCGACACAGATGCCTCGTTGTTTTGTAATTACTTTTTTTCCAGTTATAGCTAGACAGATTAACAAACCTCGTTTTGATATAAGTACCGCTGAAGATGGTGTGATAGCTACTATTTGTTTCGTCAGCTCTAAGGTAGCAACTCCTCTAAGTACAGAAACATGAATAAGCAGAAATATGAATTTATGAAACAAACAATAAGAACTTACTATTAGGCGGAAAAAATTTTAAAGAAAAAAAAGTGCAGTTTTTTCGTAAATCACACGTGTACGCTTTTCGGGAGCGTATTTTTTTTAGTATGCGAAGCTCCTACTTATAAATAAATCTCATTATCAATCAACGGAGTGTTCTCGCGTCACGTCCTGGAGTAGTGAGTGGAATTTTACGGCACCGTTGTGTCGATCAGGTTTATCGTTCTTGGCTCGTCGATGGGATTTCTTCGTTATGACGTTTAATGTTTGAATGCTGATTCGCCTTTGCTTATATCGACAGAGATAGGCTCAACTTGAACACAATTTTAGATTCTCGATCTTCCTTAATTCTAATTTGCTGATACATCTACGCATTGTTTACGTTACGGCGTCTAAATTCTTAAATTAACTATTGTTTTACTCGTGACTAAATCAGCCCGCGCGCGGGAAAAAATATATTTATGTAACAAGTGGCACGACACTTTTTTTCCTGATATAATCAGACCGGCTAACAAGTCTCATTGTGGTGTAAGTAACTCTTTTCTAAATATAATAAAATCGATTAATAATATCTATTGTGGTGTTATTAACTCTTTTCCATCTATAAACAA
>OZ038496.1:30927218-30929718 GCA_964036315.1 Acanthosepion esculentum
TAATATATCTCTACTCTGTATTGAGCCCACTTTAAAATTAAATGCTACAAAGGCTCGAATTATACGCTATTCCTTCTCATCGTATATATATATATATATATATATATATATATATATATATATATTGATTTATTGGTTTAAACGTTATTTTTAATGGTTGCTCATATTTGAGTAGATGCTTTGATTTTATTTATTTATTAAAGAGTGAATTTATTTGTTTACATCTACATTTCCCACGGGAAAATATTCAGGCTGGTTTAATGTTCTGTTTTTCTTAATAACTTTTATCTACTGGAATAACGTACAAACAGAAAATATATTGAATAATTGTCGGACTTAATCCACTTCATGATAGATAGAATAGTTTTCCCTAACATTCCATTTGAAGTGAAAAGAAGTTGCAGAATAATGTTTTTAGTTGAAAACCTGCTCAATCCAATGGTGTTCTTTTGCTCCCTATATTTGTTGTATTTTCCGTTCGGTGAAATAAATATGAGTCATTCCTTTCTGTGCTTAATTCATCTCGTGTACACTCTCCCTATATATATATATATATATATATATATATATATATATATATATACGGTACAAAAATGCTACGTCGAGAGGGCTAAATGAAGTTGTAGTGATGCTAAACTTTCAATATTAATTTCAATTTTCTGGCGTCTGACGTGACTAGGCGCACAGCCTAACCGATTTCATTCAGTCTTACAACGCATTTCTGTGAGCAATTAATGCGTTTAATATATATATATATATATATATATATATATATATATATATATATATATATATTACCCCCTCCCTTACTCTTAAGTATCTTAAGAAAAATACATTTAAAATTATTTCTATCTCTTCTTTCCCTCTCTAATTTCGACAATATATGTCATACTCCCCCTCCCCCTCTCTCTCTATATCACCTTACATCAACTTAAAAATACCCCTCAAACGTGTATAAAAATATAGGTAAATTTAAAACTGGGAAAATAAATTATAACCAATGGAACCTTAAGGCTGTCTGTTTTCTATTTAAATTGAATTAATAATTGCTCTGATTTGAAGTCTCTGGATTACATCCTCATTGGGATTATCCATATGGATTACCAAACTTTCCATTACTTATATATATATATATATATATATATATATATATATATATATATATATATACAGACTAATTTACAGACATTTTATATATATATATATATATATATATATATATATATATATATATATACAGACTAATTTACAGACATTATATATATATATATATATATATATATATATATATATATATATACATTGTTTCCAAATATGAGGTGCAGTTTAATTTATAATACGTTAAATCATTCATACAAAAAGTAAATTAGTCGATGATATAAAAAGTCGAATTCACTTTCGACGCGTTTATAAGTACTGGCATCTTTAAGGAAGACCTAATACAGTTTATAATTTTAGAAAAGAAGAATCATAACATTCTTTTTAAAAATTTAGTTAGTGAAGTGTATTCGACATTTTATATCATTAACTTTACTCGTTTAGTTTTTGTATGAATGATTCATTGTAATACATATATATATATATATATATATATATATAGTACAGGTAATAAAATTCGTTGGCATATAATCCAAGTGGGTCCTAATAATATAAAGTATTAAATCTGATCCACAAACAGCTCATATTTATTATAACAGAGCATATAAATTACACAACAAATCCAAATTTACCCCTGAGATATGCTAAATTACCCATGAAGTAATTTGTTATTTCTCTGTTCTGAAATATATATATACATACATATATATATATATATATATATATATATATATATATATATATATATATATGTAAATATATTTTAAGACATTTTTATGTTTAACATTCTTTTTATAGATACAAATATTTAAGAAAATGCTCTGTTTTTTTCATAGCAAATATTCCATCTCCAACAATAAATCAATATATATGTATATATATATATATATATATATATATATATATATATATATATGTATATATATATATATTTATGTTTATACATTCTTTTTTTTTTATAGATACAAATATTTATGTAAATGCTCTGTTTATAATAAACATTATTAACAACATTTACCGGCCTGAGTGTCCGAGAAATTGTCATAGAAAATATGCATCCTCCAAAAGAAATCGAACCTATATCCTATACGGAACCGTCATATAGCCTGACGTGCTTTTACTGATTTAGCCATAGAGGAGCGTTTCGGTTAGCAAGGTCGATTTTACTGGTTTTAAACTACAATTTTCCATGATTTTTTCACATACATTCATATCTGCTCGATGCGTATCCAAATGTAAACAAATTACGTCACACATTATAAAATGGACAAAGTCCGACAATATATGTATGCGTGTATGTGTTTGTGTGTGTGTATGTGTGTGTGTGTAATAAATTTGTGTATGTAATCCCAAAGTGTTATAATTTATTGACATTTTAAAAAACGTTCATAAAAATGTCCCG
>OZ038496.1:30932218-30954718 GCA_964036315.1 Acanthosepion esculentum
CTCCGGCATCTATTATGGACGGTCTCCTTGTTTAATTTGGTTAATGCTGCCATAATCTTTGCCTTTGTTGATATCTCGCTCAACTGCGCCCTACATATAGTTATCAAGGGGGTTGTAATGTGGGGATTTAGGTAGTCAGATGTAAGAGGTGATATGGTTGCAGAAATTGTCTAACAGCTATGACTGGGTTCTCCTGGGTTATGTGGCATTTTGCAGATTCCTGTTCCCAGAAACAGTGACTTACAGCAGCCATTCTCTTGACTCAGGGCAGCAGTACCTCCTCAAGTCATTGATGTAGGTTTCTGTTTTAGGTTTGAGGTATTCACGAACAAAATCTGGAGTTCTTTTCTTATCAGAACGATTAGAGTGAGTTTTCTGAGCTTCCGTACCTTTGTAATCACCATTAGACTCATCCAACTCTTTCTGAACCACCTGTACTGTCCTCAGATTGACACCCAAACACTCTGAAATGTTTGTATTAGAGCTTAAGGCGCGAATGCTAAGCAGTATATCATTCTAAATTTCTAGCGGAGTGAATTGAGTCAAGGTGCTCTTTTACTCACGGACGGTGTCCAACTGACCCTATTATACTGTGCAGTCGACAAACAACGCGCATATTAGAGAGGCCTTGTATATTAAACCTATCTCTCCTACTAGCTACCTCACTTTATTTAACAGTGAAAATGGAGTTTTCTGTACTCCCTTATTCTTACAAAACGGAAAATGGATGTTGTGAAAACGAGATAAAGACTAAATTAAATATTCCTTTTCTGTAATATTTAATGAAAGAAGTTTAAAAGAAATGTTGCTACCGAAATATACATAAATATATATAAAGACATTTTTATGTTTATACGTTCTTTTTATAGATACAAATATTTAAGTAAATGTGTGTGTGTGGGGGATTAACTATTTGACCATAATTGGGACTCAAACTGGTGCTTCCATCCCGGGTCAGGGTGAATCTGGGAACACCAGCAATTAAGAGGCGGTTCCACGGTTCTCAGAACCTCCTGATCAGAGGTCTGGCTGCTGGATGTAGTTTATCGTCTTACCCAGGACGCGGATGTAGTTTATCGTCATACCCCAGACGCTTTTTCGTTGGACCAAACACACGCACACATCAACACAATTTATTTAGTAACTATAAATAAAATGTTTTTTTTTTGTTGCTATGCACTGCCAGCCGCAATGATGTAGAAAGCATTATCTCGCGTCATCACCAGTGAGAAACGCTGCAAGAGCCACTCCGTTTCGCGAGGCTCGTCCCTTAATCGAGACGCAATCGCGCCAATCGTCCGCCATCGAACGAGGGCCAATAACCCCAGAAGCCTCTACTGCCACAGGAGTAAAAAAAAAAAAATCTATCAGCAAGAGAAGAATATTTAACTATTTTTTCTTATCTCTGCGTCCAGGGCGACGGACTACGGCTCAACCGCGGACCTGATCAAATTGCCGGTCGAAAATGTATCTGCACATGTCGCATCCCAAATCAACAACTTCCCCATTTTAAAAGGGCATCTGTTACTCATCCACCTCATTCAAATTTCATGAAATTTTGAGAAATCTGCCCTGAATCGATAGGAATATTTTAAATATGTAGGAAGTGTTCTACAAGTGGACGGAAAATACGACATTTTTTAATGAAATTTCGAGGAATTCGTTTTTGTAACGCACAATAGTTATATTATTAAAAACAGAATTCCTCTTAGGATTTTAAATCATGAAACTTTTTGGGATCCAACTTAACCCACAGTAATATACGTAAGACCACCAGGTATGTCACGTATTGCTTTCTCAAGACTCTCTTTCCCTCTATTCGACCCGTGAGTATCAGATTCTTCAGACCCTCATTCCTCATTATGTGAGTGTGCTAAATCAGGTGGTACCAAAAAAAGTATATCGCCGTATTTTGATGTGCGGTATGTTTGATTGTGTTTCCCTATTGCTTATATAATAGAACAAATTGCATTATTTTTTGACTGACCCTCCGATATGAACGAAAGCGAATCGACAAAAGATCCCCCCTTTCGTAAAATTCAGATTGCTGACAAAAAATATTTCTCTGTGAATGTTCAGGAAACATACAATACAAAGCAATCGATGGTAAGTCCGATCAGGCCCGATGTGTTCAAATTGACGCTTCTTGAGATAAACGACCTTCAGTTTGTTGTTAGCTGGAGCAAATGATCACTTGTTAATTTTAATGCCCCCAAAACTAAGCTAATCTCTATTAATCCTCTGAGAGACTCCTTTCTGCCTTCCATCAGCATGGCTGATGCTAACCTCCAGGAGAGTGACTAGTTGCATCTTCTGGAGCTAACGTTCTCGGCTGATATGTAATGGAAAGACTACATTGAATCCATTGCTAGGTCAGCTGCTAATAAAGTTGATTCTCTGTGCCGTGCAAGACAATTTTTATCACCAGAATATTATCTTACACATATATAAGTCTGCCATTCGTCCATGCTTAGAATATTGTTGCCACATATGTTCCGGTGCTCCTGCTATATATCTAGAGCTCCTTGATACAATCCAAAGAAGAATCAGCAATATTATTGGCCCTGACCTGGCAACTCGATATCAGTCACTTTCTCACCTCCCTGTGGATTTTCTATAAACACGTTTATGTAAATGTTCGGATGAGCTCTTCGCTATGGTATCTAGACTTTATGAATATAAGCGCAGTACTAGAATGGCGATTAGGTCTCATCAGTGTACAGATGAACTGACTAGATGCAAAAGGTAAATTCTATGCTAACAGTTTCTTTTCTCGCACTTGTCGTTTGTGGAACTTTCTTCCGACTCCATGCTTTCCAGCCATCTTTGATCTGCAAAAATTTCACTTTGATCCCTGCATTCCTGAACAATTTCAACCCTTCTGCCTGAGCTCCTGAGTCAAAATTCGCAAATAATTGCTATGTAATGTTTCACGGTCGATATAAAAATAGTTACAAGTGTTTACCCACCGTTCAACCGGCAGCCGGTCTCTTCGCTATGGTACCTAGACTTTATGAATATAAGCGCATTACTACAATTGCGATGATGTCCTATCAATTTATAGTTGAGTTGGCTAGGTGTAGCGTTTTTTTTCTCTACCACTGTTCCACCGGTGGGTAGGCATTACGTCATTTTTCTCTACCACCGGTAAAACGGTGGTCAGGGCTCAAAGGGTTAAATCCAATGTCAATCGCTATCTACTGTTCTGCTGGGTACTCTTCTTTTGTTCTCACTCCTTAATAATGTTTCTGTTTTCGAATTCTTCCATACCGTTGTGTCCTTATGGCATTACTGTCTTGCTTGGGGTGATCTCGAATAAAAAAAAATCCGTTTAAATTTAGGCCCTGCAAACAATTAGCGAAAAATAATTAAACCTAAATTTAAAATGTCCAAAACAATTTTTATTGTTGGAATCGCCTCGTTGTTTTTAAGCGAAAAGATTAAAGAAGATTGGAGCGTTAAAATATATTTTATTTTATTTTTTTTATAGCAGCCTCGAAATTTTGGTTTAAACATCTTTTTGTCGGTGCGTCAAAACCAGACATCCGATTGCTACAAGAAAAATGAGCGTTTTGTTTTTCAGTAAAAAACGCATTGATTTGGACATTTATTTTCATAATCGTTGGATTTTAATTAAATTTTCAGGATTACTTCAGAAATTAAGATAATTATTTTTTTAGAACTTTTCTTTATGAGAAAACATTTGAAAATATTGTTTTTTTATACTTGTAGGCCACCCAATATAAGGCCCAAAAGCCACTCAATTTAGAGTGTTACTGAACGAAATTTTTGTAAGAAAGAGAGGAGAGATGAAAAAATGCATATTGTGAGGCCGGGTACGATAGATATCGGTTGACATTTGAATTAAAGAGACCAATATTGTTGTGAGGAAAGAATTCTCTCGGGAATTTATTGAAAAATAGTTTTTAACAAAATAACTATAAATGAAATGTTTTTTTTTTTGCGATGCTCTGCCAGCCGCAATGACGGAGAAAGCATTAATTCGCATCATCACCAGTGAGAAACGCTACAAGAGCCACTCCGTTTCGCGAGGCTCGTCCCTTAATCGAGACGCAATCGCGCCAATCCTCCGCCATCGAACGAGGGCCAATAACCCCAGAAGTCTCTACTGCCACAGGAGTAAAAAAAAAAAACATCTATCAGCAAAAGAAGAATATTTAACTATTTTTTCTTATCTCTGCGTCCAGGACGACGGACTCCGGCTCACCCGCGGACCTGATCAAATTGCCGGTCAAAAATGTATCTGCACAAGTCGCATCCCAAATCAACAACTTCCCCATTTTAAAAGGGCATCTGTTACTCATTCACCTCATTCAGTTTCATGAAATTTTGAGAAATCTGCCCTGAATCGATAGGAATATTTTAAATATGTAGGAAGTGTTCTACAAGTGGACGGAAAATACGACATTTTTTAATGAAATTTCGAGGAGTTCGTTTTTGTAACGCACAATAGTTATATTATTAAAAAGAGAATTCCTCTTAGGATTTTAAATCATGAAACTTTTTGGGATCCAACTTAACCCGCAGTAATATACGTATGACCACCAGGTATGTCACGTGCTGCTTTCTCAAGACTCTCTTTCCCTCTATTCGACCCGTGAGTATCAGATTCTCCAGGCCCGCATTCCTCATTATGTATGTATGTATGTATGTATGTATGTATGTATGTATGTGTGTGTGTGTGTGTGTGTGTGTGTGTGTGTGTGTGTGTGTGTGTGGAGAAGACAGTATTTACGGTTTTTAGCAAAAGGGTCAGCCCAACATGCGACTTACAATTTGGAGACGCCCAAATCAAGCAAGTACAACAATTTAAATATATCGGGAGTGTTTTAAAAGGGGACGGAAAATGCGGCAACGAAATCCGACAGCGCACTGAAATAGCAAAAAGATGCCTTCTAAAAGCTAAGTAACGTATTAAGAAATTAGGAAAATAGTGTTGTAAACTAAGAAAAGAGTACTGAACTTTTATATAATATAAATCATCCTATATGGAAGTGAATGCTGAACTATCCCCTCCCTCCAGGGGAAGAAGTGACTTAAACAGACTACAGATGTATATTGAGAATACCGCTGACGGGCGTTAAGGTTCTGGGGCAAAAAAGGACTCTTATACTTCCTAGGGCACATAATGATTAAAGAGGGCTTGGAGAATTTGAGACTCACAGAACATACTGAAGGCAAGAGGGGCAGAGGAAAGCAGCGAATAACTGACCTAACGTAAATGGTTATCAGAACAGGGAGGAGGAAAGATACCAAAAAGACAAAAGTTACTTATAGCTACAAAGAACAGGAAGATGTAGAAGGCTTTAAATGACATGACGAATAGAAGAAAAAGATGTTATACATTTAATGCCATTGTCAATGTATTTGTATACTGGTACAAATAAAAAGGTAAAAATATACACCTATTTCTGCTAGATTATTCGTTTGGAAGATAGCCACAATACATTATTCACTGCTGTTGGTGCTCTAATAGACTACCCGTCGAATTCAAGTGGCTAGCTATAATAATAATAATAATAATAATAATAATAATAATATATATATATATATATATATATATGTATATACTTGAATAAAAAATCGGTTAAAAAAGTGGGACATGATTTTGTATTAGAGATGTTATTATAACAATAAGAAAACAGTATTTTATGATCACATTTTTCACACATTAAAATATTCTCTTTTAGCCTTTGAAGCACAAATTTTTGGCATTCGCTACAAAATTTCTCAAAGTATAAATTTGATTATTGATTCAATTCTTTTTCCACTGACTCTAAGAGCTCGTTTATAAATACATATATATATATATATATATATATATATATATATATATATATATATATATATATATATATATATATATATATATATATAAAATTGAGTGATAAGCTAATTCTATAAACAACAGCCACCTGCACTAATGCAAAGCTCTTCAGTAAAATGAATGAAGCACTGTGGCTGATTGGCATTTGTTTATATTTGTAAAAACAATACGCTAGATTTAGTTGTGTAACTCTACCGAGTGAAGATAGCTCTGGCTGACACCAAATCAGTTGGGTTTCAATCCTGGCTTCAGGCATTCGGAAGTCTAGTCGCACTGAGGAGCTGTGATACAGCGAAACAGTACTGTCTGTGAATGACATATATATATATATATATATATATATATATATATATATATATATGACGGTGTGAAAACGCCTACTGCTGCTTGATACTAATTTCTAATGGGACATACGCTACAGTTCAAAAGTTTGAAGCCACCTCCAGATTTAGCATGGGATGAACTTAACAAAAGAGTGAAACCTTTTCATCCCAAAAAGGAAAATATATATAATTATATATTATATTTTATATATAGAAAAATTAAAATGCGACACTTCATAGAAATATTTGGTCGCATATTAGCTGTTCTGCATACTAAAACAATAGTTTTAAATTTTGACAAAAGAAAATCTTATTAATACAGAACATGCAGACATATACATCTTTACTTAAAGGACAACAATTTACATAAATTTATAAACGTATATGTCCGTTATATAAATCATAAATGCATATGTCCGTTATATGAAATCTATAAATACTATATCCGTTATATAACTCAATAATTGCATATATCCTTTATATAACTTAATAAATGCATATGTTATATAAATCAATAAATGCAAATGTTTGTTATATGAATTAAGAAATACTTATGTCCATTACATAAATCAATAAATGCATATGTTCGTTATGTAAATCAATATATGCATATATCCGTTATATATATCAATAAATGCATATGTCCATTACATAAATCAATAAATGCATATGTTCGTTATGTAAATCAATATAAGCATATATCCGTTATATATATCAATAAATGCATATGTCCATTACATAAATCAATAAATGCATATGTTCGTTATGTAAATCAATATAAGCATATATCCGTTATATATATCAATAAATGCATATGTCCATTACATAAATCAATAAATGCATATGTTCGTTATGTAAATCAATATAAGCATATATCCGTTATATATATCAATAAATGCATATGTCCATTACATAAATCAATAAATGCATATGTTCGTTATGTAAATCAATATAAGCATATATCCGTTATATATATCAATAAATGCATATGTCCATTACATAAATCAATAAATGCATATGTTCGTTATGTAAATCAATATATGCATATATCCGTTATATATATCAATAAATGCATATGTCCATTACATAAATCAATAACTGCATATGTTCGTTATGTAAATCAATATATGCATATATCCGTTATATATATCAATAAATGCATATGTCCATTACATAAATCAATAAATGCATATGTTCGTTATGTAAATCAATATATGCATATATCCGTTATATATATCAATAAATGCATATGTCCATTACATAAATCAATAACTGCATATGTTCGTTATGTAAATCAATATATGCATATATCCGTTATATACATCAATAAATGCACATGTCCATTACATAAATCAATAAATACATATGTCTGTTATATAAATCAATAAATGCATATGTCCATTATATAAATCAATAGATGCATATGACCGTTATGTAAATCAATAAATGCCTATGTCCGTTATATGAATTAATAAATACTTATGTCCGTTATATAAAACCATAAATACATATGTCTGTTATATAAATAAATAAATGCATATATCCGTTATTTTAATTTAATAAATGCATATGTCCAGCATATAAATCAATGAAATGTTATATCCGTTACATAAATGAACATAAATATATATTTGTTATATACATGAATAGAAATACATGCTCGTCATATTCATCAATAAAGTGTCCGTTATGTAATTTAATAAAAGGATACGTCAGTTATATAATGTAATGAATATGCCCGTTTATTCTTAAAATGATGAATACATATACGCTTATCAATTCAAGCATGTCCGGTTGAATATATATAAAAAAGATGTCCGTTATATGAATTAATAAATTAATGAATGTCCGTTATATGAATTAATAAATTAATGAATTAATAAATATATATATATATATACACACACACGTGTATATATATATATATATATATATATATATATATATATATATATATATATATATATATATATATATATATGTTATAACTTTTTTCTTAGTGTGGATCGAATTTTGTACACCTACATACATACACACACACACACTCAAAAACACACGCACACACATACGTATATATATATATATATATATATATATATATATATATATATATATATATATTATAATTATTTAAAAAAATATGATATTTACATATATCTATCTACTTTAATTTTAATCCTCTCAAATTCACGGATCAATTTCTTAGTGTTGTTATTAAACTGATTAAGAAAGACACCGTAGTTTCGGTTATTTCTTTTATTTTCCCAAGTAATTTCAATCTCATTCAAAATCATCTTCCTGGGTGAATTGCTAAGATAAATAAATTAATGTAATTGATAGTTTTGATTTTTTTTTCTAAATGCGCATGAAACGCGCTCTGTTAAAGTCAATTTAATAATTAACGTTAAGAATATATAAGGGAGGTAACTTGGTTTTTATTTTTTAGTATTAATGTTTTAAAAATATTGAAGCTATAATTAATTCATATAAGTTTTTGTTCTTAGATTAAAACTGTATACGTCCGATTATTCTTAACTTAGAAATATTTCGTAAAAAAAAAAGAAGGATGTTCTCGTTCGCAGAACAACAAGGACTAAATAACTTTTTTTCTTGGTGTGGATCGATTTTTGTACACCTACATACATACACACACACTCACGCACACACGCACACACATACGTGTATGTATATATATATATATATATATATATATATATATAGTTTAGGAAAAACTAGGTAATCCGTATGGGAAGACCCAATGAGGATAGAATCCAGAGAGCTCAATGTAAATCAGAGCTAATAATTTAAATAAAAACAGATTACTTTAAGGTTCCATATAATAAATTATTTCACCACAGCCCTTTTAAAGGACAGTGGATCATCAGATTTATTTCCAAATGTTGAAATGAAAAAAATGAAAATAAATTTACACATTTATATATATGTATATATATATATATTATAATTACTTTTTAAAAATATGATTCCTTCGCTACATAAAAGTTCTCATGTTTCAAAAAACAAGAGCCAAAAACTTAAATATAATTATTAAAATTAAATTATTAAAATTAAATTTATGTAGCGAAGGAATCATATTTAAAAAAAGAATAATTATAATTTCGGCTCTACTTTTCTATCGAGCACTGTTTCTTAAAAATAAAAACAAAAATACTAAAGAACTTCGGACTAATTTACCTACCGTGTTCTTTCCTATTTTTCTATATATTTGCACACACACACACACACACACACACACACACACACACACACACCCTCCCATATATATATATATGTGTGTGTGTATGTGCGCGTGTGTGTTTGTGTTTGGGTGTTTTTATTATTTGTGTAAATTTTTTTCGCGTTTGGCTAATTTAATCATATTTAACAACTAGCATTTTTTTCTTTTAGAGCTTTCATTAATTTGATTATTACTAATTGTAAGCTTTCCACGTTGTTCCCGTAAAAAAAAGAAGAAATGCTATAATGGTTGGCTATTCGGTTTTATGGTAAATGTGTAGCTATTAAAGAGAATTACGGGATTCCCTTTATGAACGAAGAAGTGACGTTAGGGTCGAAATTCTACATAAAATGACCATGTCGATGAAATTTGGTATTTTATATGCGGGTTTTGAGGAATGAAACGCTAAAGCCAATTGATGGCGACATTTAAAGAAAGAATTAAAGGTTATCATGTTGACATCTTTGTCTTTTATAGTCAAGGTGACGACGAGCATCATTTGTCGAATTATTGCCGTTAGCATGCTATAAGTGTTTACAGACTGTTCCGTAAGACTTTATATTTATTTGTGCGTGTCTGTGTGTGCTTGGATGTGGAGCCGGTAGCTGAAATTTCTTTCGCATAGTCAGCTCAAACATTTATTTTTATCGCCTTTTCGCCAAGGCAAATATTTTTATCAGCACTCACTGACCATGTTGATTTGTCAGGTAGAAGACCTCCTGATGTTATCGGTCTGGAAGAGGGCGGTCCCAGCGTGCAGCACCTTTGGAAAGTGCCTCAAATCCGTACCTCGGTTGTTAATGAAATTGGGTAGACGGAACCCGTGCTGGCCTTGTTTCGATTTTTGATCACGCTAGATAACACGCTCTCTCCCAGAAACTGTAACTAAGATCTGCTCAGCATAGTTGCAGTATAAACCACATGTTGGCCCTGTGGGTGTTGAACAAACACAAATGTGCCTGAGCAAGATTCTGCAATAGGGATTGGCTAGCCGCCCTAATAAATATTTATCTCGAATACGAGTGGCCAGTTATTATTATTATTTGAATCAACTCCTGGTAAGTTTTTGAATAGACCTCAAACGTAGTTGCTTTGTACTTTAAAGAAGAGAAAATTATTATACTCATTTTAAAAAAGATATTTTTCAAAACTCACTTCGTGTATGTGAAAAGACGTCATTGCGAGAATGTGAATGAAAATTGCCTTGCGTGGATGGCTTTTGAGATTTGTTGCTGTATTTAATGTCGAAATGTGTTTTCTTCTTGAGACAAAAGGTAAATATGGAATAGATTTATACACGGATCCATAAAGAAACATTGAATACCTTTGTATTTGAACCTGTAGATAATATTGACCGGGTTTATACTTGAGTCTATAGGTAAATATTGATTGGGTTTAGGTTTCAGTCCACAAGCAAATATTGGTAGGTTTGTACTTAAGATAATATGTAAATGTTAGCCGGGCTTATATTTGTGTCCATAGTAAAATATTGGTCGGGTTTATACTTGAGTCTACAGGGAAACTTAAACAAGTTTATACTTGAGTCTCTGGGTAAACATCCGTTGATATACCGAATGTAACAGCAAAACTGTCCAAATCGTATAAAAGCAAAATTGACCAATTTTTAGATTAAGTTTGAACCGTTGTATCTAAGAAATGATTAAAGATATATTACTGGAATTTTCTGAGGCTTTTAGAACACTCTACATTGAACAAGAAGAATGCATAATTACTCTCGACGCTTAAGAGAAAAATCGTGATGAAATCGATCATAAAGAAAATGACATGTTCATCATAACCTTCTAACTTTCTGTCCTAGACTAACAAGGTTTTCACTGATCTATGGATTGTCAGAGCTGAAACTCCTCTCTCACGTGCCAAACGTCCTATGGACTGAGTTGGATCTTTTCTAATTGATCTCTCAAGCTCTAAGTTGAAATGATGATCCCACTTCCTGTTGTGACCTCCTGATCCAGTTTTCCTCTCTACTGTTCCCTCTTTTTTAAACTTATTCACCGTTCTCGTTATGGAAATTGAATGGATTTGTAGATGAAATCCAGAGTATGAATGTCGGTAGAATTACTGAAGGTCTGAATGATCTTTTTCTTCTCACCATTGAGAAGATAGTGGGGCTGACACAAAACGATTTTAACCAGTTCTCTTTCTAGCTGAATAACTCAAAGTGTATTTCTGTGAATCTTACGCCAAATGGTGTCAATATGGCTAAACGGTTTATCTGAAAAACTGGAAAAAAGAAACTCAATTAGTTTAGTGTTTTTTTTTTTATATATTAAACATTTTGTTGGATGGACAATTATGCTGTTACACGATTTGGAAAATTTTGATGTATATATTTAAGTCTATATCTATATATTGGTTGGTTTGTAATTGAGATAATAGGTAATTGTTGGTCGGGCTTATATTTGAGTTCATAGGTAAGTATTGGTCTGGTTTATACTTGAGTCTATAGGTAAACATCGGTTGGGATTATCTTTGAGTATGTTAGTGAATATTGGCTGGGTTTATACTTGAGACTATAAGTGTATATTGGCCCGACTTAACTTTGAGTCAATAGACAAATATTGCTGGGTTTGTATTTGAGCATATAGGTAAATATTGGACGAGTTTATAGAGAATAAGCATTAACCAGGTCCTTCCTCCTTCGAAGTGAATAAAGTCAGCGTTGTCTAGACTTTGCCGATAGGGAGGTGTGTATGGAAGATTAGCTAGGCGGTAGACAGAATCTGACAAATGAAAGGTTTTCTGCTGCGTCTAGAGGCTCGGGCCTTTTAAAAGGAAAACGATTTCGCAGGGAACTTTTGCACAGGTTTTCTATAATATATATACATAAGTTATATTTGTTACTTCCCCAAAACTCAGGGAAATTGCTTTAATTTGAACATATTGACTGTAGTACCTCAGACACAAACTTGCAACAATTGTTTTAAAATATTAAAGACAACAGAATTCTATTTTCTCTTTCCATATTAAAATAATGCATTTCAGAAACTAACATGAATGTTAAAGAATTTCTGCAAATCTTTGTCATGATTAAAGAAATACCACGTATTATTTTGACCAAAATGTTTGTTCAGTTTAAGTAATTTTTTTATTTAATAATCGAACAAACATCTTGGCCGAGCTAATACCTTAAAGACATAGACTGTCATGGCTCTCCATAAGCTTTCTTTATCATCTTTGAGTTTCCAGGACCTCTTGGAAAAGTGAGTGTAGTGGTTTTTCATTGGAGACACCAGTTTTGAGTTCAAAGTTGATCTTCTAGACTGGATGCCACACAAAGCTATCATTTCATATAATTACCCAATTGCAAAAGTGAATGATTCAGACTAGGCAGCAATTTGAACTCGGATCGCTGGTGCCTCTTATATATATATATATATATATATATATATATATATATATATATATATATATATATATATATATATATATATATATATATATATATATATATATGCAAGTCTAGGATTGGTGTATGGGAATAAATTCCAATAACCAACAATTACTATTCTTAAAATACAGAGTAGAGCATATATAATTGTTTATTTAAAAATTATGATATAAATATGATTTTATAACATATTTATGTTATAATTTTTTAAATAAACAATTATATATATATATATATATATATATATATATATATATTAATGCCTAGTCCGTGTGCGTCTACTCAAGACACTGAAAATAATGTAAGTTTATATAACGCTTCTCTTTCCGTTTGTGTAAATATAATATAGGAGCTAAGATCAATGCAGTTTTAACAGGTATATCTACAGCATAGGTCATATACCTTGCCCAACTTTATGGTTCTTAATAAATGCGTGTAACAAATGTTTATATTATTATTATTATTATTATTATTATTATTATTGTTGTTATTATTATTATTATTTCATTTCTGTTGTATACTCAGTTACTTCCGGGCCCCAACCAGGGACCTAATGTCAGAAATGGCATCATTGGACTTTCCACTGAACATTTTGTAAAATAAATAAATAAATAAAACAACCTAACATCACAGACAATTTACACAGATAATTCGCTTCGTAAGTTTTGAGTTATCCTTGTGGTAACATTTTTTTTATTTCTTTCGGACAGCTGCCAGGGATCTCTTCGATGAGTCTATCAGTACCATTTCCTATAAAACGACGTGATCCAATCACAACTTGAATTCTTGACGAACTCATATGCCATATTCTTCAGATTTCCATCACAGGATTCTTGCATCTTCATAGTATTTTGAAGATGATCAAAGATACATTACAATCAGTAGAATGTGCTATGTGAATAAAAATGCACATGCTGTGTCAATTATTATTATTATTACATATATATTATTACTATAAAATATTATTTTTACAATTAAATTAATCATTCGTACTTATTCTAATAAAGCCATTTTAATCTGAAAATGATCACCACAATCGATCAGGGAGGAAAGGGAAGCAATCTATGTACACTTTTAGTACCATGTATATATATATATATATATATATATATATATATATATATATATATATATATATATATAATAGCTGGCCACTCGTATTCTAGGATACCCGTCTATTAGGGCAGCTAGCCAATCTCTAATTCAGTCGCTCCCTCAGGCACATTTCTTTTTGTTCAACACCCACAGAGACCACATCTGGTTTATACCGTTACTATACTGAGCAGACCCTAGTTACAGTTTCTGGGAGAGAGCGTGTATCTGGCGTGATCAACAATTTGAACAAGGCCAGCACACTCAAACCCTCAGTCACAATGACTTGAGACTTCGTGCTAGAACAGCTATCGACGCCCCCAAGGGTTCCGTCTTTCAATTTCACACACAAGTCTTGTGTCAATCCATGGTGTGAAATAACGTTCCTAGCACACACACACACACACACACATACACACACACATATATATATATATATATATATGCATACATACATATATATATATATATATATATATATATATATATATATATATATATATATATATATATATATATATATATATATATTAAGACAATTTTCTGTTTATACATTCTTTTTTTTTAGATACAAATATTTAAGTAAATGCTCTGTTTATAATAAACAGTATTAACAACATTTACCGGCCTGAGTGTCCGAGAAATTGTCATAGAAAATATGCGTCCTCCAAAAGGAATCGAACCTGTATCGTATACGGAACCGTCATATAGCCTGACGTGCTTTTACCAATTTAGCCATAGAGGAGCGTTTCGGTTAGCAAGGTCGATTTTACTGGTTTTAAACTACAATTTTCCATGATTTTTTCACGTACATTCATATCTGCTCGATGCGTATCCAAATGTAAACAAATTACGTCACACATTATAAAATGGACAAAGTCCGACAATATGCGTGTGTGTATGTGTGTGTGTGTAATAAATTTGTGTATGTAATCCCAAAGTGTTATAATTTATTGACATTTGTAAAAACGTTCATAAAAATGTCCCGAAAATAATATCTGATACTGCATTTCGCCTTCAACGGCTTCATCAGATGGATAACAAAAATGTGTTGTGGTTGTATGCATTTGTGTGTGTTTAAAATAATTAAATCTTATATTATTTTTCTAAAGTCAACGTTTGTCG
Organism: Acanthosepion esculentum; assembly: GCA_964036315.1. Lineage (NCBI taxonomy): Eukaryota > Metazoa > Mollusca > Cephalopoda > Sepiida > Sepiidae > Acanthosepion > Acanthosepion esculentum. The sequence goes on from OZ038496.1 coordinate 30,947,257, forward strand.
AGACTAAAAGAGAAATAAAATGAGTGACTTTTTTAATAAAATCGTTTAACGTTTTTTATATTCTCCGCTTTTAAGTGTCCGTGTTTTGAGATGGAAATTCTTCAAAATGGACAGAAAATAAATTCAAGAAATGTTTTATCCATGTGTTCTCCATATCGACAGTGTGTCATAATTTTGGGTATGTAATCCCGACAATGATTCCTTAAATTAACATCTTCAAATCTAAGATTAATCGTTATCTTTCCCACATATCCTCATAAACTGCACTTCTTACCTCCTAATCTTACTAGTCCGTGGTATGACGATAAAGTACATCCGGCAGCAAGACCTCTGATCAGGAAATTTGAGATTTTGTGGAGCGTGAACTCATCACTTCCCAGCTGTTATTCCCAGCTTCACCCTAACCCGGAGTGGTAGCACCCGTTAGGGTCCCGTCTATGAGTAAATAATGATCCCCCCAACAAAAAGAAAACACAAAAAGAAAACATTTTCAGGGTATGAAAATCCATTCATACCAGCAATACATTTTTATTTAAAAATTTACCAATAATACGAATATACTAACAAATTGTAGCGACTTCACCCAAATTAGTTTAAAATACTACCAAACAACTAACATAAAAGAACTTTCATCACATTAATCCATATATCTTACAATTTCTTAAAGAAATTAAACTGTATTTAAAAATATAACTTCAACCAAAATTACAACATAAAGCACACATAACACCGCCCCTAGTAATCATGTCCACACGAACCTGAATATGCACAAAAGCTGTCTTTAGTTGTGAAAACAGAATAACATCATCTGTCTATATCTCTGAAATGAGGTATTATGCTTATTTACATTATTCAGACTATTATCCTTATCTTCATTGCCATATTCCTTATTGTTTCAGTCGTTGTACGCTCCGGCTTTCTTCAGGTGATTGGAATTTTAAGAAAATAACATGAGCACCTTCTTTATATAATGTTTAAGAACAATAATATCTCTCTATATCTCTGAGATGAGGTATTATGATTATTTACATTATTCAGATTGTTATCCTCATCTTCATTGCCATATTCACAACATTTTAGCCGTTGTATGCTCCGGCCTTCTTCGGGTGATTGGAATTTCAAACCAAACACATATTGTCAAGTGGATAAAGAAATTGGTATGTATGTCGTTGGTAATAATTAGATATAATTAGTCTTAATCAGGTTTAGAAAATAATAAAACAAGTGTCATTCTAAAGAAAAAGATGGGGAAAATAGTTAACTTTCAAATGGTAGGAATAAGACATGGCTAAAAAAATTGCCAGACAAAAAGCTCATCTCTTGTGCAAAAACATTGATGACCTCTGTTATTACATCTGGCTCCTGATGCGTACGATTCACGTCAAATGTCTGAATCGCATTTAATGTCTCTCAAAAACCTTGACCTTAGAACTGCAACAATGTCTTGCGGCCCTATGTTCTTCAAGGAATTGAAAGGCATTATATATATATATATATATATATATATATATATATATATATATATATATATATATATATATATATATATATTACAATGAATCATTCATACAGAAAACAGATATAGAAGTTAATGATAAAATGGCGAGACTACGTCTTCGCAAACAATTTACTAAGAGACATTAACCCTGAACTTGTAAATGAATGTTATGATCCCTGTTTATAAATTTCAGTTGAATAAGTTTTTTTTTTATATTTACTAGCTTTCATCTGTTCCTACAGATATCATCAGGTAAGAAAATATTTGTTGTTTTATAATTCCAGGTAATAACAGGACACCGACAGAGTAGTTTATAGTCCGAAATTTGAACTGCACCACATACTTGATATATATATATATATATATATATATATATATATATATATATATATATATTGTTGTGACCAAGTAAATAGCTAAACTTTATTCAAAAATATAATTTCAACCAAAACTACAACATAAAACACACATAACACCGCCTCTATTAAGCATGTCCACACGGACCTGTATTTGCACAAAAGCTGTCTTTAGTTGTGAAAAGAGAATAGCATATTTTTATCACTTCCAAACTCCCGAAGAATTAAATTTCTGTATTAAATGACCAATATGAGGCTGATATGCCGTTGAACAGACAAAACAAATTTATCCTAATCTTACGGCTCATACAACAACAACCTTCAGTAACTATCTACCCGGAGTGGCTCTTGGACCTTGTATTGCATTAAAGTTTGCACAATTATAATTGGAAAAGGTATGAGACCATCTCTTTTTTCCGCTATGGGTTAGAGGAGGTATGGTGGAGTAATGGATAGCGGAGAGCCGAGTTCGAATTCCAGTCGAATCCATTGCATTCACTTACGTGCTAATACCCTTGGGAAAGGTATGAATCCTCTTCTTCTCCCCCCAGCTATGGGTAAATAGCAGAACAGATTGGGTGGCAACTGGTCTAGGAGAAGGACAACTCTGAATTCAAAACCTGATCCTCCAGGTTTTGTGTTGTGGAGTAGGCTAACAACCTACTTAATTAAAAACTGGTTTGTTATAGAAAGCGCAACGATATCTTGCGGCCCTATGTTCCTCAAGGAATTTAAAGGCATAATATATACATACATACATACATATATACATGCATATATATATATATATATATATATATATATATATATATATATATATATATATATATATTATGACCAAGTAAATGGTGAAAGAAATAACAAAACACGTGTTACAGATACATCATATATTAAACAGTAAGTACAACAGAAGAGTATTACACGACTAGTGAGTGTATGTCGGATGACCCAGCGTTCAATCTATTCGACTGGTCCCCCAAGGCCTTCTCTCCTACTAATCTTATAGTAGGCGGTAGAGTCCAACATAGTCTCTTTAGAGCGGAGGACACCACATCATATATATATATATATATATATGGGTTAGAAATAGGACACACAGGACTCTCTAGCTTAGCTTAGCAACGAATCTAGAAGATGGACAAAATTGAATTCAACACTGTTTCTTGTTACTTGAACCGTAACTCCAGTCTTCCAATATGTGGGCACTATTTTTATCTTACTTGATTCCACCAGTTGAGAACTTCTCAGCCCAAAGCTGTTATGTGGCGTATATTGGGACGAACCATCCTTCGTATTGCGTTAGTAAAAAGGAAGTTCTACTCGGACAGATTCTTTTCAAGAACAGTTAATTTGTGAACAGACTCCCAAGGAGATGCTTTCCCGACCCCTACAATGTTAGCCTATTAAAGCCAAGAGTTAACCTTTGTCTATCCCACAAATCCTCATAACATACACTTCTTACCAACTAATCTTACCATTCACACAACAACCACCTTCAGTAGGCCACTACATTGAAGGTCTCTTAGGATCTTATCTATTTCGATGCCAAATGAAATGTGCCTCGTGGTTAAAGTAGATAGGGATTTTCCATTTCGCAGTCGGAGGTTGAGGTTTCGAATTCTGCTAAAGGTTAGAATTTCGAACGTCTAGTCAAGCAGGTTGTCCTCTATTTAGAAGGCTGATACGATCTCCTCACATTGAAAACACCGGTTCCCATATGATCACCGAAGTTAAGCAACGTTGAGCATGGTAAGTACCTAGATGGGTGACCGCTTGGGAATACCAGGTGCTGTCAGCCTTGATGTGCGGGTGGTTTAATGGATAATGACTCGGAAATTCCAGTTGGGTTTGCTATATTCACTTACAATCAAATACCCTTGCCTAAGGTATGAATCTCCCCCAGCTATGAATTAACTTGTATCATAATACCATTATAATTAAAAAGAAAATTCTTATAATCTAAAAAAAATATTGCCTGGCTTTAAATAACTTACAAAGGGTTGATAATCCGTAGAAAACGAATCAATCAATCAAGTACATCTCGCCTATGGAACTCCCTTCCCTATTACTGTTTCCCTGACAAATACAATCTCCAACGGTTTAAGTGTAGCGTCAATCGACATCTCCAGTTGCCTTGATCTATCCACTTCCCTTCTCCACATCCTTTCACCTTTCATCCCTATCTGCTCTCGCTCCAAATCTTCTGTAACCCCCTTGCCTTGATCGACCCACTGTCTTTCTCTTTCACCACATCCTCTCGTTTACCACTCCTATCTGCTCTTCCTCCAACCCTTCTTTAACCCGTTGCGTGATAGTGGGGTGATACGCTTAAAAAAAAAAGTACTTATTAGCAACAGCGACATGTATTTTAATTTATTTACATCCTCTTGAATATAAAGGGTTTTCCACTAACGTGGACTGATTTTAATGGGATTAATTCCCATTAAAATCATTACACGTTTAAGCGTGTAATGATTTTTTTCTTTTTCTTTCATATTTTGCGGACATTTGGGCGATATTATTTTTTACACATAATTGCCATGACTTAAATGACATGATCCAATAGAGAAATAAATAAATTGTCACCAATAACATTGATTTATTAACTGCTGACTTTGATCCGTCTTAATGAAACACCCATTTATGTAATCCGTTCCAATGTAACACTGTATAAATGTTTAGAGAGTATCTTGGCCACATAATGTCAGTTAATATATTGATTGTAATCTAGAATTGATTCCCCACATTATACACACATTATAATTTCTTTATCAAATTTTGAGTAGGTATAAGTAAACATTTTCTTCCCACCAGCTCAGGATTAATTATTATGACTTGCATCACTAAATCATATTTGTCCCAAAAAAATCTTACAATGAAAAAATATTTTCTTGCTTTAAATAAACTGTAAAAGGTTGATAAGCCACAGAAAACTAATCAATCAATCAAATATTGATTAGCTATACAGCCATCTCTTTTAAAATTATTTGCATTCTCTGGAATATAAAACTATTTTCCGGTTTTAAATAATCTGCAAAGGGTTGATAAACCGTAAAAACGAATCAATCAAAGCTTTGTTAATATCGACAGAATTACGTGTTAGTACATCGATAAAATCAGACTAATATTTTTGTTTGATTTTCTACTCTAAGAAAATTGACGCTACACAATCTGCCTATTAAATGATTTTCTTTCCCTCATGTGGCAATGTGTATTATACAGCCTATCTTAAAGCAGGAAATAATGTGAAATTTCACATTCGAAGTTTTACAAATTTTTTTTTTTTTTTTTTTTTTTTACTATTAAAGCAAAAACATTTTATGATTAGCCTGGCTGTTGTTTTCTTTTTTTGTCTTGCCGGAAAAGTGCTGAACATTGAGAAGGCTTTAGGCTTTAATCATTATAAAACGAAAATTTTAATGTTTACCTGACATTAAGTGATCTGAACAGGCGGCGTTCATTTATTCTGTTAATTAGATGTGATGATAATTAAATAAGGATATTTTAAAGACGAGAATCATCCGTAGAAAATTCGTTGAACTTCCTGGAGATCTTAACATCGATTTGGCCAAGTGAAATTTAATGGCCGCTGACGTAGCCAATGGAATATTATGTTTCTTTTATGCCACGATATTTCGCCTTTTAATATCTGCCGGGAAAATACTTTGCTGAGAGAGTGTGAGACTGGAGACGGCAAGGCGTAGAATTTTCCATATCCTCGCCATCTAACTTTAAACCGTTGTTTGCGTATCGGAACTGCATTGATATTTTTGAGCGAACCTACAAGATGACAGTGTATACTGTAAATTGCTGCGTACACGTCGAATTTTCAAGTCTGAAAATATATTTCCAAAATTAGGGGTCGACTTATATGGCGGGTATAAAATGTAAAACCAACGAGTTAGAAAAAACTCGTTAGAAAAACACGTTAGAAAAAACTCGTAACAATTCCTTGCCGTACCTTCAACAGGCTGTCACAAATATATGCCACTATAATTTGTGTTTGGTGAACATATTTAGTATATTAACAAAGAAACTAATTTAAAATAATAAAATTTAGTATACTATTGACGCTACAGAGCGCATCCCGGTAAACAGCTAATAAAATCTTATTAGAGAAAAATATTCAGGCCGGTATACGGAAATAAATAAATAGACTGTTTAATAAATAAACGGATCGTCTGGTGAAATGCGAGTATTTACCAAAATAAGGTTTAAATATTAAATCTCTCGGATTCAAAAATGCATCTCTTTCTTTAGAAATTGATTTGTTTACATAAGAATATGAAACTGAGCGGATATGTCTATTTCGAAAGTGAAAAAAAAATCTGTGTTTAAAGGCACTATTCAACTTTAGTTGATCATCGATGCACTCTGTGGCCGAGACGTCTGAAACACGTCAGATCTAATAACGGTTTTTCGTAGGGATGACACGCAGTTTCGAATTCGGCGGAAGAGCTCATTTGTTTCTCTCTAAGATTTCTCGAATATTCAGGCCGCGGTAGACAAAAAAATATAAATATATTGTTTAATAAATAAACGGAGTGTCTACTCAAATGTGAGTATCCAATAAAAGCATTTAAGTAATAATAATAATAATAATAATAAAAATAATAATAATAATAATAATATATATATATATATATATATATATATATATATATATATATATATATATATATATATATCCAAGTATAGGATTGTTGTATGCGGAATAAATTCCAATAACCAACAAATACTATTCTTAAAAGAGGGATCACTACAGAGTAGAGCAAATATAATGATTTATTCGAAAATTATAACATAAAAATGTTATAAAATCACTACAAAAATAGCCTTTTTGTTTCAACACTACTGGTGTCTTATCAAGTGATGGTGTTGAATCATACAACACCAACACTTGATAAGACACCAGAAGTGTTGAAACAAAATGGCTATTTTCATAGTGATTTTATAACATTTTTATGTTATAATTTTCGAATAAATGATTATATATATATATATATATATATATATATATATATTAAAAATTAACTGATTTAAAAATGTTTTTCGCTACACAGTAATAACCATGTTTCAAAAATGGAAGCTAAAAACTTTAAATTTAGTTATATAATTAAATAAAAAATCACTAGTTCCGTTTCATCTTCAAGTGAATAATGGAATAACTTATTTTTAAATTTACTGACTTTTAAACACACAAATAATTTCATAATTTACTGTTTCTATCGATACAGAGAAATCCAATCATTCAGACAAGGGGCTGTAGCGTGTTCATTTTTATTAACTATTGTTGTATCAATTGAGTTACGTTCGAAAAAGAGGTTACGTTTAGGGAGGGTAGGGGTTTATTTTTCAACGAATTCTGACATCCGTTAAATGCATGTCGTTTTTTTTTATTAACGGCAAAACGTTTTTCGGCATTTTCTTCTTGTATACTCAAAGATTTTTTATGTGTGTTTGTGTGAAAATACATTTTTATTAAACTACAATTTTAAAATATTTTTTACTCTTAATTAATAATAGACTACATTTCTTTTTAAAAACAAGTAAATGGAATAGAATTATTTACATTATTTAAAATTATTTTTTCATATCTAATATAACT
>OZ038496.1:30959718-31007218 GCA_964036315.1 Acanthosepion esculentum
AAAAAAACCTCCAAATACGCAATGTCACCTTCCAAATCTGACCTACTTTTCGAAAGTTTATCTTTAACACCTTTCGTTCATCTACATGTCGTGAACCCAATTCCTTTTTCACGGACCTCGGTCGATTTTGCGTTTAAATAAAGAATCACAATTGGAAATGCGGTTCATTCCTTTTTTTCGTCAAATCATGGATCACAAAAACGTCGTAGAAATGAAAGCATCGAAGTCTTTTCAAACGCCATAAAACACTCGTACGAGACAAGGTGTAGTATCTCTGCGATGTCCTGTGTCTGTGCGGCCTGAATTCCAATTTGATCATCATCAACGACTGCAGGTCTGTTACAACCTCCTTGGTCTTCCAGGTCAAAATCTCCGTTCGAACCACTTACAAACTGTACTCTCAGCTCTGGTTCCATCTCAGTAAATGTTTTTTTCCCTGCTTGCAATGATATATGGAGTATCTCTGAGATTCTCCATGTCGTACGACCTTGCTTGTTTTTAAATCAGTTTCAATTTGCTATTCATCAACGACTGCCAGCTTGCAGGAATGTTCTTGGTCATCGAGAGCAAATTTTTCACTTCTGAACCGAGTGAAATACTTATGAAAAGTAATCGTGAGCTATGGAACCGTCATAAAAACGGCACATATATCTTTAGCTGTGTTTCATTTCCCCCGTTTACCCTCTTAACCTAAAAGAATAAAATTCAACATGCAAGTGTCATAAATTTCAGTCACATTGTGAAACACCGCCTATTGATAAACGCCACAAAAGAATTTGTTTTAACCCATTAAAAAAATGCGTGGCTTTTTGAAAATATCGACTGGAGTTGACAGTTGGGAAGTGACCGAAAACTATACCACCGGTTGTACAAAGGTGTGTCCGTAAAGTTGTGTAGATGAAACTGCTTAGATACTGTCGAAGTTTCTACGAGGAGTAAGTCATATGTTTTTTTTTAAATTATTTCACCTCAAGCAAAACAATAAAACCACTGGGATGTAAGGGTTACTGAGTTTGAGAGAATATGAGAAAAAATATACTATGAAGTAGAGAGGGCATTAAAAGAACAATAATTAAGAAGACAGAAGCTAACGATTGACATTGCATTTAAATTTTTGAAGATCAAATTGACCGGAAAGCAAGAAGACAGAAAAGAGATCCATAATAACCAAGAAACTATTCATAGAAAGATAAAAATATTGTAATGATAATTATTCTGATGAACCTTCCTCTATGGTATGTAGACTCTATGAATTTAAGCGCAGATTGGCGGTAATATCTCATCATTTTACAGTTTAAATGGCTAGATATAACCATAAGTTCTATGCTAACAGCTTTTTTTCATCGTACTTCACTTAATGAGCAGATTAACGTTTTAGCCTTGACTGACAATCTATCTACGGAAGGTGTGTGGATAAAAAAAAACCTAAAGCCCCCCCAAAACCCCAAAAAACCCCAAAAAACAAATAAAAATCATTCCCAAGCAGTCTCACCACTCGTTGGGATGTATAGGCCGGAAATTCTTTTAAAAAGCAGCAAAAATTACACACCTATACCCCGAGTGGCTCTTCTGTTTTGCAGTTGGAGAACAGCAGTAAAAATGAATAAATTAGTTAAGTTTCATTGTTATACCGTTACTTTTTACCGTCATCGGTAACTCTCTACTTTGTGCGAGTTTTGGGTCTTATATTACGTGAACTACGAGTAAATAAATTAAACAATACCATTAACGTCCTCTCAAGTACTGAGGCAGGCTTCTTCCCAAACCATTTGATGCTGTGTGGAATGTCAACATTTTGAGCAAAGTTTACTTGACATAACAAAAAGACAACATGTATTAAGAGCTACGAAGGACAGGAAATTGTGAAGGGTCTTGATCAGCAATGTCCCGAATGGACACAACGCAAAGAAGTTGTAGTTTTAAAAGAGAAAAATTTAAATGTCCGATTACAGAAAGACGCGCTATTCGGCTTGGCTTGATGGGAGGTGTCCAAACATAATAATCCTTTTTATTCTACGTGCCGTATCCCTTGCAGACGTGGAAGATAATGGTTCGCTATAACTTCCTGTCCTTTGTAGCTGTTAAGGGTCAATTGCTTCAACTTTAAAAAGAAATGATAAAAAAACAACTTGTTGTCAAAGGATATGACTAAGGTTTACAACTCCGTAGTGGACGGATTCTCTTACAGGGTCAAATCCGCGGATAAGGAGAAACATTCAAAAGTAGCGAACAACAAACGACAATATATAATAAGATTTAATTATAACAAGACGATACATGAAAATATTAATGCAAGGTAGTGCATGTTTCTTTTCTGCGTGGAAAGAAGTACGAGTTATATATCTGATATGAAAACTTAAAGCACACTAGTGCTTTAGTCATTCGCCTGAAATAAAATACGGTTTTCTCTTTTCCCTTTTCTCTCTCATTTTTTTGTTTCACATTTCTTTTTGTTCTTTTTACTTTCATTTCAGTTCGTTTCGCTCTTTCGATATCTTTTGATATGTTATACTTTCTTCATTGCCATGAGTTTTGAGCCGAGGAGTTGGTAGTTACTGCCCTTTTCACGTATTCAGCAATGTAGAATTCATCATTCGGGTAGGAAAATCATAACTTGCGTCCAATTGATTGGGTCACACATGTCTGTCTTAGGTGATTACCAAGCTTAATAATTCACCCGTGCATTTGATATATGCAGCATAATGTATTGAGTTGAATTAGAACTCGTCTTCATTATGCGATTTCCTTTGCTTGACTATAACAAATAAAATGAAATGTTACTCTCTTAAGATCCGTGTTCCAACTAATTTCTTTTGTTGTTTTCCCGCTCAACGTGATTCTGCGTGTGTTTGAGTTATTTTTAGATTTTTCTTGGACCTGTTTTTGTCATTAGCCTGCCTGACCTAATTGTTCTTTTAGCAGCTACTTTTACGACAGATTGAAACAGAAATGATCAGTCAATGTACTATATTATAGAGAGGTAGAAAGAGAGATGGTTCTCTAAGTGTAGAGTGTGTGTGATTAAGGTCTTTGGCTGCGTAAGTATATAACATAGCTCTTAGCAATGTTTGTCTTTTTGCGTTCATCCAGGCAGATGAGGCAGATCGCGAACTCATGTGAAGTATTTCATTTTTTTAAGGAAGCTTGGTTTGAGAATAAAAAGATAATCCCGGCGATTGAAAAGGCTAATAAGAAATGAGTGATTTTTTTCTCACCGAGATATCATCCCCAAAGAGATAGTTACGTCGACACAGTTTCACTCGCAAGGCCGTGGGTCAACTCGTGGTATAATTTTCAAACACTTCACTACTGTGATAGGCAGTGATATTTTCTCTCCATGACTAATCGACCTTGTAGAGATTCGAACGCAGATCCCGTGGTTAGAACGCTAACGTTCTATTAGATACGGTATCCAATACATTACTGAGTTTTCAAGTTAGAAATTTGGAAGCGACTGAACGAAAAAAATGAGATATTATTGGTGACAAGGAATTGACAGAAAAGTCAGTCATTTAAGGGCCATACGTGATACACGCTTGGGAGATCATGTATTTTTTCCAGCAGAAGTTTTCTGCTAGACTGGTTGCTAAAGAACCCAGTCTGTTCTGAATCCAACGAACTCGACTGGAATTCGTACTCAGTCCTCCGAGTTCTCACTCCGAGCCGATATCTATTGCATCACAACGGACATCCAACGGAAACCTACCGAATCGATTTCATATTGCAAAAAGACACTTTTGGCATCACTTAAAACAAAATAAATTTAATTATGCCTCTTTTAATAAGAACCCCCCCCAAAAAAAAAAACATCCACCTGCTATTAAGAAAACATAATAATATCTACGCTGTAAGAAATTAGCAGGTGGTCTTCGAGACATACGAGCTTCATATTTCCCGCCCTCGGAACCGGTAATCAGTTTTTGAGTCCAAGTCCCTTGATATTTAAAAAAAATCATCTCGCCCCAAGAAATGCATTAAAGCCACTAAGACACAATGGGTTACTGAGTGCAAAAGATTAAGGAGCAATAACAATAGAAGAAGAGTAGATAACGATTGACATTGCATTTAAATCTCTGAAGATCAATGTTGGCTGGAAAGCATGCGGCTGGAAGAGAGTTTAACGAGCGAGAAATGAAAGAGAAGAAACTCTTAGCATAGAAATTGCGGTTACATCCAACCACTTCAACAGTAAAGTGATGAGATATTTTTGCTACTCTAGTAATGCACTTAAATTAATAAAGTCTAGGTACCATAGCGCAGAGTTCACCAGAACAATTGCCATGAAAGTATTTACAAGAAAAGGCACAGGAAAGCTACATTACCGCGGTGGAAAAGTGACTAAAACCGAGACGCCAGGCCGGACCAATAATATTCCTGAATATTCTTTGGATTTTATCAAGAATCTCTAAAGCAAGAACACCGGATCATATGTGGTAGCAATATTCAAAGTAAGGTCGAATGCTAGACTTATAAATATGTCAGATAGATTTTGGAGAAGAAGATTGTCAGGCGCGGTACAGTGAACCTGATTCTCTTAGCAGCTATTGATTCAATATAATCTTTCCACTTCATGTCAGTCGAGAAGGTTAGTCCAAGAGGACGCAGCGAATCACTCTCCTGAAGGTTAGCATCGACCATGCTGATGGGAGGTTGAAAGGGTTCACTCAGATGATTAATAGATAGAAATTTCGTTTTGGAGGCGTTAAAATTAACAAGACTTGGTCCAGGTAGCAGCAGGTTGTAGCTCATTTTTGAGATCAACTGCCAATTTGACTTTATCAAACTGATCAAGCTTACTAAAGAGACAGGTGTAAATAGTTGTGTCATCAGCATAGATAACGAGTTGAGAACTGATGTCATCAGGAAGGTCTGATGAAAATTAAGAACAAGGTAGGTCCAAGGATAAAGCCATGGAGAATTCCGGCATTAGTGCACAAAGATCTAGAACAGTGTCCGTTCAGGACAACTTTCATTTTGCGATTCAGTTAAAAAATTCAAGAAATGCTATAACCTTTCAATCTGTAAAGAAGACAGGTACGCTTTGGAAATGACCAAAGCAACAGCTTCACCATTCTTATCTAAAGCTTCATTCTTTCTTTCGACAATAATAGTTTTGTTGCTGATTTTAAGACGTTAAGCACTCGACTGTATGCCGGAGTTTAATCTCAGTTTCATATACAGTGTCTCCATCAAGTTCGTGTACACTTTAAAAAAAATTATAACTTTATTTGTATTTGCGATAGAAATAATTTGTAAAAAGGATTAGAAAGAAGTAAATCTATATTTTTTAAGGTTTTATTGAAATTTTATTTAAGTTTCCACATGTCCTCCATCATTAGCAATACAAAGGGTAATACGATTTTGCAGTTCACGGAAAACATTTGCCAACTTATTTACAGTAATGCCCGAAATCACATTAGTTAATTTAGCTATACTTAAAACTAGGTACATTAAACTTTATAACATTTTTTACAGATTATTTCTATCGCAAATACAAATAAAGTTATAATTTTTTTAAAGTGCACACGAACTTTATGGACATACTGTATATCGAAATAAGTTTAATATGAAAAACACCTTCAATTTATGACTTTAGAATCGAGAAAATAGACGTAAATAAAATCGGAAAATAAAAGAAATTGCATTCACCCTGATACAGTATTGTAAAAACAAAAATACTAAAAAAATAAAATATAGGGTCTGCGAAAAAAAAAAATTATGCCAGAGGAAAAATTGGGTCTGTGTAAAACTAGAAATAATTAAAATTTCGTAGAGGTTGGATTAAAAGATTGGAATCGGGAAGCCGGTTGCGTCTTGCTGTAAACGAAGCGATCCGTGAAGCGTTCACTTGCTCATTTGCATAACTGATTTGCATAATTAATCTGCATAATATTGTCGGTCTTTGTTTGGCAATCCTTTGATTATCGATTCACGTAATTATCGCTGAAAACTAATTGGAATTGGTTTATTGATGTTTTGATGTCCGTTGGTTGAGGCGGTTTTCGCTAGATTTTGTTAAGATTCTTGTGCGACAGAAAAGAAAGAACAATTTTTTCCAAGAACAAAGGTTGTTATAAAGCGGGGGTCGAGAAATGAAGGGCGTTTCTATTTGATAGAGCTTTTGAATTTTCAAATTAGAATAATTCATTAAGTTTCTTTAATCGCTTGAAATGATAATAATTATATGCTTTATAAACTCCGTATTTTAAAAAAAAATTGTTTTTGTTATTAACGTTTCGGGTTGTGGTTTTAATCTAAAGAGAGAGTGGGTGGTTTTCCGAATAGAACGAAAGGAAAGAAAATAAATTAAAAAAAATGTGGCAAAAGAAAGAAAGAAAAACTAAGAAATTGAAAGAAGGAGATAAAGAAAGGAAAAAGAAAGTAAGAAAATTGAAGATATGTAGAAAGTAATAAAGTAAAGATAAAAGAAAAATAATAATATATCAATACAAATTAAAGGAAGCAAGAAAGAAAGAAAGAAAGAAAGAAAGAAAGAAAGAAAGAAAGACCAAGAAGTGGAAAGCATGAAAAGAAAAAGAAAGAAAGAAAATTAAAGATATGTAGAAAGAGATAAAGTGAAGATAAAAGAAAGACTTAAATATGATTAGAAATTAAAGGAAGGAAGAAAGAAAGAGAGGAAAAAGTAAGGAAGAATGGAAATTGAGGACATGTTAAAAGACAGTGAAGAAAATGAAAGATAATGGGAATAAAAAATTAAAGAACGTAAGAAATGTAAAGAGAGTTAGAAAGTAAGAAAGAATGAAAAAGGAAGAAAGAAAGAAAATTGAAGATATTTAGAAAAACAGAAACTGGGGCAAAAAAAATAAAATGGTTAATAAAAGGAAAGAAAGAAAGATTAAAAAAGAAGGAACGTAATAAATATTAAAAAGAAGGAACGTAATAAACATTTAAAAAGAAGGAACGTAATAAAGATTAAAAATGAAGGAACGTAATAAATATTAAAAAAAAGGAACGTAATAAACATTTAAAAAGAAGGAACGTAATAAACATTTAAAAAGAAGGAACGTAATAAACATTAAAAATGAAGGAATATAATAAATATTAAAAAATAAGGAACGTAATAAAGATTAAAAAAGAAGGAACGTAATAAATATTAAAAAAGAAGGAACGTAATAAAGATTAAAAAAGAAGGAACGTAATAAAGATTAAAAAAGAAGGAACGTAATAAAGATTTAGAAAGAAGGAACGTAATAAAGATTAATAAAGAAGGAACGTAATAAAGATTAAAAAAGAAGGAACGTAATAAAGATTAAAAAAGAAAAAACGAAAGAAAGAAAATTGAAGATATTTACAAAGAGAAAGTGAAGAAAATGAAAAATGGAAAATTAAGAAAAATTATAGAAGAATGAAATGTGAAGAAATAGAGAAGAAAAAAGAAAAAAGAAAGAGATAAGGATATATGGGCAGATAGAAAATGAAGAAATAGAAAGAAGAATAAAAAGATAAGAAAGCAAGGTGAAGAGAGGTAAACAAAGAGAAAAACTGAAGATATCTAGAAAGAGAGAAGACGAGGAAAAAGATAGATAGGAAGATGCATAAAAGTGAACTCAAGAAACGTGAAACAATCTAGAAGGAAAGAAAGAAGCTGTAAAGAAAGTAAAACAAAAGACAAAAAGGTGAAGAGGTGTAGAAAGAAAGAAAGAATGAATGAATGAATTAATTATAAAATAAATAAAGAAAAAGAAAATAGAAAGCTAAAAGGACTATTAAAAGGACACAAATAAAGAAAAAGAAAATAAAAAAAAAGTCAGATGAAGAGGCGGGAAGTGAAAGCAAGGAAGAATGAAATAAGCAACGAAAGAAATAAGATGCTTAGGAAAGGACAGCAAAAAGAAAAGAAAAAAAGAGCGAAAGGAAAATAGAGTTTAAGAAATGTACAAAGAAAGAAAGAAAGAAAAAGAAAGAAAGAAAGAAAGAAAGAAAGAAAGAAAAAGAAAGAATGAAAGAAAGAAAGAAAGAAAAAAACCAAAAAATGGTTTTGGGATGACAAAGAAAGAAAGTAAAAAAGAGAGAAAGCAATAATAATCATAATAAATAAATAAAAGGAAAATAGCAAACAAAATAAGAAAGAAAGAAAGAAAAAAAGAAAGAAAGGAAATAAGGGCAAAATAAAAAAAATTAAATTAATACGATTTATGAAGCAGATAGAAAAAAAATAACGACATATACCTGAAAAAGAGGAAGCAAAATATGAATAAAGTTACATAAAAGAGGAAGAAAAAGAAAATATGAAGGTGCATAAAATGAAAGAGAGACTGAATGAAAGAAAGAAAAGATGAAAGTATAAGTAATTCCAGAAAGTAAAAATAAAATTAAAAGTAAAGCCAAAATCTGAAGTGGCGAAAACGGAAAGAGAAAAAAAGAGAGAGAAAGAATACAAAAAAAAAAATCACCAAGCAAGTAAGAAATCAAGAAAGAAAAAAAAATGTGAAGTGATGAAGAAAGAATAAGAAAAGAAAGAGAGAGAGAGAGAGAGAAAGAGAGAGAGAGAGAGAGAGAGAGAGAGAGAGAGAGAATGTACAATAAATATCAAGCGAGGAAGCAAGAAAAATCAAAGAAAGAAATAAAAAGTGTGAAGCGACTAAGAAAGAATAAAGTGAGAGAGAGAGAAAGAATGAATACAATAAAAATCACCAAGCAAGAAAGCAAGTAATCAAGAAAGAAAGAAAAATATGACGCGATGATGTAAGAATAATAAGAGAAAGAGAGATAGAATAGAATAAAAGTCACAAATCAATTAAGTAATAAAGTAAGAAAGAAAGAAAGAAAAAACAAAAAATGTGAAGCGATGAAAAACGAATAAGAAAAGAGAGAAAGAAAGAGAGAATACAATAAAAATGACCAAGCAATTAAGAAAGAAAGCGAGAAAGAAAGAAAACGTAATTGTTCTCAAAAGAATGGAGTGGAAAACTGCAGACAAATCAACTACAAAAGAAAGAGAAAAAGGAGGAAATAAGAGATAAAAAAAATCGTGCAACGGGGAAAAAAAGCCGTGGATAATTAGGGTTATAAAGAAAATGGGTGATTAGTTATCGTCTGCTTCATTAATTCCGGGACAGTGATATTTTTGCTCTTGTTCCGAATCGGGTTTTGAAAGAGAAAGAACGAAGCGCTATCAGTAAGAATTCCTCCCCCACCACACACACACACACAAAAAAATGGCGACCATGTCGCAGGGAAAATTTGAAAGAAAAATAAGAAGTTCTAGTCGAAAGAGAAAACGGAGACGGAAATAAGAATCAATCATTGTGTGACGCGAGAAGAACACGAAGAGAACTAATTATGAGCGAGGCACTGAAAGAAAAAGTAAAATGACAATGTGACGCATTTTGCACCATATGCACAACACCAGGCTTTAGCCAAACAAGTAGATGCCAAATGACAGTTTTATTAAAAGACAAACTTATAATAAAACTAACGACGAATCAACACCTGTGCCTGTTGTTATTGGGTCTATGGGAAATGATATCAAAATGAGCAAACAAATATATTGAACAATTTTCCGGTTAGCCCTAAAATATATGAATTGTAAAAATCATATGGGAACTTCTCTCCATGCAATGACCACAATTAATTTCTTTTCTCCTTGATTGCATGGCACCTCATCTGGTTGCACATTCCGATACAAGAAACTTGTTGTCTCTCGACGTCTCTAGTTAAGGTATAGGAGCAATTCGTACTATATAAAGCAAAGGCAAAGACGATAATAATTGTCAAAGCTATATAATAATTACCGTTTTGCATTTATTATTTATATATTTTGTGACGCTCTATACTGGAAAGGGAGTTAATTAAAAAATCGAAATATTAAATTTTTGAGTGGCTTCATTCCTTAATCAATTTGATAATCGACTCTCCATAATAATTACCTTTTTGCATCCATTATTTATATATTTTGTGACACTTTATAGTGGAAAGGGAATTAAATCAACTTAAGTTATTAAATTTATGAATGGCTTCATTCCTTAATTAATTTGATAATCAACACTATAATAATTCCCGTTGTGCATTTATTTATAGAGAAAAAACAACCTGATTTTAAAACCCCGCTGTCTTTCGGACATATCCCAAAAAGGAATGGGCTATGGAAGTAAATCCAGACAGAAAATCTGTAGAGTGGCTCCGAAGACGTTTAGCTCTCAAAACCGACAACCTTCCGGTAACTCTTTCAGTCAAACCGGTCCCAATTGTAATGAGAGCACAACATGGAAGACGGCATTTTACGCGTTATAAGTCAATACTCAACTGGCGTCGAGTTGGACGCCAAGGGCTGTCTTCGGCGGTGGCAAGCATTGCTGTATTCTATTGGTAAACTACTGTCCACTTCAAGCGCGGCAGCCCCCGGATAGTAGGATCTTGCCCCGCTACGGTCTGCCTGCTTCCCTAGGTGCCTGAAGCATATAGCTGCTAGCTTAAGCACATGGATATCCATGCAACAAATAAACATAAAAAAGAACAAAGAATCCAGCCCTTCATATGACAAGCTGGATTGTGAGAACCATGCGCACATGTTTGTTGGATGACCGTCAGAAAATTGATGACACTCGCAAGACTGCAGCGATCAAGCGTGAGCTAAACAGACTGAACAGTGACATAGTAGCTCTTCAGGAAACACGACTTCCAGACAGTGGATCTCTAAAGGAGGAACGCTACACCTTCTTCTGGTAGAGGAGAGGAGTCGATGAATACAGAGAACATGGGGTTAGATTAGTTGTCAGGAACACCCTGGTCCGTATGATTATACCTCTAGCAAGTAGTACATATAGCATTCGCCTCCCTACATATAAAGATTTTGTAACTTTTTATGCACCAACACTCCAAGCCACGCCCGAAATCAAAAACTAGTTTTACGCACAGCTTGACAGCATTGCCAATCGTATCCTATTATGTGAACATATTTACCTTCTCGGTGATTTCAATGCCAAAGTGGGTGCTGATCAAATGTACTGGTCACACGTGTTAGATCACCATAGTGTAGAGAAAATGAATGAAAATGTCCAAAGACTTCTAGAATTCTGCTGTGTGACAAATACTTATTTTCAGAAAAAGGCTTGCCATAAAGCATCCTGGGTACATCTAAGGTCCAATCATTGTCACCAGCTGGAACTGGTCTTAACCAGACACGACTGCCTAAAAACGTTTGCAGCACCAGAGCTTACCACAGCGCAGACTGCGACATTAACAATTTCCGCATCTCCTCAAAGGTAAAGTTATAACCTAAGAATCTGTAATATTAAAAAAAGAAACGCCAGTTGAGAATTAACTCTAGCAAGACCGCCTAGTCAGATAAAAAGGAGAAGGTCTTAGCGAGGATTATGGAGACCCTTCCCAGTAACTCATCACAGTGCGTGGGAGAGACAGATTGAACTCCATTCGGAACACCATCTACAATGCTGGAATCCCGACATACAGAACGAACATGAACAAGAACAAAGACGGGTTTGAGGCTAACATTAAAGCCAATCATCAAAGCTAAACACAGTCCATGATTAGATTCAAGAGTGACCCTAGCCAGCCAAAATCCACAAGCTCTGAAAGATTCTCGTAGCAAGGCGCAACAAACTTCACGTTGCTGTGCTCCATCCGGCAGATAACATCCAACGACTTCCGTCAACGGCAACATATCAAACGGACGAGGGCATTAAACAAGCAAATGACAAACCAGCAAAAACAAACACATGAGACGATGGGTAGAGAATGACCTAGAAATTTACTCAAGATGAAATTCCGTCCCAAAAGAAGCGCTTGATGTTATTAAAGTTCTGCCTGTCCCGGAATAACTGGACACTGACCCTACAAAAGAAGACCTTAACAAATCTATTGATAGTCGAGCTAATGGTAAAGCACAGAGTGAAGACAGCATACCGCAAGAGATCATCAAATGCGGTAAGTCAGCTTTACTCAAACCACTACATAGTCTCCTGAGCCTCTGCTGGAGAGAAGGAAAGATTGCTCAGGACATGTGTAATGTCAAGATAATTACCCTGTATAAAAATCATCCTTGACTGCAGTGACTAAAATAACTGGTTTTAACGCGGTTCCAAGTCCTTGCTGATCGCATCTATGCAGAATCCCAATGTAGATAGAGAGACAAAGGTTTCACAGTTGACGGGCTCTCTCTACGTCAGCTTCAGGAGAAATGCCGTGAACAACAGATGCCACTATCCATCACCTTCATCTGTCTCTCAAAGGCGTTCGACTTTGTTCGCAGAAAAGGCCTGTTTCAGTTACTAATGGAACTTGGCTGTCCCCCATAGTTGCTGAGCATCATAACTGTATTTTTACGAGAACATTCAGGATGTCGTAAAACAATGATACATTTTGACACTAACTTTGTTTGGCATCTCCTTTTCCATTTTATTGAGCTTTACGTTCAGACAAGCCGTAGAATAATGGTAAATTACTCAGCTTGGCCCGCCTGAGGGTAAAGACCAAGGTGCATACGGTACTCATCAGAGAAATGCAGTTTGCTGACGACGCAGGTCTGACCACGCACATCAAAAGCTAATTAGTTATTAGGTTGGTACAAAAATAATGTCGTTTTCTCACATGAAGTTGAACGTCAAAAAACGACATTATTTTTGCACCAACCTAATAGTTCAACAATGCTTGTGAAGAATTTGGGTTGACTATGAAGATAAAAAAGACACAAACGTCATGGGTCAGGATGTTTCTACATCTCCATCAATCAGCATCGATGACATGCTGCTTGAATTCACGGATCACTTGACATATTTGGGTGCTACTGTCACCCGCAACCTATTCCTTGACATGGAAATTGACAAACGTATCGCCAAAGCAGCAGCTGTGATCGCTCTATTGATAAAGAGTATATGGAACAACAGTCAGTACGTTTCAAGGACGTTTGTAAGATGGACATGACACGCACAGGCTTCGACTCTGGAAGCTGGGAACAGCTAGTAGACGATTACAATGCCTTGAACCATGTTGTTCACGGGGGAGTCACAAAGGTCGACAAAAGGCGAAATTAATTTTTTGTTGTATTCTTAAAGAGGTTACAAACAGACAAAGGTGCTGCTCGAGTGAAGGAACAGTAACACGCGCGTAGATGAAAGAAAGAGAGGTTTATTGTAAAACACTACTGAAAGACAGGGAATCAGATGGCAGGCTGATAATTCCCGAAGCAAGGTTATTTACCTTACCTCCCTGCGAAGCAGGATATGGAAAAATGCCATTTTTTAATGCGGGACAAAACACGGGGTCGGGTAGCTGTCTCCACCCCAGACGAGTCTCGTCTGGGTTCCTCTAGGCTTGAAGGAAGAGGTTTCGACCAGCACAGCCGGAGACGAATCTCCAACTAATTGCCGAAGTCGGGTGTAATGACGGATATTTAGGAATTTCTACCTCAGTGTCATTTTGCTAGCATGTTCCTCTTTCACTATATAATAATAATGATGATGATAATAATAATAATAATAATAATAATAATAATGAGAAGAAGAAGAAGAAGAAGAAGAAGAAGAAGAAGAAGAAGAAGAAGAAGAAGAAGAAGAAGAAGAAGAAGAAGAAGAAGAAGAAGATATATTGATGATTTATCACCTTCTCAATGAGCGCCATTTTGTAAGCAATTCAAGTATTATTTTATAACTTTGCAGCCGAATGAACTGAAAATAATTCAGTGCTATAAATTACGCTATTGGTGTTGTAAAATAAAATTCGAATTTATGATTTATTTATCGGTTTTGAAAACCTCAGCTCATTATTTGAAAAAAAAAAGGATAAAAAGAACACTAGAGCATCTCCTAATTCGTTGTATTCGTAAATATCCCTACGCTTAGCGAAACGGTTATCCGCACCAGAAGTGGAATCAGCGAGCAGAGTTCAAATTCCGGTCTAGAGTGTGGCATTCACTTTCTCGTTAATTTCCTAGGGAAAAACGTGACTCATTGTCTTCTCCAACCAGCTATGTTTTAAAGAGAAATTTAGACTGGGTTTTTGCCTTGGCTGGCAGCCAGTCTAGGAAAATAACAACTTTGAATTCAAAAGCAACGGAAAAAAGAATCCATTGTTTGTTTCTCCTTACATGTCATGGTAATTGAAAGATAATATATATATATATATATATATATATATCTTAAAAGATATGTCATTTAAAAAATATAATCTGTTAATAATACATTTCAGATGGATGAAGGGTGGTCTTCAGTGATGCACTGTCTTCATCGCCGATTTCGGGTTTTGCATCATATCGGCTCAAACAGCAACCCCGACTGGATTCCAGGAGGGTCAGGCCTCCTCCATAATAGCGTCATGCTATGCACCTCGACATTACCAAAAAATATTCAGATATGGCTAGGAGTCCAACCGTTCTTATTGACATACGTCAGTCAACGTCAGCCAATGAAATAAAGGCTTTTCACGCTTCCCTTCTATTTAG
Organism: Acanthosepion esculentum; assembly: GCA_964036315.1. Lineage (NCBI taxonomy): Eukaryota > Metazoa > Mollusca > Cephalopoda > Sepiida > Sepiidae > Acanthosepion > Acanthosepion esculentum. The sequence continues at coordinate 30,974,138 of OZ038496.1, forward strand.
TGTTGTCTCTTTACTCCATCCGGTTTTGATTCCAACTATTTCCCCGGAATTCATAACGAGGTAAGCTGGACTAGTTCTTGCATATTTTAATCCAATGTTTTTATGTTTTAAATGCTAATCCCATAATTCCATAACTAAACCTTACTTACTACTTATATTACTGTTTCTAAGAAAAAAAAAAACTTCATTATTCTTACTACTGTATAAATCTTTAAGTCTCACCTTATACTCTTAATCAGACGAAATTAGAAAAATATATGTACGTTCACGGATCTACATATAAATGTAGTAAATGTACTCATACGCGCACTCACACATCCACGGACATGCACACATAAAACCTATCTTCCATTTACATTAATTTTATGAAATTTTACATCACCCGCACATCCAAGCTTACATAACCTGGTATTCTCAAGCTATCACAAATCTAAGTACTTTCCTGGCTCGACGTTACTTAACTTCGGCGATCGCACGGAACCGGTGTACTAACATGGTGTGGCCGTAAGCCTGAAGGGTGATATGGATGAGAAAGAAAGTGGTGGAAGTGTAAATTCTGACGAAAAGGAGGAGAGATTATGATTGACTCTATCACTTGGCGTGATCAAGATTAAAATATTCACGAAAGTATCAACCCGGGGGCTTCTTCTAAAGTCGAAGTTCTATCTAAAAAGCTGAGTTGAAGGTGTTTTTTGACATTTGGATAACTGAGAAAAGGACCCTTCGACCCCGTAGGGTATCGAAGCTTGCTATAAAAGTTTGAACTCCCGGAACTAAAGATGAGTTCTCATCTGAATATTTGGCATGGCAATCGCAATAAAAGAGTGATATCTGTTGGAAAGGGGAGAAGAATAACTCTTTTCCCTGATAAGAATTTAGAAAGGGAAGAGAGGAAGATGATCCAAGTTCTGGACGTCCAGCAACTGCTGCTCTTGATGTAAATATTATTCGTGTTTACACGATATGGACTGGCTATAAATCAAATAGCCAATGCTATTAGTATATCTCATGAGAGAGTTGAAAATATTCTGCGCAATGAACTTGGCATAGCAATCGTTTCTGCTCGTTGGGTGCCACGACTTCTGACATCTGATCAAAAGCGCACCAGGCTGATCATATCACGGGAAAATCTGATCCATCTGGTTTCCTGGAACGTTTCCTAACTTAGGATGAGCGTTGAATTCATCAATTAGAGACAAGCCATGCAGTGGAAATACCCTTCCTCACCTGCTCCAAAGAAAGACAAAGTCGTTTTCATCTGCAGGGAACGTAATGACGCCAGTGTTTTAGGATGACAAATGCTTATGGACTATATTCAAAAGGGCCGCATCATCAATGCAAAGTATTATACCAACTTGTCGAGGCGGTTATGCAAGACTATCAAGAAGAAACGCCCAGGAAGAATGGCGAAAGGGGTCTTGTTTCATCAGTGCTCCACCACATACGTCCTTGGTTTCAAAAGCCGCTGTGCGTGACTGGCTTTGAACTGCTTGATTACTCTCCCTATTTTCTTGATTTAATCCCATCTGACTATCATCTGTTCCCCAACATGAAAAAACACTTTGCTAGGAGCAAGTATCGCAGTGATCATGACGTCATATCTGCTCCTGGTGACTTTTTTGCTAATAGTATTAAAGATTCTTCACTAATGGGATCCAAACACTGCAACGTCGATGGAAGATGTGTATGGATCGCAAGGGGGACTATGTCGAAAAATAAACCTCATTTGGTCACATTCCATGATAGTGTCTTGTTCGGCCTATGAACTTCATTTGACCCTGGTACAATGGGTAGGAAAATGTTGAGCCATTCATTGTCTACGTTCTTAAGGAAAACAGCACATAGAAAAAGAACATTTTCAAGGCCTATCATGATGAACGATACATTAGGGAGGTGACGATTTATATTCTGTAATGCGTGATGAATAATATGTTCTTCCAGCAATTGTATTGCACGTCGGTTCTCAGTGTCGATTAATTTGATTAATAGGAATAATTAGGCTGAAAAGAAACTCCCGTCGCATTTGAAGATAAAAAACAAATGCTAATTTGATCTTAATCGATATATTCAATAAAGATATTTCTTCTCATTATCGATATCATAATCGTACCTATTTGGCAAAGTATTGATATATGGGTCATGGAATCCTCAAGTTTCCATGCAACGAAACAATCAGTATCTGGTTTGAACTATTCTGAAAAGATGATAGTCGGTATTTTTTAAAAAAACTTTTTAAGCTTTTCGCCCCAAGCAAGGCTGGAAGCCACTAGCACGCAAGGGATTACAGAAGGTTTGGAGGAAGAACAGATAGGAGTGATAAAGGAGAGGATGTGGAGAAAGACAGTGGATCGATCAAGGCAAGGGGGTTACAGAAGATTTGGAGCGAGAGCAGATAGGAATGAAAGGGGAAAGGATATGGAAAAGGTCACGGCAACTAGAGATGTCGATTGACGTTACACTTAAATAGTTGGAAATTATATTTTTCAGGGAAACAGGAATAGAGAAGGGAGTTCCACAGGCGAGATGTGAAGCTATTGGAGTAGAAGAGACGTCTACATCTAACAGTTTCAACGGTGAAGGGGTGGGAACGGGATGCCAGCCTCGTAGGACGCTTAAATTCCTGAGGCCTGGGAACCAGCGAAAGCAGCTCATCGGAGCAATTACAGTGAAAGTATTTGTAAAAATGACAGAGCGAGGCAACGGCGCGTCTGTGAGAGAGCGACTGCAGACGAGATGACAGATCAGGGCCGATTACGTTGCATATCCGTCTCTAGATCTTATCAAGAACCCTGAGGCAAACAGCAGAGGCTCCAGACCATATATGGCAGCAATACTCCATGCCAGGGCGAATGGTTGATTTATAGATTTGGAGGATCGATTCCGGGGAGAAAAATTTCCTGGTCTGGCACAGGGAGCCAACTTTCCTTGCGGTGGATGAAGCAATTGACTCGATGTATTTATTCCATCTCAGGACAGCGGACAGCGTGAGACCGAGCAGCCGCAGAGAGGAGTTATCGAGAAGTTGGCCTTCAGACATTCTAATGGGATGCAGGGAAATTTACCCGAGTTCCCTACACGGCATGATGTGCCACAAGGCCGATTTGAAAAGATGATAGTCAGAGGGAGCAGTGTCAGAAGCGTAAGGAGGATGGATATTCCATATTTATTACCGAACTATTTTCCTGGGTGGCTTGTTCATTATATAGCCTTACATCATCGTGTAAGATCAGCACGCCCTTACGCTTAAGCAATGAAATTTTCCCCCCAATTAACAACAATGCTTCCTTGAATAAACTCTTACATTTGGTTTAGCTCTTCACAAGAGACGACACTCTTCATATCCCCCGAAATACAGAGCATGTTTTTTTTTTATTGTGTAGTTCTAGTTTGGGGAAAGATTCTCCTTTCTCATTGTCGTTTTCATTGTGTATGATTATAGAGAACCCACTTTTCATTACTCGCTTTTATTCCATACTTTGGAAAGATTCGTTAAGGAGTCTACTCTTCAATGAGGAACCGAGGGTAACTTTCTAATTGAGCTGCGAAGCCAGGTGATAAGAGACCCATTGGCCAGTTTTAGATATTTTTCCGAGTTCATGTGAGTGCTTTATGAAGAAGTGCCACTTATACTGAGATGTTTGTCTAATTCACCTGCATTCCGCTTACGATTTATCTCGACTACGCTTTGCAGTCGCTCAGACTTGTTAAAACTTAGTCGTTTTCACCCAGTGATATATTTCTCCGTCGAAATTGGAAAAAACCGTCGTTGGTCTGTTCAGACATTTAAACCTTCATTTCCATAGAAAGAACGAATATTTTTTGTCTCTTTGCTCGCTAAAGAGTCCTTTTTTAATTCACACAGCAGACAATGTCTGGTACGGGTTTGATCTAAACTCATTTTGATAAATCGATAGCCGTTAGCTATTCTGATATTACGTAACATGCAAAGCAAGAAAAATAGAATATAAAAATTAATGCCATTCTGCCACCCATTCAAAAAAGTGTGGAGTCTTGACTCATTGTTGAATCTCGACTAATGCATGGAATAATAATGCAACACAAAATGTACTTAGAACAAGAATGTATTATAACAAGAAAGTGTACACAATATTTACATATAGTATTTCTGTATATTTCTGGGAAGACGTTCCTGGAGAATGTGTTGACTAAGTCGCAGTTGGGCAGAGTCTCTAGCTGGATCTCTGTATTCGCTCCCTTGTCTTCCGGTACCAACCATTATTTATATAGTCGGTAGTCACCTATGCAGATTAGGTGGATCCTACCACAACAAAAAGTTAGTCAGATATTTGGCCTGCTGCCTCCTAAATAACTTTTAAATGTTTTTTTTTATTTATTACTTTGTTTTTTAATTAGTGTCACACCAAGCAAGTCAGTACAACCACTAAGACGCAAGCGGTTACAGGGTGTTGAGGAATTAGGAACAGAAACATTAGTAATGAGGAGAAAGAGAAAAGCAATCAGGAGGACAGTAGATAGCGATTGACATTGCATTTAATTTTTTGCAGATTAAAGTTGCTTGGAAAGTTTGGAGCCGGGAGGGAGTTCCACAAGCGAGAGGTGCGGGAAAAGAAACAGCGTAGAAGTTACGACTTCATCTAGCTGGTAAATTGATGGCATCTCGCCGCCAGTCTAGTATTGCGCTTAAATTCAAAGTCTAGATACCATAGCAAGTATTTATAAAAAAAAAGAAAAAAAAACGACACAAAGAGGCGACCTTGCGGCGGTAGGCAAGTGACGGAACCCAAGCCACCAAATCAGGATCAATAATATTACTGATTATTCTTTGAATCTTATCAAGGAACTCCAGGTAAATCGCAGGGGCACCGGGCCATACATGGCAGCAATATTTGAAGCATGGACGAGTGGTAGACTGCGAGTTAGATTCAGAAGAGAAGAATTGTTGCGCTCGACACAGTGAACCCACTTTCTTAGCAGCTAACCTAGCAATAGATGCGATATAGCCTTTTCATTTCATGTCAGCTGAAAACGCAATGAGTCGCTTTCCTGGTGCGTAGCATCAGCCATGCTGATGGAAGGCAAAGAGGAAGGGTCTCTGAGATGATTTATAGAGAGAAATTTAGTTTTAGAGGCGTTAAAATCGACACGCCATCTTTGGTCCTAGTTTACGACGGTCTTGAGGTAGTTTTCTATACCAGCTGCAATTTTGACCTTATCTGACTGATCGAAGCAGGAGTAATAAGTCGAAAGAACCTTCTGGTTAATTAATATGTTCTATAAAATTGAGGTTTGAATTTCTTTTTCTAATTTACTTTTATTTTTACTGAGTAAGCCGAATGAACTTTCTGGTTAAACTAATATCGCAGTACTAGATTGGCGACATGTACTCATCATTTTACAGTTGAAATGTCTAGATGTAACCGTAAGTTCTATGTTAACAGTTTCTTCTCTTGCACTTCTCGGTTGTGGAACTCCCTTTAGGAGTCTAGATTTCCAGCCAATTTTGATATTCAAAAATTTAAATGCAGTGTCAATCGTTACCTTCTGTCTTCTTAATTTTTGTTCTTTTATTGTTCTATCGCCTTAGTAACATTTTGCTTTTTCTCATAATCTTTCCCACGCAGTAACCTCTTTCAGTCTTAGTGGCTTTATTGCCTTGCTTCTTGTGAAATAATTTTTAAAAGGTGTTTTTTTTTGCATAGAGTTATTCATTGGAATCATTAAGTTAATCATTTTCTTTAATAGCAACAGCAAATCAAGTTGGGACTTCGGGAGGCATCCCCGCCACTGATTTATTTCCCTTTGATTTAAATTAAATTTAAATTTGAACCAGAGAATGAATCTTATCCAAAATATAGAAGAAGAAAGCCAGAAGATGGAGGTCACATCAGCAATATCATTGAGTAATAATGGAATGCATCATTTTTCTTCACAAATTATAACAATGATTTAAAATCAATCAACATTTTCTCACCAAAAAATATGTGGCACGCAGCAAGGAGCGGGTAGTTAGTCTAGTAATAATAATAATTATGTATAGATTCTCTTTCAAACAGGCTCTGAATGCAATCTCTGTCCAAAAGAGCGTCTTTCATCAGGAGGAGTCGAAATTGTGCCAAGTTGGTTTATGTGTGAAAGAAGTCGAAAACGTGATCCGTTTTCTTGATTTCTACACTTTTATTGTTCTGGCTTCTTAATAAAGTTTTCATTTTTTTTTAGTTTTTTTACTTGTCAGTAACCCTTTGCGTCTTAGTGTAACACTATTTAGGAACGGAAGGGTTAATTAATCAATTAATTAACCACAGAAGTTAATTACGGGGATACTTAAACCGATAGATATAACGAAAGACATACTGAGCGATTACTTACACCGATAGATATAACGAAAGACATACTGAACGATTACTTACACCGATAGATATAACGAAAGACATACTGAGCGATTACTTACACCGATAGATATAACGAAAGATATACTGAGCGATTACTTAAACCGATAGATATAACGAAAGACATACTGAGCGATATTCTTTTTGTTTTGTTGTTTTCCCAAACAGAGTATCGGTGAAAAAAAAAAAAAAAAAAAAAGATTTTTTTTGTTTTGTTATTTTCAAGTGCGAATTCAAGATAACCACTTTACTTTCTCGCTGAAGTTTGATGCTGAGATATGCCAAATTCTCTTCAAGGACAAAGGAAGGAAAAAAAGAAAGAAACAGACGGACAGGGCTTAACATCTTAGATGATAAGAGAAGGAAAGAATGCCACCCACGAAAATTTTGATGGTCATTGTCGTGAAAATTAGTTGAGGGATACCAGAGCTCTGGGCAGATAAAACATTGGCTGTTATCAGTAGTTGATGGGTCGTCTGCCAAACGCACCCAGAGCCCTAGAATGAGACCGCCTGGACAGGACATCTGCATTTTGTTTTGGGTTCGTTTGTGATAACGAAGGCTATGTTAGGGTATTTTAATTAACCCAATTTCGCCAAAAAAGAATCTTCCACTTAATGTTGACGGATAAACCTGGTTGAAAAAAAAAACATATCCCGTGAAGTTGGATAAAAATTGAGATTATCAGTTGACGCCTATTGGCCGAATAGCCAGGCGGAGATGATCATGTGATGCAGAGAGGAGGCCGCCACCGCCCATTGAGAGGATAGGTATGAGATGTTACTGCGAGGAAGTGGGAAAACCGTTGACGCCCTCTAAAGTATGGTGAGATACCCATATGAGAGCAGAAGAGGGTGGGAGTAGAATAAGATTTCCAAATACGGAAAATGATAATTATTTTTGGCCGAAAACAAAGAAAATCCTTATTGGGGATTTGAAATCAACGTGGTGGCCACACCACGTCCGACCCCACGCCAGGTTTTGATCGGCGTCCATATAAGCAAACATCTACGGGTGTTTCAGAGAGTTCGTCGAGGAGAGTTCGTCGAAGAGAGTTCGTCGAAGAGAGTTCGTCGAGGAGAGTTCGCAGAGTAGAGCTGAGTTCGTCGAGGAAAGTCGAGACAGAGAGACGCGCCTCGCACAGGTGACCGCACGATTCCATGCCTTCCGACTTAGACTTCTAACCAAGAACAGATTTGTTGAAGACCGACTTTAGATTTCCCATCAAAACAAATTTCCGACTAGACTTCTAACCAAGAACAAATTATAGAAGTCTGACTTATATTCGCCATCTCGATATCCAGACCTAGTTAAGGAACGCAAAAGTGTTACAATCCACATTTTTTTTTCTTCGGGCCGGGAGAGAAAGAGAGAGACGCACTCCTGTAACTCAACAAACCGACATAAAATTAATCACTATTCCTAACCAGTCGCTCGCCTTGAAGTTGTTGGTTGTGCTTTTGTTTTTTGTCTACATTATTGTGCAGTATCACCTTGACCCGGATTCGGCTGGCACTACGGCCCGACGTCTGATTGATCTCATCAACCTAAGATCAAATCACAACGTGGGTAGGTTGAATCGAGATCAAAGCAGTTGCTTCGGTGACCAGGCGTTGGAAGCGAGCCGAGTACGACAAGTTGGTGCTAGAACCCAACCAGACTTCAACCGATGTCCCAGGGTTAGCCCGTCACAAAGGACCGACGTCACAAGTGCGCCGCGACCAGTACGGGTGTCACAAACGGTGCCCTGACCAAGGACAGAGGAGGGTTGGGTGTCACATTAGTAGCTTTGCTGTATTGCTTGGTGCGAAATTATTTAAAATAAAGATGTTAATGTCGAAATCTTTTTATAATTGGCATTTAATTTTATTTAGTAATAGCAGGGTTCGCCCGCTCGCTATCGCTTCGCAAAGTAAGATATATTCACTAACAAAAATTTTAAATGAACATTTCATTCATAAATTGGCTTGTTATAATTGAAGAAAGTTTTACAAATAGATGCCAACTTGTTGAAGACCAAGTAAAACGCAAATTTCAAATACTTTTCTGCATTATATAGGACGATATTCCTAAACAGAACTATTTTTGATATGAAAATCAAAATAATCCTCGAATAAAAGTACAGTAATGAAAGACAGTTAATTAATGAAATATTTTTTTAAATCAATATGCAAGTTGGTTAAACCTGAAGAGTGATATCACCTAAAAGTAGGTAATGTATAATACAGATTTTGAGCTTTTAGCGTATAAATTACTCTTTTTGAGTAAGGTCATGTCTACTTATTATCTCTCAGTTGCATCTCAGTCTTTGGGCAGAATCCGCTCAGAGGCTTCTTTGTCAAAGGACAGAAGGGCAACTGAGAAAACAATACTGAGAGGTGCCCAGCCCTGGGGAAAAGCTGCCCGAGGCCGTGTCTTCGCATTGCACCAGAGGGAGGGATCGGTGCTCGCACCTAGGCCGGCGCAATCGATGGTTGCGGGGTCTGAGGAGAATTTTTGTTCCTGTCCCGGGCGTACGCGCTCGGGTCCCCACCTAAAAATATACCATGTGTCACATCAGTGGGGAGTAAATACCGCGTATAAATTGCTATCAAGTAGAGTCGGGTCTTTTTAACCGCAGAATTCTTTGAATGATTGTGCTCCAATATCGCATTTCTTCATATAGATTCCATAATATAGGTTTTACTTAATTAGCTGTTATGTTTCTCTATCTCTTCAAATGTTGAATGTATAACTAATTCTAATTTCTATTTTCCCATCTTTACTCTATATTAATTTTATCTTATAAATTGTCCCCCTGTTCTGTCAGCCATGAAATAAAAATAATTGTTTGTACGGAAAATAAGAATCTACGTGCATCAAATCGTCTTTAAATTAAGCAGCAGAAGAAATGTCGTTGAACTTTTAATAGGTAAGCTTAAACATTGATTCAATACTTAAATGCAGCGATCAATTTTGAGTTCTTCTGTAGTTTATTGATGCCTATCGCATCTATTCCTCCCTAGCTATTGTGATGATAGCCAAAGCAAGAGACGTCCACATGAGCTAGCTTAAATGCCGCCCGATATGATGCCTTTTCATCTAAAAAAAACTTGCACTGCAATTTTGGATACAAAAGGAAAATAAGTTACTCCCCTTGAACCATGAAATCAGCGATAATGGTTAGTGTACTATATTGATATATAGTTTTAACATCGCATAATCTGGCGACCCTGAAAATACCTTTTCTAGGGCTTTTGAATGAGCTATGAATCATTAAATATCGGACCAGTGGGAGCGAAGGAGTTGTTTGGAAACACACACGCACAAGCACACACACATACACTGTACTTTATATATAAGAAGCTGAAAGAACTTTCTGCCTAAACTAATATGTTCCGTAAAGTTAATGTGGAAATTTTTTAAAAAAATCACTTTTTAAAAAAAATTTAGCAAAGCGAATGAACTCTTTTGCTAACCTAATACATAAATTTGAAGGTTTTTATTTTGACCTCAACCGAACGATTATCCTAGCCAACCTATTCTATAAATTAATTACGTAACTGGGCCTGTGTATTCTTTCTAGAGTTGCCTATTCAGATGACATGTTCTTCAGGCCGTGGAATACTTTATCGGAAACGAATAGAAACAGTTTAAAATGAGGATGTTTTTTCGTTAGGTTGGTAAGTTCTTCTGAATATGCAGAGAATCCTAAAATGAATCTATGGTAATCGGAGCATATCACTAAAAACCTCGAACTTGCCTATCACTCGGGTTATGTGTTTCCGATATAGTGTTCCACGGCCTGCAGAACGTACGTAAGTGAATGTAACAAACACGCCGGGCGTTCAAAATCGACTCTCCGATTAACAATTCCAAGCCGATGTCTTACATCATAGTACATCAATATCGTGCGCTTTCCTTTAAAAATCTATTTACTCAGTGTACGTCACTATCAAGCCATTACCTTGTTTATCACTCGTCCTGTCATCGACTGTATGTCTTTTAATTTATCTGGAAGTAATTGAATTCCTATTGTTCTATTCCCAAAGCCTAAATATCATTTACTTTAGTTAAACAATACACATGTCAATAGTTTTAACTGGAGACCCTATTTTCTTAGACTAAGATTAACTTTTTTTTTTCTGTGTTCCCAAATGATATTTTGCTCTACTGGAGAACACTGAAATATCTTCCAAATATGCTAATGCATATTTTTCATGAGCCTGTAACACGATCGATCAGCCCTGGGAACAGGCCAGGCGAAGCGCGCTAACCGATCCGAATGGCATAGCATTAAAATGAAATAATCCTCAAGGAAAAAGAAATACGGTTTTCTCCTTGTCATCATCGGATACTTCAACTTGCCAATACCCGGACTTCAAATATAATTTGGAGGAAAATTGCAGAACTTTGGCTCGCTAAAATGTCGTCAGTAATTGGGAGTTGGTGGTTGTAACGTTTAGTAATTTTATTAAGTGCCACATTTTTTTTTTTTTTTTACTAATTGTTCACTCAATATGGAGGGCTACTGAGTGAGATCGTTGCGTGAGCGTAAGAGGACGATGTAAGTTGAGCGGTTTATGTGGATATGTCGTAAATATATCAATTGACCTATAGACTATAGCGAACGGGGAAGCATCCACTCGGGGGTCTATTCCAGAAAGTACCGTTTCTTGCAAAGAAACTGTCCGAATGGAATTTCGTCCTTACTAATGGAATACGAAAGGGAGTCGTCGTAGCGTACATGGCGTGGTGGTTTTAGCTGTGAAGATCGGAACTAGTTGAACTAAGGAATGTAGCTCGTGAGAACCTTTTCCACGGAAATAGCTTTATAGTAGCAACGGACAAGAGGGCAGGGGTGACATGTTGGAAACCATCTATTAACCACTAGACTAGCTTTTTTCACAATCGAGTTTGTTTGTTTTTTTTTTAATTCGGGACACACTTGTAGAATAACTAAAACTCTTGGACTCACTTTAAATTTGAATCAGGAAATATTACTTATGAAATTTTAAAATAGGAGAATAAAAAAGAAATTTGATATGAGAATTTATTTGTTTTTAACACATGACATTATGTACTTAGGTATGCTTGTGCGAAACATTTGCTTGATAGGATTTAGCAATCTTTTGAATGTAAGGCCATATATTGATTTTCCAAGCGTAGCTTAGATGTGGCACAAGACCGAAAGTAGTGATTTTCCAAGCGTAGATAGATGTGACACAAGGCGTAAAGTATGAGGCACCCAGTGAGGATCGAACTCACTATTGAGTCGTAATTATTCTAGCAGACAAGCCTGCTAACCATTACACCGCCTCGGGGTTCCCGAATGTAAGGCCTTATATGTGATAAATCTTAAGCCTTATATATGATACATAATAGACCTTATATGGGATCAATGTTATAGCTTATGTGTTATTAAAGTTAGGCCTTATACGTGACAAGTGTTAGGCCTTATATGTAATACCTGTTAAGCCTTATATGCGATAAATGTAAGGCCTTATATGGGATCAATGTTAGCCATTATATGTGATACATGTTAGACCTTTTATGTGATAAATATGTTAGACCGTATATATGATCAATATTAGGCCTTATATCTGATAAATATTAGGCCTTATATGTGATAACTCTCAGGCGTTATATGTGATAACTCTCAGACCTTATATGCGATAATTCTTAGACCTTATATGTGATAAATGTTAGCCCTTATATGTGATAAATATGTTAGGCATTATTTGATCAATATAAGGCCTTGTATGTGATAAATATTAGGCCTTGTATGTGATAAATATTAGACCTTATATAGGATCAATGTTAGGCTGTATATGTGATGAATTAGTTAGGCATTCTATGTGATAAATGTTAGGCTTTATATGTGGTAAATTTTAGGCCTTATATGTGATAAATATCAGACCTTCTATATAAGGGGGTTAGTATTAGTTGTTCTGTAAGATAGGTATATGTTGTGCATTAAGTCTAATGTTATGTCGAGGAAGTTTGCCATTTTCAATGCAAATTAAGGATTACCTAGTATTAACACTCTGGATTAATACCAAAGAGGTCATCAAATGGTTTACCAGTATCAACGAGCCTGATTGTATCCTAATACAGTTCAATATTGATGATTATTACCAGTCAATATCAAAAGATATATTCACGAATGCCCTAGAGTTTGCTACTATATATTCAGACCTAACAGACGAAGAAAAGTGCATAATTCTAAATGCAAAAAATCTGTCCTCCTGGGGACCAATGGATTAAAAACATTGAAGACCATTTTGATATCACAATGGGATCATTAGACTCTGTAGAGTCTTCTGACCTTGTCTGTTTATTTATACTATACAACCTAACCGCGCACCGTGAATTAGACATTAAGGACAACGGGCTATACGGGGATGACGGGCTCATGGTATTGAGGATTTCCACAAATTTTAAAATAGATAAAATTAGAAAGATAATACATAGTGAATTCAGAAAACTAAATTTAAAAACTACAGTTAACACAAAATTGAAAAAGGTAAACTTTCTCGACATAACTTTAGACTAAATAAACAACATACAGAAAACATAACACGAACCCCTTGTATGTACACCCCAGGACAAACAACCCTCTATCCACAATTAAGTACATACCCTCATCAATAGACAAAAAAATCAGCATGAACTCTGCAAATGAAGAAATATTCCAGAAACACAGTAATTTTTACAACAAAGCTCTAAAAAATAGTGGATACAAACACACTAACATCAATTATATAGAAAAACAATAGTACAAACCAGAAGAAAAACAGAAAAAGAAAAATCATTTGATATACCTCCACCCCCGTTCAACCAAATGATTAGCAATAAGCTAGGACAAAAATTCCTAACTTTAATTGAAAAACACATTTCTACTGAGAGCAAACTTAGCTAAATCTTAAAATTAGACAAAAAAAATGAAAATTTTGTGATTGTAGAAACATCTGAAAATTGCCCGTTGGATAATAAATGCCGCATTGAATCTGTAGTATACCAATGCACAATCTCATCCATCGAGAATCCAAACATTGAAAAGATATATATATATATACATATATATCCACGAATATAGGATCCACGAAGAATGAATTTAAAATAAGGTGGAGACAACAAAAAAGCTCCTTCAATAATATTAGAAATAGAAATCAGACATCTCTATCTAAATATCTTTGGCATTTAAAAGAAATGAATAAAAAACTGAAACTAAAATGGAAAATAATAAATAGAACAGGTAATTGTAAAACCTGGGATGGCCCATGCCCTTTATGCCTACATGAAAAACTACACAAAACGAAAATGTATTAAATCAAAGACAAATAACGGTTTTTTTGCCGAAGTCGTCAACAAAAAACAAATTGTACTTCAATACGACGTATTCATATACAAACAACCTTTCTAGAAAAAAATGTTTATGTATACAAGTACAAATTTAAGCGCGAAATAAAAGTGCTGAAAAAGACCAGACGACATGCGTTGAATGGATAACATCATTTGTCTAAAGAAAGGCACACCGACCCTACCTTGACTTAACCTCCTTTAGAAAGTAACTAATATGGTGATACAATAGTTGTCAGTGAAAATGAACACCATACCGCCCCTTATTAAAATGATTGGTTTTCTTCATATCTATAGAAACTAATATTATGAATGTATGTGCTTATAAAGCTCCGTAAATTTCAAAATAGGTTATTCCAAAATTCGCTTGAAAATGAAACAGAACTAGGTACTTTAATTTAATTTCTATAAGTGAATTGGAAGTTTTTAGCTTCTGTTTTTGAAACATGGTAATTCCTATGTAGCAATGGAATCATATTTTTTTAAAATAATTATATATATATATATATATATATATATATATGGAGAAAGAGAGAGAGAGAGAGTGAGCAAGAGAGAGAGAGAGAATTGAATATCAAGAATTTCAAACTATATTTTGCTTTTGTGCATGTGTACACTCATAATTACTACAGAGTGTAAGGACGATTCCTAAAGCAGAAAAAAGCAACACCCGCATGATGACATTGTGCCAATGTCGAAAGTAGTTGGAATAAAATTATATGTATCAGCACGGTAATTTTCTCTCGTCGTTTAATAACAACACCAAGAAGCTTGTCCGTGAATATCAAATGATCCATTTGAAAATAAGTAGACAAAACTTGTTTAAATTATTCACTGAAACATGTCTCAAATAAAATGCTGCCAAAATATACGCAATATATATGTGTGTGTGTGTGTGTGTGTGTGTGTGTGTGTGTGTGTGTGTGTGTGTGTGTGTGTGTGTGTGTGTGTGCGCGTGTCTGTGTGTTTGTATTGTATCTCCTGTTTTCGAGATAACAGAGAGAGCTGCTATCCATTATTCCGCCGTGCCTCTTTGCATTACTCCACCGCGCCTCCGAGGTGGCACGGTGGTGTAATGGATAGAAGCTCGGATTTGAGGAATCGGAGAGCTGAGTTCGAATTACAGTCGAATTCATTGCATTCACTTACGTACTAATACCCTTGGGAAAGGTATGAATCCTCTTTTTCTCCCTCCAGCTATGGGTAAATAGCAGAACAGACTGGGTTCCCTAGCCTTAGATACCAACTGGTCTACCGCACAAAGAAATGGCAACTTACTGCGGGAAAGAAATCTGCCTCGTCAGTAATGTATCGAAAGATCGCTTAGCGTGTATCACTCATGGCACATAACTGACTGAGTAAAGTGGGCAAAGTATAACAGTTACGTGAGGAGGGCAAGTTTTAAGAGCTGTCATATAGGACCTAAATGGATGGAATCGTGCGTGCCACTACATCTCGGAACTAAAGATAGAATTTTTACTTAGGCTCCATTTTCAGAATTTTTAGTTAATGCTTCTTTATTAAAGGAAAGGAACAAAATATACAAACAAGGGTAAAAATGTTTGTTTCCAAGGTAAGTAAACATTATCAACATCAAAATCACAGCTTTTGAAGGCACCTTTCATAAATATGAAATTATTGAACTAATCTCACCGACCATTCGATCGTGTAACAAGTTGAATCCTTATTTGGTCTCTAGTGGCTTTTCCGTTGTATCAGACAAAACTAAGCTTAGCATATATATTTTATTGCCGGCCGGACAACAGAAGTCAGCAAATTCTCATATTCTGATAGACTATGACTAATAATTTTAACCCTTGATGACTTTCTGTTAAAAATTTGAACGAGGAAAAAAGCTGGAATAACTGTTGTTTGCTGAGTAACTTTTGCGTTTAATAATTTTCTTAATTGTCCGACCTACACAGAATCGCTCACTGCCAAGCATTGTTTTATTTCGCAGGGTTCTTGGGACATTCGCCGTAGACATCTTTTGCTATAGGAAAACTCGCCTCAGCAACTTTCGCCTTAGAAAACTTTGCCGTATAGGATTTTTGCCGTAAGATAATTTCACCGCCTATGCGAAGTACCTTGTTATCAAGTATATATTGGCTCACACTATTGTTATTTCGATTTAAACATTTTAATAAGCGAAGTTATAGGATCAAAATTCTACATCTTTAATCCTCGCCAGTGAGGAGCGAATAATTTCAACTTGACACCAGAACCTACGTCACGCAATTTCATATTTCAGACTTAACGTTAAACTTTCCGTTAACATAATATCAGTCTGCCAATAACTCTCACTCAAGTAATAAATATTATTTCAAACAATCTTAGAACTTGAATACGCAACCAACTTCAATATAAAAGATCTGATCAAAGAAAGAAAACCCTTTCAAACTCTCAGTAAGTCTTTTGAAATTTACACAGATCATTTGCAAACATGAACTGTTTTAAATTCACTATAAATTCTTAAATAGTGAAATATACTTTCTTATATTTTAACATAAATTATAACAACACACCACCTTTTGATCCAAAGTATAACTGATATTCAATTCATCAAACACAAAAAACATTTAAACAATTTAAAATACCACCTTGTTATATAATTAAAATACCTAAATTGAATACCCAAATTGAATACCCAAATTGAATACTCAAAGAAGGAGTAGAATAATTGATATCAATGCAAGACCAGCGGAAAATGCTTCATTACAGTCCAGCGCAAAACACACCTTATTTACGAAGCATTACTTGGGATTTACATATATTTTAAATTATTTCATCTTTAATTTGATATATTTTTAGTCTTTTATTTGTATATAAATGTTTACTTTTTAATTTCTTTTCTGACGTTTGACCCTGTAAAAAAGCCATCCATATATACTTGATAACAAGGTACTTCGCATATTAAATTGAAAATTATTCCAAAATAAAGGTATCGAAAAAAATGCGGCGAAATTTTCTTACAGCAAAACCCCCATACGGCGAAGATCATACGGCGAAGATCCTGAGGCGTGTTTTCCTACGGCAAAAATATTTACGGTGTATGTTCCGGATACGGCTTCGCGAAGCCCATTGAACGTACCAGTAATAAAGGGCTATCTCCTGTGTGTATCATATTGTCTCTTGCTTCATACACGATTTTTTTCCCTTTGGTAGGAGTGGGTAAAGTATGCACGGCTTACAGGCATTTCTGTAGCCGCATGGCGTCGTGCGTCGATACTCATAGGTGGAGTGACAAGGATGCATCGCTGTATGATCACTCTATGTCTCCGCATATAATCAAAAGTCCCCTCAGTGGCTTAAACACCATAGCCTAAATCAGTCGCTCCTCTGTTTTGGCCTCGATTAAATACACTTTCGTATTTTTATCACAATCTCTTTGATGCCATTCTGTATCCACATGAAATTTCACTGAGTTTAGTTTGATCTTTCAATAATTATTTGTATAGGAAGGAAGGAAGGAAGGAAGGAAGGAAGGAAGGAAGGAAGGATAAAATATTGAAAGAAATACCAAGGAATTGAGAAAAAGAACAGGGATTTTAAAAGAAAGACAGAAAAAAAATAAAGACGATGAAGGTGAAAGAAAGAAACAAAAAAGAAACAAAAAAGAAAGAAGGAAAAAAAAGAAAGAAAGAAAATGAAAGAAAGAAACGCCAGGAGGATAAAAGAAAGAACGAAAGAAAAACAAAGAATGCAAATAAAAGAATAAAGGGGAAGGAAAGAAAGAAGGAAGGAACACTAAGAAATTGAAAGAAAGTGAGAAAGAAGGATATTAAAAGAAAAGAAAATGAATGACCAAGAAGATGAAAGAAAAAAAAGAAAGAACAAGAATGTAAAAGAAAGAAAAAACAAGAATAAAAAGAAAGAAAAGAAGGAAGGAAAGAAAAAGAACACCAACATATTTAAAGAAAGAAATACCAAGAAATTTAAAGAAAGGAAGAAAGAAGGAGGTTAAAAGAAAGGAAAATGAATGACCAAGAAGATGAAAGAAAGAAAGAAATACCAAGAATGTAAAAGAAAGAATAAACAAGAATAAAAAGAAGAAAGAAAGAAAATTAGGAAGGAAAGAAGAGGAACACCAATATATTAAAAGAGAGAAATACCAAGAAATTGAAGGAAAGAAAAAAAAGATGTTAAAAGAAAGAAAGAAAAAAGCGAGAAAGAAATTGAAAGAATAGAGTAAGAAAGACAGAAAGCAAATTTTTAATCAACCGAAATTATAAAAATAATTATTTCATATTCCTTCCTTTAATTTTCTTTTAGCAGTTCGAAACGGTGACATTATTTGACCCCCCAAATGAGGTAAGAGGGCCGAACAACCCCCGTCATCTCCGATAATTGTCACTGATTCCAAAAGAGATGAGGTTTCTTCATCATATTTAGGGAAGGATGTTTATAGTTTGGCAGATGGAGAGCGAGGATCACAGATTACAAACTGGATGCAGGAGAAGGTCTGGTAACCTAATGGAGCGCCGGGATAATTGTGCTGACTCTTATGGTTTTTGCATTTTGTTACGCATAGGAAAGTTTCCTTTGATGACCACAAGATGAAATATCTTTCTGACGGCCCCATTTTGTTCACTGGCGCTAGTATATTCTACAAAAGATTATTTATTTAAGGACTTCCTTCACCTTTTTTTTTATAGCGCTTTCTTGTGTAGCTAATTTTTAGTAGTTTTTTGTAGAAGACAGTCTCTCATTCTCAATCCATAGCGACTTGACCAGCGCAGATGCACATTATGCAATATATCTGCAATATGAAAATAGGAAGGAAATTAGATAAAGCTATTTCGGGAAGTAACGTAAACTAAATGTTAGTATAATAGAAACAAAATAAACAATGCGACGAGCGAACATGACCTTGACATAAGCATCGCATGACTAAATTCTGATTATAGCTGAAAGCAGAGCTATAATTAACTTTACCTGACACTGAATCATTCAATCTCATTCTTTCTATCTATCTATCTATCTATCTATCTATCTATCTATCTATCTATCTATCTATCTATCTATCTATCTATCTATCTCCCCCAGTCTGTTCATATTTAAGTCAGTCAGTTCTTATCTACCAATCTCTAAGTTTCTATACCACGTCAATATATATATATATATATATATATATATATATATATATATATATATATATATATATATATATATCCCTATCTATCTATCTATCTATCTATCTATCTATCTATCTATCTATCTATCTATCTATCTGTCTGTTCCAGTCTATTGTTTATCTGTCTGACTCAGTGTATTGTTTATCTATTCCAGTCTGTTCAAATCTATCTATCTATCTATCTATCTATCTATCTATCTATCTATCTATCTATCTAGCTAGCTAGCTAGCTAGCTAGCTATCCCAGTCTGTTCATATTTATGTCAGTTCTTATCTATCTATCTATCTATCTATCTATCTATCTATCTATCTATCTATCTATCCTTATAACCTCTCTCTCTCTCTCTCTCTATATATATATATATATATATATATATATTGTGAAATAGTTAAAAAACACTCGAAAGCCATTAAGTTTATATTCTTTGGAAATAAATAATTTTTCATTTTCTTTTTTTTATAATTCGATATAACAACGAAGATTCCTATTCCGTTTGTTTTCTTTTTCATTTAGAAAATAAAATATTCTTCAATTTTCAATTAATGGAACTAATAGACTTTAAAACCCTTGAGGGACTTCTGTTACATCTGCATAAATACACGGTGGCAGAAACTAGAATTTTCTCCGGGTTCCGTCATAGAATAAATATATGTGTAAAAAAAAAACACATAAATAAATGACAAAAAAACCCCCCAAAAAGCCCCCAAAAAATACCAGTTTGAACGTATTTCGTCTTCCTGGTATGCTTATATATTTTTGGATGGTACGGTATCGCATTTATAACTGTGTTAATTTTCATATATCGACCTTTTTCCCCTTTTAAATTTTCCTTGAAACTTTTATTGGCAGCTGACTTGAATGTCTAAAAATAATTAAATCGTTTGAGATTTTATTAATTATGCTAAAACTGATTAATCTTTCTTAATAAGGCTAGTTAGTAGCTGTCTGTGTGCATGTTCCTCCGTGTGTATATGCATGTTTTTCAAGATGAGGGCGCGCACGTTTTATGCGTGGAGATGTGCGTCCGTGCCTGTATGAAATTTTATATATGCATGCGCATCCGAAGTAAGCCTCTGCCTGCATGTACGAGAGCACACGGGTTTGCATGCTTCTCTTTCTGTGTACGTGTGTCCGTATGGTTGTCTGTGCGGATGGCTCTGTGCAAATGATCATTTGTACCCTTGCCACGCCCATGAATGCAGGTGTGTTTATATTAATTTCTACCAATTATTTGATCTCACCTATTAGGGTCATTTCGTGTTCACAGTTCCAACTTTTGTTAATAACACAATTTCTTTTCATTTCGTTTTTCGTTTCTTTCTTTTCTATTCATTTTTATGTTCTTTTCTTCCTTTTTTTTCTTCCGCTTTTCCCACATAATTTCTGTCTACCCATGTTGAAATCCCTTTTATGACATATACTATGGACTTCTTTCTTACATTCATTTTCTTTTTATTCAATCTTCAGTTCATTTCCATTTTTCCATTCTCACATTCTTTGTCATTTCTTTTTTCCTTCCTCTATTTACGATTTTGTCTCTAAATTGTTTCTTTTTCTTCTTTTCTTTCTTTTTCTTCCTTGGTACATTCTTTCTTTCTTTCTTTTCTTTCATTCTTTCATTCATTCTTTCTTTCTTTCATCTCGTTTGTTCTTTCTTTTACTTTCTTGGCATCTATTTTTCTTTCTTTCTTAGCGTTTCTTTCTTTCTTTTCTTTGATGTACTCTTTGTTTCTTTATTCTTTCTGTCTTTCTACTTTTTAGCGTTTCTTTCTTTCTTTCATCTCGTTCGGTCTTTTTTTTATTATTTTGATATCTATTTTTCTTTGTTTCTTTCTTCTTATTAGCGTTTCTTTCCTTTGGTACCCTCTTTCTGTCTTTCAATCATTCTGTCTTTCTGCTATTTAGTGTTTCTTTTGTTCTTTTATCTTCTTTCTTTCTTTCTTTCTTTCTTTCTTTCTTTCTTTCTTTCTTTCCCCTCCTTTGTTTTTTTCTTTTACGCTCTTGGCATTTATTTTTCTTTCTTTCTTCTTAGCGTTTCTTTCTTTTCCTTGGTGTACTTTTTGTTTCTTTTTTTTCTTTCAGTCTTTCTGCTTCTAGTGTTTCTTTCTTTCTTTTTTCTTTCTTTGTTTTATTTCGTTTGTTCTTTCTTTTACTTTCTTGGCATCTATTTTTCTTTCTTTCTTGTTCGTAGCGTTTCTTTCTTTCTTTTCCTTGGTACACTCTTTGTTTCTTTATTATTTCTGTCTTTCTGATACTTAGCGTTTCTTTCTTTATTTATTTATTTCATCGCATTTGTTCTTTCTTTTTCGTTCTTAGCATTTATTTTTCTTTCTTTCTTCTTTTCGTTTTCTTCTTTCTTTCCTTGGTACAGTCTTTGTTTCTTTATTCTTTCTGACTTTCTTACTCTCTCACAATTTCTTGGTGTTTTTGGTGTTGTCCTTCCTTCATTCCTTTCTTCCTTCCTTCCTTCTGCTTTATTCATTTATTTTCATTCCCGATATTTCTTTCTTTCTTTCATTTTCTTGGTACCCTGTTGTTTCTTTATATTTTCTTTTTTCTTTTTCTTTCTTCTTATTCGACTTTCTTTTTTCTTTCCTTCTTTCTTCCTCTCAATTTCTTGGTGTTCCTTAGTTTTTCTTACTTTCAATATTTTGGTGTTTCTTCCTTCCTTCCTCCCTTTCTTCGCGTTTCTTCTTCTTCTTCTTCTTCTTCTTCTTTCTTTCTTTCTTTTATATTGACGTTTCTTTCTTCTTTTTCCTTTGTACACTCTTTGTTTCTTTTTTCTTTCTTTCCTACTTCTACTTTCTTGGAGTTCCTATTTCTTTCTTTCTTTCTTTCACCTTCTTGGCTTTCTTTCACCTTGGCTTTCTTTCAATTTGTTGGTGTATTTTTGGTACTTCTTTTTTTCAATATTTTGGTATTCCTTCCTTCCTTCTTTCCTTCCTTTCTTTTCCTTCCTTCCTTCCTTCCTTCCTTCCTTTTCCTGCCTTCCTTCCTTCCTTCCTTCCTTCCTTCCTTCCTTCCTTCCTTCCTTCCTTCCTTCCCTCTTTTCATTCTTTCTGTCTTTCTAATCTTGTACCCTAATCTTCCCGTATGGAACGTGTCAGATTCCTCACCTTCTTAACACAAATCTAATAAAAGGAACAAACAGATTTACCCGATAGTAATTCGCTCATTCATTAATTGATTGAGATTTTGATTAAAATCTTCCATTTTCTACATTTTATCTCCTCTCTTATTTTTTCCGTCCCTTCATGTTTGTCTAATTTTGTTGCAAACGAAGCCAACGCTGGTGTTTTGCATTTGTTTTTGGTCAGGTGACAGATTCCTGCGACTCACACGTATTTATGAAGAACCATGGCGATTTACGTGGGAGAAAGCGGTGTTAGGTGAAAAAATATCGCCTCTGTGTATTGTTTCCGCAGTTTACACTGTCACTTGCGACGGAGATAGACAAGTTGTTTGTCAACTGATTGTTAGCTTTGGAAGTAAACACATAAATTCCTTTTGACAACGATCAATACCACCTTCCAATCATATATATATATTGAGAAGGCTTGGATTGAGGAATCGGAGAGCCGAGTTCGAATTCCACTCGAATCCGGTACATTCACTTACGTGCTAATACCCTTAGGAAAGGTGTGAATCCTCTTCTTTTCCCTCCAGCTATGGGTAAATAGCAGGACAGACTGGGTTCTATAGCCTTGGATGGCAACTTATCTAGGAGAAGGACAACTCTGAATTCAAAACCTGCGGAGGGTCGATTGCGGACCCTTTGGCACGTAGTGCACCATTCTCGGTATTCGGCCCTTCAAAAAGTGTGGATGGTCCTGCACGAAACCTTCACCACTATAATCAAATATCATGTGCTGTTGTCGGGCTGTCGGTTTCCTAGGAGAGTCGAGAGTATATATATATATATATATATATATATATATATATATATATATGTGTATACAGGGTACCAACGCCAAATATCAACTTCAGAAGCTTTATTCTGCTAAACTAAACTGTCAGTAGCTTTTATACAGTAGCTTTTATACAGAATGGTTAGTATTTAAATGCGTAGCTCGGGAGAGTTCATTATTATCTCATATATTATTGTTTTTTCTTAAATAAGTGTTCTCGGTGTCGGGGATTAAGTGTTTATTGATATAAACAGTGTGGACATAAGAACCAACATTGTAAGGGGACTGGAAGTTTCGTACCGCGAGCAATTTTCTGATGATAGCGCCTATTTTTTTAATAAGATTTCTCGAATATTCAGGCCGGCAGATGAATACATATCTATCTATGCCCGTTTCCATCTATCTATCTATCTATCTATCTATGATTAATATGCGTAAACTTTGTCACTTAGCTGATTGATGTTACCGTCAGCATCCCAACTCCAGAGTTTCGTACGCAGACCTGTCCGTCCACACTTCAGTGGGTATCAGCAGTTTATTGCATTTATTTTTTTTATTTCGATTTTTCCTTTTTATACATATTTACCACTGGTATCATTGTCTTTGTTGAGGAAATAGAATAGCTTCCGTCTTAGACAATATATAAAGTGTTCTACGTGAGCTTGATTTAGTAATAATACAGTGTAACCCGGATATAAGAGAGTTGTCGGGACCGGAGAAGAAGTATCTTATATCCGGGTTTCTCTTATATCCGGGTTTGCTCTACATTTGTTTAGGTAACACAGGCTCTAATTTGGGACCAGATAAAATCTCTCTTATAACCGGGTTTCTCTTATATCCGAGTTTCTCTTATATCCGGGTTACACTGTATAGGTTTGATGTTGATATACATACACACATACACAAACACACACACACTAGGCACCTAGCTTGTCTGAGTAGTGAGTTCGATCCTCATTGGGTGCCCCCTACTTTCGGCCTTTTGCCACATCGAAGCTATGCTTGGTAAATCACTACACACACGTATATATATATATACACGCACACGAGGAAATATATTAATATCCGACATTTTAAATTTCTTTTTTTTAAAGGTTATTTTTAATGGCTGCTCATATTTGAGTAGATGCTTTGTTTTCTTATTCAAAGGAAATATCACGTGAGATCTAATGACGGTTTCACCTAGGGGACGCAGTTTCGAATCCTGCTGGAGGGAGCGTATTTTTCAAGATTTCTCGAATATTTAGGCCAGTATATGTAAATAAAAAAATATATATTATATATAATTTATTTTAAGATATTACACTGAAATCATCTCAAAATTGCCACACAATTGCAGCCGTGATTCAAAGCATTATCAATGCATCTCATCAGGCAATTGTAAATTACCGGCGAGTGAACGATTTATTTAGATTTAAAAGCAATATACAACATCTTTTTACAAAAAGAAAAAAAGAAAAAATGGAGGTTATTAGGTTTGTGGGCTTTACCCTGATCAACCAATCAAATGTGATCTACGTTAAATTTAAACTAAGCGAAGAAGCGCAAATTAAAAAAATATTTTTTATAAATGGACAATGACCCGTACACTGGAAGCTCATCCTCATGTTATCTGAGTATATATATATATATATATATATATATATATATATATATATGTATGCATGTATAAACGTGAACATTGAAATCAAAACTTAGAGGCGACAGGCTGTTTCATGCAATCGTCAAGCTACCTACTTTTATATTAACACACGCTCTATCACTAATATTGAGCACTTTATCCCATAAATATAGCACATCTGAAGAGTATATATATATATATATATATATATATATATATATATATATATATATATATATATATATATATATATATATATATATATTATGTTGATAAAACTGGCAAAGCTATGTGGGAATATATATATATATATATTAGGGTAGGTTGATTTTCAACTTTTTTTTGAATATCAAAAAGTATCACCCGGGGAAAGTTGGGTATTGGTATGCTAAGTACTGACACCAAAAAGTAGATTTGTAACTTGCACCAATTTTTGAGCATTTAGTTTAAAAGATTGTCTAATATGAGGTACTAGAAATTCCTTGTTTTTGATTCATTTATATACGAAATTGCTTAACAAATGTATAATTTAAATCCAGAAAAGTTTGTCAATTTATATTATTCAAATGAAATGAATATAATATATCAAAAAGTAGCAATTAAATTGAAATTATAAACCACCTCAACAGCTGAAATAAGCTGCATTTTACCTCATTAATTGAGATACGTCAGTAATAACATTGCAAGATATTGTTAAACAGTTATTTTTTCTGTTATCAATGAAACAAATGCAAACAAGTATGAACTCTGTGAGGAACAAATTAATGGATGGTGATTTTAATATAAAGTAATATTGTAATTTAAACACTCCTCTAAAAATCTACTGGTTATTAATAGTGGGTCTTTTAAGTTTCTATTTTATATAATAATTGTAAGGCACAGTTATAAAAGACATAACAAAAAACATGAATATTGTGGGAATAACAGCAATTTTTATTATTGCATCATATTAAACTTCTCTAGATAATCGTCTTTTGAAGCAAAGGAAGGCCTCATTTCATGGCATAAAACTTTTGTAATGATGTGCCTATTCCTTGCTTCAATTCCATAGACTGATTGGGAAGCTGCAGTTGTTAATTTTACTGCCCATTCAACACCTTTTGAATGTGAAAGCTAAATCAGGCAACTCTAATTTTGTCCCACTCATTGATGACTCCAGAGGTTCATAATCAGAAACTTCTTCTGTGAATCCAGGCTCACAAACTCAATTTTGAGACAGGTCGATCAACTGAGACCAATGTGTTGCATCAAAATTTATATTTGATATTTTTTAACCTCTTTCACTCCTGAAAAAAATTAAAAAAATTAAATCAAAATAAAAAATTAACATTACTTGATAGTACATTAAAATGAAACTATAAATCGATGAAATCATTTTAATCAATATTATGTGAGTTACTTACCTAATGGCTAAAATTCTTTTTATAGCTTCTTCCTCCACTTCCAGTTCATCTGATTTCAGCATTGCATACAACATATTTTCTAGTTTGAGACCAAAAGCATTATGCTGAATATTTTTGTATGCAATCTCCTGAATTTCAGGTGGTAGTTCCTTAATTCTTTGTAGCATATTGAAAATATACAATTGCTGGTTATAAAATTTATTGTCACTTTTAATTTCAAACCATCTAACTGCATAAACTCCAACAATAGACTGGATCAGACTGTGTAGTTTTGAAAATATGTTTTTAGGGTAAATGCCTTGAGTCCACAAACACATTAGCCTAGTGGCTAACGTCAACCATCTTGCTTGATTTAAGGGCCCAATTCTCCATGCAGCATATCTAGGGTTGATTTTCCCTCGTGAAATCCCTACTGCATATTCTAAAAGAAGTATCTGATCACTACTCAGATCAACTGTCTGTTTAATACTAGAATATTAGTTATCTAAAGGACTTACTATGGGTGCAAATTTGACCTGGGGCAAATTGTGATAGTCATTTGCACACAATCTTCCAAGTGGACAAATAAATGATGTCGGACTTCTTGTGTTGCCATGAATGTGCTTAAAAACATTCCTGAATGGTAACTCATTTTGATGTAGAGAGCAATCAATGGTGTGTAATTTTCTTTTTATTTGTTTCTCTAGAACTGTAACTAGCCCAGCTTCACAGCCAGTATTTGTATGGGTGTTGTCCAGTAAAGCAGCCTTTTAGGATATCAACACTGCTATAGTCCTCCAAAACACTAGCAACCTCCTTTGCTAGAAGAGCACCAGTTGCTCCAGTAGTAGTGATAACTTTATGAGTGAAGTATTTTCTACTTTCACCACAACTCATCTCCTTTGTGAATGTCAAATGGTGTTCTGTTCCCTTTGTTTTCTTTAATTTTTTTCTTTCCGTCTGCCTCAACAATATCTTTATATAGCAATGTATCTTTGTCATGTCTTCCGTCAACACCAATACAAATAATGCTTTATCAATGTGTTTTTGATGGACATTTTGTTTTGTTCTTTCTTTTGCACGGTCTATTTTAGATTTATCCAAAATTATGTCTTCAATATTAACACTTGGGTGGAGAAAGCCCGTAGACTTCAAATCTAAAATAAAGGCATTTACAAGGCTTGCTCCTAAGTTTGATGAACCATCACCCCTGATCAACTCAGTAGCATACCGAGGGATTTTTTAAAAAGCTGTAAACACCCTTGGAATGACTGGCAGGCTCATACTCTTCATATATGTCTTCATTATTTGATGACTGGGTAAGAATAACATTGTGGACTCGTCCATTTACCTTATCCGCCTAGCAACAAGAACATTCCATTTTGCACGCCTACGCGAACTAACATAACCAATCAAAACCCTATAGTGTTAAATAGCGAATCCTATTGGCTCCACAGCGTGATAATTCAGAAACTTCACGTGGAGAAGTTAAATTGCGCCAGAACCAACTTGAGCCGATTTTCACACCTAAATCCTTATATAAGGAAGATTTTCAACTGACCAAGTTAGTCAGTCCAGCAAAAACAGAGAAATGCCGATCGAATCCACACAACTTACGATTGTAATTTTCTCGCGCGAAAAGAATACAACTGACTCACTCACAAACTCGACTCGAAGATTACTCTGTGATTACAACGAATTTCAACTTACGAGACTTTACTTATCCAAAGTGATTATTCAACACTCACTATAACTTAAGTAAAAAACTATTATCGAACATAACACATATCTACAGTTAAAGGTAGACTACTTTTGCTAACTTAATTCTAAACAGTACAAAATGATACGAACATAAAAAAACGTTGTTTAAACATTAATTCCAATTCCTTGTGGACTGTAATGCAAACATACCAACACACCAAAAAATAAGCAAACCTTCGTCCACTAACCAACACAAGACATAAAATACCTTGAAGCAACATTTTGTAAATAATCTTTAAATTGTACATAAATGTATTTGTTTGTTTGAATTGCATACATGTTTTTGTCTTATTTTATATTGTAAAATATTTATTGTTGTGGATGCATGAACAGATCACGCAACCTGATAAAAAAAACCTTCTGATAAATTCTAACACTCGAGCAAAATCCTAGTTCATACCGCACATCCCCAACAACATCCTCATCATAAGATGTGGAAGCAACACGAGATGAATCAATTTGTTTTTGTATTTCTCCTTCCACTATACTCTTTTTGGGTTTCTGAATAGCAGTTTTATCAACAGGTCCAAGTTGGAAACTACCCTTGCGCCCTATTTTGGCCCTCTGGTTTTTTAAATATTCTCTGACTTTCACTGGTACCTGAAATATTAAATTTTGAAATAGCAAAGTTTGTTATGTTTGAACAAGTTTTTTTTTTAAGAAAATAACTATACTGGATGACTTGTCGAAAAGTAGGTGTTATCTAATGGACGAGGTGGTCCTCCAAATCTTGTAGCAGTAACACTGCGAGTAGAAAGTACAGTTCGTTTTCCAACCATTTTTATAAAAATATCTGGAAAAAATATTTATTCTGTTATTATAAGAAATTAAACAAATTGAATTATAAATTCCAAAGTGAAATAAAAAAAACTGGAAAAATATAATAAAAGATGAAATAATGAGTATGTATTTACTTAACTTTTGAAATAAATGCAAATCGCTTCTTACGCTATATAGTAGCATGCAAAAAAAAAACAACTCGCGAATGAAAAATAATGTCTTCAAAAATAAAAAAGATATTAAATATCACAGTGAATATGAAGTTATTACTTTATTTTTTAATAATTAAGTTTATTAAAATAAAGAAGGAACAGAGTTAATTATTCTTGTGTTTTAAATCAGCTCCATAAAATTGAAACAAATGTAAGCAAAACACACGTGGAATGAATAAAATAAAACATTTTTTAAGTTTGTTTTCTACATTTTTTTCCTTGAATACCTGCTGTTAATTTGACCTACTTATCTTTTCGGTTAACACCGGGCGCAATTCAGAATATTCGATTATGTTGCTATTTAAATTCATTTGCGCAAAAATTGGTAAACCTTTAGAGAAAAATATTTTGGGCAGTTATAATTTATGTTAATTAGTAACTTTCTCTGGGTAGAGTTAGCTGTGGTTTCAAAATCGACCTACCCTAATACACACACACACACACACACACACACACACACACACATATATATATATATATATATATATATATATATATATATATATATATGAAATAGCGTTATATATTTTTATATGTAAAGAACAGTATTGAGAAAATTGTAAAACAAATGGAACAAAAGTTTATTTGTGACGCGTTTCATTCGTTAGGACATCATCGGACTTGGTTTGTTGACGTTTTTGTGATTACGCATACGCATGAACGAGAGACGCTGGTAGTTTCAACATTTTGGGAAATAATCTTTTGAAATATTGCTTGCAATCTAACCAAATTCATCTATGTTCTTTTCTTTTTCTTTCCATCATATTTGTTTTTAAATATCCCACATTGTGATGACAGAAGATCTGACAAGAATTGTGAAACGTTATAAAAACCAGGACATAAATTATTGTGGATGAACTAGAGATAAAAGCATTTTCTGGACATTTTCGTCTCACTGAATTAACCTGTCTTTTAATTAGAGAAGCATTTTTATGTCAAAATTGTGGTCAGTTTCGTTATGGTGAATAACCAATGTATTTTCTTTGCTGTTTTTTTTCTTAAATTTAACTTTTGTGTTCATATAGTCTTTTGTTTAAACTTCTTGAGGTTTCTTCGATATATTCTTTCTGGCAATCATTGCAGTTGATACATAAATTCCTCTTAAAGTTTTTGCTTGTTGTTAATAATAATACAGTGTATTATTCTACCCTTTAAAACTATTATAGCTATAACCGAAAAGAATTTATCTTAACTCAAAATTTGTCACAACTACATTTGAAACAATAGAAGACAATCAATACAAAACAAAACAACCAGCCCAAAACTGAGAGACAACACAAACAAAAATAATTACACAAAAACTCATCTCAAACTGTCAAAACATAAACTAACAACACGACACCCACCCCCGCCCTGAAAATGGCTAAAAAAGTGGTCGAAAGCTCATGGGACAATGGACGGTATGGACTCTTTTTGTACTCCCTCAATCCCATAAAACGGAAACATGTAAGATCGCTGTAAATACTAAATGTTAAATGAAGAAAATTTTCCTTGTCTGTCATATTTAACTGAATATATATATATATATATATATAGGCACGGTAGAGTAATGGACTGAGGAATCGGAGAGCCGAGTTCGAATTCCAGTTGAATCCATTACATTCACTTACGTGCTAATACCCTTGGGAAAGGTGTGAATCCTCTTCTTCCTCCTACAGCTATGGGTAAATATCAGGATAGACTGGGCTCTATAGCCTTGGATGGCAACTGGTCTAGGAGAAGGACTACTCTGAATTCAAAACCTGCGGAGGGTCGTTTGGGGACCTTGTAGCACTTAGTGCACCATGTCTCTGTATTCGGCCCTTCAAAAAGTGTGGATTGTCCTGCACGAAACCTTCACCAATATAATCAAATCTCATGTGCTGTTGTCGGGCTCTCGGTGCTTGGCCCTCATACGTCGAGAGTATATATATATATATATATATATATATATATATATATATATATATATATATATATATATATATATATATATATTAGGTTGGTGCAAAAATAATGTCGTTTTCTCACATATGTTAGAACGTCAAAAAACGACATTATTTTTGCACCAACCTAATATATACATTTATATATATATATATATATATATATATATATATATATATATATATATATATATATATATATATATATATATATATATATATATATATGCGGGGGTCTGTGTGTTTGTAATTTAAGTTCACAATACTTATCGATGTCAATATTGGTTGTATTATTATTATTTGATTTCCGGTGTGTACACATTTCTTTCCAGGTCCCTAAGGTCAGAAATGGCATCATGACCTTTTCCACTGACCAATTAAAAAACACACACACACATATTTTGCATAGATAAAGCCCTTCGTAAGGTGTGGGCTATACTCGTGAGAACAATCTTCTGTATTTCTTTAACGCATGGACTTCAAGGAATCCCTTCAATTAGTTTACAGGAATCTTTTCCAACCAATCCGAGGGCTCCAACTACAACAGGAATTCATATGTGCCACATTTTGTTTTTATTATTATTATTATTTTTATTATTATTATTATTTCCTTTGATTTCTGCTTTATACACATTTCACAAATAAATATTTAAAGTCAGAAATGGCTTCATGACAGTTTAAAAAAGAACTAAGAAAACTAAGATCACACATATTTTATATAGAAAAAGCTCTTCGTATTGTGTGACCTTTACTGACAATTTTTTGTATTTCTTCAATGAGATTATCGGAACTTTCACCAATGAAACCGTGGGCTCCAACTACAACTAGATTTTTTCATGTTCTCATGTGCCACATATTTTTTAGATTTCCACTTCAAGATCCTTGCATTTTGATAGCTTTTGAAGATATTCAAAGATAAATTGCAATGCCATGTCAGTAAGAAAGCACATTCTGTTTTATTATTATTATTATTGTTATTATTATTATTGTTTTTATTTCCTTTGATATCTGGCGTTTACACATTTCTTTCCAGGTCCTGCCCAAGGAACCTAAGGTTAGAAATGGCATTATGACACTTTCCACTTCAAAAAAAAAAAAATAAAAAATTAAAAAAAATAATTAGATAGGTAAAGCCCTTCGTAAAGTGTGGGCTGTACTTGTCAGAACAATTTTTTGTATCTCTTTGAGGCATGGACTTCCAGGGATCCCTTCAATCAGCCTACTGGAATCTTTTCCAACCAGTCCAAGGGCTCCAACTACAACAAGGATTGTTGATGTTCCATGTGCCACATTTTTGAGAATTCCATTTCAAGGTCCTTGTATTTTGACAGTTTTTCGAATATCTTCAAAGATACATTGCAGTCTGCAGGGACTGCCATATCAATAAGGAGGCACTTATTTTGTTTGTGGTCTTTAATAACAATGTCTGGGCGGTTAGCTTTGATTGTTCTGTCAGTGTGTATTGTGTAGTCCCATAGAATTGTAACAGGTCCTATCTCCGTAACCGGGTCAGGGTGGTGTTTCGTACCAGTTTCTTTCAGTTTCCTTCCCATAGGAGTTGCAAATTTTCCAGTGCAGATATTGGCCCACCCTGTCATGCCGTTATTATTATTATTATTATTATTATTATTATTATTATTATTATTATTATTTAACATTTATATATTTTCAGGACATTGAAATAACACAAAAATGAATAAACAAATAAATAAGCATAAATAGTTTTTCAAATTTCATATGCAACGTCTAAACAATTTACAAAAAAAAGCTAATTTGAGGCTGATTGATGTTACCGTCAGCATCCCAACTCTAGAGTTTCGTACGCGGACCTGTCCGTCCACACTTCAGTGGGTATCAGCAGTTTATTGCATTTATTTTTTTAATTTCGATTTTTCCTTTTTATACACATTTACCACTGATATCATTGTCTTTGTTGAGGAAATAGAATAGCTTCCGTCTTAGACAATATATAAAGTGTTCTACGTTTACAGTGAGCTTGATTTAGTAATCATGTAGGTTTGATGTTGATATACACACACACACACACACACACACACACACACACACACACACACATACAAAAACACACACTCACACACACACACACACACACACATATATATATATATGTGTGTGTTATACTCTATACGACATCCTCACGCGGATGCCGTATAGAGTATAACGCGAGATATTAGATACATTGGGGAACTTTGCAGAAATGTTAAAAACTTATCTATGAACACAAGTCATACATAAAAATAAGATCGACTTCGAACTAAATAATGCCACGCTTATTAAAAGAGTAAGTAACTTATTCAGACGGAAAATTCTCGAAAGTGCCGCTGTCGAATCTTATCAAAATGTAAATCTGCGCATGGAATCTTTTTTCAAATATGTCCGTTCCTGAAAGAATTACTCTTTTCCAAAGCCAACATGCATGGCTATAGAAGTGTTAAAATATTAAAGGAAACCGGTTAAATTAATAACCTCATGTTATTTAAAATATAAAACTCATAAATTAGCCCTCAACTAAAATAATATGAATATTAAATATATTATATGAGAAAAAAACAAGAACGACACATTCCCCCCACCGCTATGGGTTCATTATTAGTACTTGATCACTAAATCATTATTATTTTTAAAAA
>OZ038496.1:31012218-31019718 GCA_964036315.1 Acanthosepion esculentum
GACAGCTCTTATGGATGACCAGAACTGACAAAACTAATTGAACCCATTTCTTTTTTTAGTTTTTAACTACCTAGTAATTGTTACAAATTAACATATTTTCAGCAATTATTTAATATTTTATTCACTTTTAGTTAAGTTTTTAAGAAGCTTTATGAAAGTTGCATTTCGTTTCTACTATCTTAAACAAAAAATTAATTAACTGAATATGACCCAAACTAAAATAAATACATAAAATAAAAAAATATTTAACGAAATAGCAATTAAGAAAACTAAAACTTTTATTTTGATATTTTGAAGGGGTGATTTGCAAAGATGTTACTAATGAAACAGAACTGAATTAAAAGTGAAACAATTGCAGTGAGTTAGACGGCGCTTAAATCACATGACCTTTTTAAGGATTATGTCATGTATAGATTCCCATAGGTAGAAATTAGGAACGTTTTTTCACTAAAATTATTTTAAAAATTATTTTTAAAATATTCGGGTTCAAACGACTGTTATAAGCTTTGCAAATTTCGATTCGTAAATTTACTTTTCACTTAATGATATTATCAAATTGCATTTTTAAAAGCAATGAAGAATTTTAAACGATTTTTGAAGTATTATATTATTATAATTAATTTTTTTTTAAAATGAAAAAAATTCTTGTAAAAATACATTATTCATCGAAAAAGTTTTATTTCTTCAGACAACAAAATCCTTAATATAATTTATATACAAAAGCAATTAAAAGATTTTGCAATTAAATAATGTCATAGTTTTTATTACATTTTTTATTTTACAATACAGAGCAGATTTCCCATGAAACAGGTAACTGTTTTACAAAAAAATTGATGATTTACTTTCTCCAAAGTATACTGTTTTTAACTAATAACCCCCCCCCCCCTTAAAAATTTAATTTCTCGAAAATTCATGAAATTATATAAGTGGATGGTAACATATGTAAAAAAAGTATCTTTTTTACCAAGATTTTCTAAAAATAAAAATTTGAAAAATACTTTCATTCATTTTTGAATATGTCATGACAGATTCATTACAAACCGACAATAATTTGAATTTTGCAAGAATTTCCAAATTAATGTACGTTTTCCTCGAAAAAAGCGCAAAATAAAACAAACCTTTTTTTCTCTCGTTCGCCGCTTTCGTAAAAAAAACAAACAAGGTTTTTAACCAAAATTTTGAACGTGCTAGAAAGGAGAGAAAATTTAAAAAAATACTGAAAATATACTTTGGTCTTTCCCCTTAATAATAACATAAACATTTTGATGATAAAACTTTGTTTTTATTGAGTTTGGGGCCTTTGTTCATCATGCTATGCTGTTTTTTTACGCAATCTATTGGAGATACCTATAACGATTCTTTATAAAATCCAAAGAAACATCTGCAGTGTTACTGGTATTGACCTTGCATCCCGGCTTCATTCGCTTTCCCACCGGCGTAATTTAGCTTTCCTGTACCTTTTCTATAAATAAGTTCCTGGTAATTAGTAATTTTCCTATGTTATCGATGGTACCTAGACTTTATAAATTTCAGCGTAGTACTAGATTGGCAGCAAGGCCTCATTATTTTACAGTTGAATTGGCTCGATGTAACAGTAAGTTTGTTGGTGTTAACTCCTCCTTAATTTCCTAATTATCCAAATTGTCTCTAGGGGACGCTCTCCCTAAACTATGAATACTTGAGAATACTTCGTTCTCTCTCTCCCCCCCTCTCTCTCTTCCCACTTTTCAGCTGACACACTTGAAAAATGTAATCTCTCGTGGTGATACGCGTTTCCCATTTGTGAGAAGACGCCATGAACCATAAACAACATGCACACACACACACACACACACACACACACACACACACACACACATAAACACACGTACGTACGAACATACTTTGAAACACGAATTCTTTACGTTCATGCACAAACACACGTTAATGTTATTGTCTTTTGTAAACCATTTTTGTTGTTTAATACATAATAATACATGTTTTTGTTGTTTAATACATATACCTGTTTGTATATATATATATATATATATATATATATATATATATATATATATATATATATTGTCATCCATAGACAGACTGTTTCGCTGTATCACAGCTCATCAGTGTGGCTAGACGTCCGGTTGCCTCTGGCTAGAATCGAGAACCGGCTGAATTCGCGTCAGTCGGAAATTTTACCCTGAAGCCGTTGCCGCACGGCAGAGAAGAAGGTGAATTTAAGCGTATTTATATTTAGGTAAACACACAGTGACTGAGAGAACTCGATTCGATTTACCGAAGAGTCTTGCATTATTAGCCGTAATAGTCACTGTTTACAAACCCACACATCCTCCCCAGAGAGCTCAACCGAAATAAATTTTTCAGGAGCATATATATTGTCAGCCACAGACAGACTGTTTCGCTGTATCACAGCTCATTAGTGTGGCTAGACGTCCATATATATATATCGGTTCTTGGTTGTTTTATTTTAGATTTCTTTTGGGTGGACTCATATTGATCCCTTCATTTTTGTAGTGGACTTTATTCCAGGAGAACACACGTGTTCATATCACAACGCGTAAAAAAAACACTACAAGTTCTTTGTTAACAGTTTCCTTTCTCGCACTTCTCACGTGTGGAACTCTGTCCTGGCTTCTTCTTTTCAGTCGACTTTGATCTTCAAAAATTTAAATATGAATCGGTATATTCTATTTTCTTCATTCCTCTTCTTTTACTGTTCCCTCTCCTTAATAATGTTTGTTTGTTTCTCATTCTTTCACACTCAATAACCTATTGCGTCTCAGTGGCTTTATTGCCTTG
The DNA here is from genome assembly GCA_964036315.1 of Acanthosepion esculentum. Lineage (NCBI taxonomy): Eukaryota > Metazoa > Mollusca > Cephalopoda > Sepiida > Sepiidae > Acanthosepion > Acanthosepion esculentum. Next base: position 31,015,018 of record OZ038496.1, read on the forward strand.
CTTGGGATGGAAGTCACCATTTGCTGCTCGGATGAAGGAACGTATTACATCCCGCAAATTTGGCTCCAAAGATTATTGGCGCCTCTGCAAGAGCGTTCTGAACAATAACAAACCCTCCATTCCTCCCCTGTTCAATCAGTTTGAGGTCTTGGCCACCTCTGCCGACAAGGCGGAATGCTTTGCTCGGAAGTTTTCTTCCAATTCAACGCTAGACTCTTCCTGGGTATCCTTGTCCGATCCCCCCCCCCCAGAGGCGAGGCCCTTTTGAACGGATTGCACATATCTCCGTCGTTGGTATTGGGCATTATTTCTAACTTAGATCACCACAAGGTTACTGGTGGTGACGGGATACCAGCCATTGTCCTGAAGAAATGCGCGCCTGAACTGGCGCCTGCCCTCTCTAAATTATACAACCGCTGCCTCAAGGAGTCTTGTTTTCCTGACTGCTGGAAGTCCTCAACCATTGTTCCTGTCTTTAAGAACTCTGGTGACCCCTCCGACCCTTCCAATTACCGTCCTATCAGTCTCCTACCCCTCTTCCGCAAAGTCTTCGAGGCCATTATCAACACCGAAGTGATTAATCATCTGATATCCCATGATCTGCTTTGAGACAAGCAGTATGGTTTCCGCCTTGCCCGATCGACGGCCGATGTGCTTACGGCCATCACTGAATTTGTCTACCAAGATATTCATAATAACGGTGACGCTCGTGCCGTAGCCCTAGACATCTCCAAAGCGTTTGATAGAGTTTGGCATGCCGGCCTTCTTCGCAAGCTCCAGGATTATGGTATCACAGGTCGATTGTTTGACCTAATACAATCATTCCTGTCAAACCGGGAATTGAAGGTCGTTCTCAATGGATTCATCTCCAGCTCCTATCCCACTAACGCAGGTGTTCCTCAAGGCTCCATCCTAGGCCCTACTCTGTTCCTCATATTTATAAACGACCTTCCTGACGCCATAGACTCCCAAGTCGGCATCTATGCTGACGACACCACAATTTACTCCTGCCTCAAACACAAATCTAGTGATGCTGACAAAGTTAACCTGGCAGTTCAAATTGAAAAGGACCTCCAATCGGTTGTGAACTGGGGCGAGAAATGGATGGTTAACTTTAACGCCTCTAAAACAAAACTGCTCTCTATTAACCACCACAAGGATCCATCCCTGCATCCCATTAGAATGTCTGAAGACCAACTTCTCGAGAGCTTCTCTCTGCGGCTGCTCGGTCTCACGCTGTCCGCTGAACTGAGATGGAACAAATACATCGAGTCATTTGCATCATCCAACGCAAGGAAAGTTGGTTCCCTGTGCCGAGCCAGGAAGTTTTTCGCCCCGGAATCGATCCTCCAAATCTATAAATCAACCATTCGCCCTTGCATGGAGTATTGCTGCCATATATGGTCTGGAGCCCCTGCTGTTTGCCTCAGGGTTCTTGATAAGATCCAGAGACGGATATGCAATGTGATTGGCCCTGATCTGTCATCTCGTCTGCAGTCGCTTTCTCACAGACGCGATGTTGCCTCGCTCTGTCTTTTTTACAAATACTTTCACGGCAATTGCTCCGAGGAGCTGCTTTCGCTTGTCCCTAGGCCTCATGAATTTTAACGTCCTACGAGGCTGGCATCCTGTTCCCACCCCTTCACCGTTGAAACTTAGATGTAGACGTCTCTTCTACTCCAATAGCTTCATGTCTCGCACATCTCGCCTGTGGAACTCCCTTCCCTATTCCTGTTCCCCTGACAAATACAATCTTCAACTATTTAAGTGTAACGTCAATCGACATCTCCAGTTGCCTTGATCTATCCACTTCCCTTCTCCACATCCTTTCACCTTTCATCCCTATCTGCTCTCACTCCAAATCTTCTGCAACCCCCTTGCCTTGATCGATCCACTGTCTTTCTCTTTCTCCACATCCTCTCCTTTACCACTCCTATCTGCTCTTCCTCCAACCCTTCTATAACCCCTTGCGTGATAGTGGCCTCCAGCCTTGCTTGGGGTGATACACTTAAAAAAAAAAATTATTTAAAAAAACTATGAATACCTCTGTCATCGACATAGCCAAATTCATTCATCATCAGTACACTGGCTTTTGGAGGGAGAGCATTTATGGAAATAAATTATTTCTAGATATTCGCTTACAAAACGAAATCATCATGAATTATATACAGGCTAGATGTGCGACCTACGATCAGTTGTATGCATAAATATTAAATATCCAGAATGATACGCTATTTTATGAGAAAATTGGAGGGTGATTTTAGCTATAGTTAGTGCAAGACAACGAATTGACGTTGTTTTCTTCTGATGATAAACCTGACTGTACCGAATTCTCTGTGAGATAATTTTATTTTCTATCTTTGATTAAAAGTGCTGTGTATGTTTTCCCTCTTTTCTTTTATGAAGGTTTTAATAATGTGCTCTCAGTAAAATGCGGAATTCGCTAGATGTATCGTCTGTTTCTTTCATTTACAACATGATTATTATTCATTTGAATGTACCTTTTCTTCCAAACTCTTTCGCGGTGATTTTATTTTATTTTATTTTTTTTGCATAATTTATTTTGTTTTTCATCAAACATTTCTTTTTTGTTCGTTTAAATATTCAAATTCATTTAAATATTTAAATCCAAATTATTTTTTGTTTGTGTAGTATCGTATACAAATTAGATAAACAAAAATAAATAGAGAACAACTGGCGAACCTAGGGTGGTTATGCCTAGCAAAACCGGTTGTTATTCAGGACACGGATAACTGTATTACGACTACTACTACGCAGAGAGATATCCAAAACAAAACAGTTTCTTTATTATTTTGGGGGTTTTCCGTGTGTGCTTTTTTATTCTTCGTTCGTTTCCGTAAATTTCCGATGTATTTCCAACAACAACAACAACAATGGGCAACAGATGTAATCGGAAGGGAAAATACTGATATGATCTTGATGATGAACTTGAACACTACCTCAAACAAAAGGTTAGGAAGGAAAAACCCATCGATACTAGAAAGAGCAATAACAGTTAGTGGATTAGAAAAGTTTAATTTTCTGACAACGGTTTTAAGAAAAAAGATTTTATAAATCTCAGCCGACAATTCCGTGACTGAATGAGGAATATTTCTTTTATGGAAAGGGTTAATTTTACTATTACTTTTAACATTTCAATTACTGTTAATTTTTACATTACCATTAATTTTTACCATTATAGAGTCATTAAATTTAACTTTATTATCATAATTAATTTTATCAATACCATAAACTTTTTTTATTCTCATTACCATTATTTTACTATTACTATTAATTTTACCATTATCAACAATTTTACCATTAACTTTTGCCATAAAACGAATTATCCAAATTTGCCATTTTTGTATACACATTGTGAAAATCAGTAGGACTGTGGCGGCTTTCGCTTAAGAATATGTTTCCAAATACTCCAGTATACACTTCAGTATTTTTTATTGTAGACTAATAATATTTTTGATCACTAGTCTCTGGTATCTTCCACAGGAGATCAAGCGTCAGCAAGTATGTTCAACATTCCCGCATCAAAGGCGCCTGTCTAGTTATAGTAACAGTGTCATATAAGTGGTTTCATTTTCTTTTTCGTATTTCTATCTTTTTAGATATTTTTCTAAGGCTCTTCAGGAATGTTCCAAGTATTCTAATAACGATGTGTATAACCGTCACATTTATGCAATTTTACCCCCCCCCCACACCTTTTTGCTTCATTTCAGTTTGAAATTGTTTTTCTTTGTTGATTTGTTTTTTTCAGATTCATTCATGTTAATTGTTAAGGTCGCATTTAATGACGTTTTCTTGAAGCAGACTGGCTAGGAATATGAGAACGTAGTTAGAAAGAGTAGGAACTTTTCTTTTTACCTTTTTAAAAAAAAAAAAATAGAAATGGGGGATATCTCAAGTAGGCCAACACCCGTCCCACCGTGATAGTTGGTATTTTACCGAGGGAAGAAATTTAAATCCTACTCATTGGACCTCGAATGGCATATTCCAGCCACAATTTACATTGGTCAGACTCCATCACGCTAACACGGCAGACTTTAAATATGTATATGCTGTTAATTTCGGGTCTACTCTTTTTTTTTTAGTTTGTTTATATTTTTTACTCTTTCTAATGTGTTGTCAGCTTTACTTTTAACGTATATATATATATATATATATATATATATATATATATAGAGAGAGAGATAGATAGATAGATACAGCTATATATATATATATATATATATATATATATATATGTATATATATATATATAGATAGATAGATACATATATATATATATATATATATATATATATATATATATATATATAGTTGTATATTTAGGAAGCAATCCTTCTTTTATGCAAGTTTCATTAAAAACGACAGACAAGGTACTACGGTTAAGTTTTTTATTTAATTTTTCTTGTGTACGAACAAGAGTTTTCTTTGCTGGACAAAGGGTGTGTAAGAACTGTCCAAATGTTTTATTTTTCCGAGCGCTTTCGTCTATATCTTTAGCCATTATCAAGGATGATTTGATTTTTCAGCTTAATTGAGTGTGGGCATTATGTATATGTCTTAGTGTGTAGTAGTGGTGTTTTAATTACCAAATACGGTTAGAACGTACACATAATGCACATACTCAATTAAACAGAAAAATCAAATCATCCTTGATAATGGCTAAAGGTATAGCCGAAAGCG
>OZ038496.1:31022218-31024718 GCA_964036315.1 Acanthosepion esculentum
CACATGTCATCGAGGGTAAGAGCGTGCAGGCCTTGTTAAAATTATTGATCACGCTAGATAACGCGATCTCTTCTAGAAGCTGTAATTAAGATCTGCTCAGCATAGTTGCAGTATAAACCACAGGTGGGCTCTGTGGATGTTAAGAAAAACACGAAGACGCCCTAGTAGACGGGTATCCTCGAATACGAGTGGCCAGCTATTATTGCATTATAGTTAAGTATGAATGATACTGTCGGTGTTTCGGTGACTGAACAGCCTTGTTATCAACCGAGTAGGATGAAAATGAAGACCTATCAATAGGCTGAAGAACTCTCAACGATTCAACGGCCAGCTAAATAGAGGCGGTGTCTAATAAAATCACCGTGGAGAAGCCAACGGGAAACCATTCCACAATCAATTCCAAGAAATAGCATGGCGTTTATCTAACAACGTATGAAACGTAACGGCGTGAAGGGGGTTAAGTCTATGACAATTAACTCCTTGCCCGTTAAGAAGAAACATGTACAAAAGGGGTCATCTGACCGTCATCTAGCGACTGTTAGCATAATCGGCGTGAACGGGATAAAATTCTCGGAACTGATCCCTCGCCCGAAAAGGAGCGACGTAAACAACAGGTGTCACCGGACCGTCATCCAGCGACTGTTCGCATTAGGACATGTTACGCTAGAACGTTAAACAACTGTGGTCAGTTTGAAAATATAAAACAGAAGATGAATAGGTTAGTATTTGTTTATATTTCTGAGATGAGGTATTATGTGCACTATTTACATTATTCGAACTATTGTCCTCATCTTTGTCGCCATGTTTATTACAACGTTTCGGCTTTTCAGTATCTGTCTATATTTCTGAGATGAGGTATTATGTACACTATTTACATTATTCGGACTATTGTCCTCATCTTTGTCGCCATATTTATTACAACGTTTCTCCACTGCCTTAACCGGGTATTGAACTCACACTCTTTGGGTCTTGTCACTGAATCTAACTAAGTGGAGAACTTGGAGAGGGGAATTAGCAGGAGATAACTGATGACTGACATCCATTAAACATGGCAAGTGGAACTAGAACAGTCTACCCTAGTCAGCGAAATAAATTGTTCAGTTCGACATTCCAACCACTTGAAGAAGACCGGAGAGCACAACAGCCGAAACGTTGTAATAAATATGGCGACAAAGATGAGTACAATAGTACGAATAATGTAAATAATGAATAGGTTAATTGTCAACATTCTAGGAGTATATGAAATATATAGGTGACCACTCAATGGATACTTTGTCAGTGACAACCACAGGATTATATAAGCAGGCTGAGAGAAAAATGAAAAAGGAGTTGGAGTGATACTAGATCAAGACATAAAAAAATGCGTTATGAGTTACTGTCAGTTATCTGAAGGAAGTCTTGTAGTTGAACTTATAGGAAATCCATAGAACATATCTATAATAATTGTGTATGCCCTGACAGCACAGATTAAAGAAGAAGAATTCAAATCTTTCTACCCTCATGCTAGACATCGTCAAGGCTCAGTTTAAATCACAAGAAGTTATAATTATCATGGGAAACCTGAATGCCAAAGTAGGCAAGGAAAGGGGTGGTGAAATAACTAGCAAATTCGGACGAGGAACCCGTAACGAACGCGGAGAAAAATGGCTCCAATTGAGCACAACCAGTGACCAGATAATAGCCAACAACTGGTTCCAAGAATAAACAAGACGATTATGGACCCAGAGAAGCCCAAGAGAAGAAACTAAAAACCAAATCGACTACGTAACTGTCATCAAGAGATTCAGAAATTCGGCTGTTCACTGCAAAATTTGTCCAAATGCCGACTTATATGTAAACTAAGAATGAAACTGAAGAAGCCTAAGGCAGCAACCAAATTGCAATGCAACAGACTCCTGAACGACGAAGAACTGAAGGAAAAATATATGGATAGTGTGAAAAGAAGATACGAGAGACAAAATGGAAATAGAGACTCGAAGAGAATCTTTAGTGACATAAGCAAAAGAGATCATCCGAAAGGAAAATGGAGGAAGAAGAAAAAACGAATGGATGACAAATGAGATTTTCAACATGAAGGAGACAGATAAGAATGCCAAGACACGGAACAGAATACAAAAAACTATACAAAGAAATGAGAAATAAATGAAGACAGGCTAAAGAAGAATGGCTCAACGAAAAATGTGCAGAATTAGAAAGAATGTGTATCATAGATAATGGAGATATACAGTTGCGGCCAAAATGTTCAGAACGGCATTGTTTTCGTCAGAAAAGTAGGTATAAATTTTTATCAAAGTTGTTTTATATTCTATAATTTTCACAGACAATAAATACGATATTATTTGCTATTGCCTGAGATTTTGGTGTAATTTGAGACGATAATACAAAAGTTATGGATGATTTAGTGATTTACTGCGCGCGGAACCTACTTGAGAGGTTTGAAAGAGTGAATGGCAAAACAGGGCCCGGGAGAAAGGACAAAAAGACAAAACATATTAAGAGC
>OZ038496.1:31029718-31089718 GCA_964036315.1 Acanthosepion esculentum
TAGAGAAGTTGAATATTTAAATTTGCTAACAAGCATTAAATTAATTTCTTCATAGAGTTTTTAAACATTTAAATTACTATCAAACGTTAAAATCTGTTTTTATCTAATTTGCTAAAGCTATACCACCCCTCTTCCTCCGAAAACCTCTTTTCTCTTTACTTCCTCCTTTTTTCTTTTTCATTTTTCTCCACCCCTTCCACATATCATTTCCGTTGAGTTGACCGATTAAATAGTCAATGTCTGATCCTTACCCACCTTCCTTCCTCAATATTAAGTATTATAAAGAAATATACAAAAATTTTAAAATTCCCCCTTCCCTCTCTAAACTCGATCATGATTCTCATACCATTCCTCGCTACCTTCTATATTAACTTATATAAGCTTAATACTGTCCGTCAAAAGTGTAAATTTTAATTTCATTTTTCGTTTTACCTTTTGAAAGTGATGTTTGAAGATCCATGGACAGTTAAAAGTTCATGGTGAAATAAACTATTACAATGGAGCCTTAAAGTGGTCTGTTTTTCTTTAATACATATAATATATATATATATATATATATATATATATATATATATATATATATATATATATATATATATATATATATATAGACAGATAGATAGATAAGCAGATCAAAATATATGTACATATAGACAGATAATGAACATGAGATTATTAGATATAAATTAAAATACTAATATATATATATATATATATATATATATATATATATATATATATATGGCCTGACGATTGCATCTAGCATGAAACAGACTGTCGCCTCTAAGTGTTGACTTCTATGTTCACTTTTATATTTACACACGCTCTATCTCTGATATTGAGCTCTTTATCCCATAAATATAGCACACTTTAAGGCTATATTTCTTCATATATATATATATATATATATATATATATATATATATATAGAGAGAGAGAGAGAGAGAGAGAGAGAGAGGGGGAGTTAATCGTTAGGAAGAGATGAGTTATTTAAAAAAGAGAGGCAAAGGCAGATAGAGAGAGAAAGTTTTCGAAGATTAGAGAGAGAATGAGAGAGAGAAGAATTAGGGTGAATATGAGGAAAATGTGAGACTTGAAGCAACAGAAATGTGGTTCTACAGAAAGATACTGAGAATACCATGTACCGAAAACGTGAGCAATGACGAGATTTTAGATAAAAATAGAAACAAAAGGAAACTCATAATTAACATCAGGAAGAGGCAGTTGAAATTTCTGGGACACGTAATGAGGAAAGATGGCTTGGAAAATCTGATACTCACAGTTCAGATTGAGTGAAAGAGGGACAGAGGAAAACAGCGCGGAACATGATGGGCTTGAGCAAATGGATGGCGGAACAGGCTTTAGGAGAATTAAGAAAGAGACAAAACTTATTAAGAGTAACAAGTGACAGGAGGGAGTGGAGGACCATGCTCGCATACGCCCTGAAGGGACACGGCACATAAAAGGTGAAATATAGATACATTGCGTGCAAACGAAAAAATATTTAAAAAACGAACTAAAAATTTCTCTGCTTCCTTCCTCTTCTTCTTTTATGTGCAGTGTCCCTTTAGGACATTGGGGTGGGGGTGGGGTTACGAGTTTCCCTCTTCTTTTATGCGCAGTGTTCCTTTAGGACATTGGGGTGGGGGTGGGGTTATGACTTTCCCTCTTCTTCTTTTATGCGCAGTGTCCCTTTAGGACATTGGGGTGGGGTTACGACTTTCCCTCTTCTTTTATGCGCAGTGTTCCTTTAGGACATTGGGGTGGGGGTGGGGTTATGACTTTCCCTCTTCTTCTTTTATGCGCAGTGTCCCTTTAGGACATTGGGGTGGGTTACGACTTTCCCTCTTCTTTTATGCGCAGTGTCCCTTTAGGACATTGGGGTGGGGGTGGGGTTACGACTTTCCCTCTTCTTCTTTTATGCGCAGTGTCCCTTTAGGACATTGGGGTGGGGTTACGACTTTCCCTCTTCTTTTATGCGCAGTGTTCCTTTAGGACATTGGGGTGGGGGTGGGGTTACGACTTTCCCTCTTCTTCTTTTATGTGCAGTGTCCCTTTAGGACATTGGGGTGGGTTACGACTTTCCCTCTTCTTCTTTTATGTGTAGTGTTCCTTTAGGACATTGGGGTGGGGGTGGGGTTACGACTTTCCCTCTTCTTCTTTTATGTGCAGTGTCCCTTTAGGACATTGGGGTGGGGGTGGGGTTACGAGTTTCCCTCTTCTTTTATGCGCAGTGTCCCTTTAGGACATTGGGGTGGGGGTGTGGTTACGACTTTCCCTCTTCTTCTTTTATGCGCAGTGTCCCTTTAGGACATTGGGGTGTGTTACGACTTTCCCTCTTCTTTTATGCGCAGTGTTTCTTTAGGACATTGGGGTGGGTGTGGGGTTACGACTTTCCCTCTTCTTCTTTTATGTGCAGTGTCCCTTTAGGACATTGGGGTGGGGGTGGGGTTACGAGTTTCCCTCTTCTTTTATGCGCAGTGTCCCTTTAGGACATTGGGGTGGGGGTGTGGTTACGACTTTCCCTCTTCTTCTTTTATGTGCAGTGTCCCTTTAGGACATTGTGGTGGGGGTGGGGTTACGACTTTCCCTCTTCTTTTATGTGCAGTGTCCCTTTAGGACATTGGGGTGGGGGTGGGGTTACGACTTTCCCTCTTCTTTTATGCGCAGTGTTCCTTTAGGACATTGGGGTGGGGGTGGGGTTATGACTTTCCAAAATGTCCCATCCTTTGTAGCTCTGAACAATATCTGTCCCCTGACTATACTTCCCAGTCCCTGTTCTGTTTCACATAAGCTCCTTAGGTAGGCGACTCCATATTTCCTTCTGCCCTTCTTGAATTCAAAATGTTCTGTAAGTGCCAAATTCTCTAGGCCAGGTTTTCTAATTTTCTCTCACAGATATTTCAATTGTATCTGATCCTTAATCCAAGCAAGTTTGAAATGATTACCCGATTTTAACGACTAAAAATGGAATTATTATTTAATTTCATCGGTGAATTCAAGAACTGAACTTTTTACGAAACTGAGCTTAAATTTCTAACGCCGTTCATATTTTATCATCTTCTGTATTCGGCACATTCTGTCTTGATTTATTTTCTGTTTCTATTCATTTTTCTCATTTATCCGTAATTTTGTATTTTTTCTTTCGAAACTTTCGCCACAATTTCTATTTCCATTTTTTCTTTTATTTTTTTAAAAAATTCCAATCACTTTACTTTCTTACTTTGATTCTTTCTTTCTTAATTTTTGCAGAATTTTAAGTCTTTTCTTTTTTTCTTTTCTTTCTTTAGGAAATCATTAATTATTTTACTTTCATTCTCATTCAGAATTTCAAGTTCTTTCTTCATTTATTTATTTATTTTCTTTTTTTCTTCCTTTCTTTATTTATTTTCCTTTTTTGTTTCTTCCTTTCTTTATTTATTTTCCTTCTTTCTTTCTTCCTTTATTTATTTTTTTCTTCATTTCTTTATTTTCCTTCTTTCTTTCTCCTTCCTTTCTTTCTTTTCCTTCTTTCTTTCTTCCTTCCTTTCTTTATTTTCCTTCCTTCTTTCTTTCTTCCTTTATTTATTTTCTTTCTTCATTTCTTTATTTTCCTTCTTTCTTTCTTCCTTCCTTTCTTTCTTTTCCTTCTTTCTTTCTTCCGTTCTTCATTTAGTTTTCTTTATTTCTTCCTTTCTTTCTTTATTTTCCTTCTTTCTTTCTTTCTTCCTTTATTTATTTATTTATTTATTTTCTTTCTTCCTTTATTTATTTTCTGTCTTCCTTTCTTCCTTTATTTATTTTCTTTCTTTCTTTATTTTCCTTCTTTCTTTCTTCCTTCCTTTATTTATTTATTTATTTTCTTTCTTCCTTTCTTTATTTTCCTTCTTTCTTTCTTCCTTCCTTTCTTTATTTTCCTTCCTTCTTTCTTTCTTCCTTTATTTATTTATTTATTTATTTTCTTTCTTCCTTTCTTCCTTTATTTATTTTCTTTCTTCCTTTCTTTATTTTCCTTCTTTCTTTCTTCCTTCCTTTCTTTATTTTCCTTCCTTCTTTCTTTCTTCCTTTATTTATTTATTTATTTATTTTCTTTCTTCCTTTATTTATTTTCTTTCTTCCTTTCTTTATTTTCCTTCTTTCTTTCTTCCTTCCTTTCTTTATTTTTATTCCTTCTTTATTTCTTCCTTTATTTATTTATTTATTTTCTTTCTTCCTTTCTTCCTTTATTTATTTTCTTTCTTCCTTTCTTTATTTTCCTTCTTTCTTTCTTCCTTCCTTTCTTTATTTTCCTTCCTTCTTTCTTTCTTCCTTTATTTATTTATTTATTTTCTTTCTTCCTTTCTTCCTTTATTTATTTTCTTTCTTCCTTTCTTTATTTTCCATCTTTCTTTCTTCCTTCCTTTCTTTATTTTCCTTCCTTCTTTATTTCTTCCTTTATTTATTTTCTTTCTTCCTTTCTTCCTTTATTTATTTTCTTTCTTCCTTTCTTTATTTTCCTTCTTTCTTTCTTCCTTTATTTATTTTTTTTCTTCATTTCTTTATTTTCCTTCTTTCTTTCTCCTTCCTTTCTTTCTTTTCCTTCTTTCTTTCTTCCTTCCTTTCTTTATTTTCCTTCCTTCTTTCTTTCTTCCTTTATTTATTTTCTTTCTTCATTTCTTTATTTTCCTTCTTTCTTTCTTCCTTCCTTTCTTTCTTTTCCTTCTTTCTTTCTTCCGTTCTTCATTTAGTTTTCTTTATTTCTTCCTTTCTTTCTTTATTTTTCTTCTTTCTTTCTTCCTTTATTTATTTATTTATTTATTTTCTTTCTTCCTTTATTTATTTTCTGTCTTCCTTTCTTCCTTTATTTATTTTCTTTCTTCCTTTCTTTATTTTCCTTCTTTATTTCTTCCTTTATTTATTTTCCTTCTTTCTTTCTTTCTTTCTTTATTTATTTATTTTCTTTCTTCCCTTATTTATTTTCTGTCTTCCTTTATTTATTTTCCTTCTTTATTTCTTCCTTTATTTATTTTCTTTCTTCCTTTCTTTATGTATTTTTCTTCTTTATTTCTTGCCTTCTTTCATTATTTTCCTTCTTTCTTTCTTCCGTTCTTTATTTATTTTTCTTTATTTCTTCCTTTCTTTATTTATTTTCCATCTTTCTTTCTTCTTTTATTTATTTATTTTCTTTCTTTCTTTCTTCCTTTATTTATTTTCTTTCTTCCATTCTTCCTTTATTTATTTTCTTTCTTCCTTTCTTTATTTCCCTTCTTTCTTTCTTGCTTTCTTTCTTTATTTTCCTTCTTTCTTTCTTCCTTTATTTTCTTTCTTCCTTTATTTTCTTTCTTTTTTTCTTTCTAAAGCCTCCATCTCTTTCCGTTTTTTCCAGAATTTAAATTCCTTTCTTTTGAAAATCATCAATTCTTTTCTTTTCTTTCTATTTTTTTCCAGGATTTCTAGTCCATTATTTCTTTTTTCTTTCTTTTCAAAATCACCAATAACTTTAATTTCTTTCTTTTTCAGAATTCCAAGAGCTTTCTTATTCGTTTGTTTGTTTCTTTCTTTGTTTTGAAAACTCAATTCTTTTATTTCATTCTTCTTTCAAAATTTTAAGTTATTTCTTTTCTTACTTTTCCTTTCTTTCTTTTGTTTGAACATCATTACTTATTTTACTTTCTTATTTTATCAAATTTTCAAGTCTATCTTTCGTTTTTTCTTTTTTTCTAAAAGTCTTCATTTCTTTTCGTTTTTGTCGGAATTTGGATTCCTTTTTTCTTTCTTTTGGAAAACATCAATTCTTTTCTATATTTTCACGATTTCTAATGTTTTCTTTCTTTCTTTCTTTCTAATATATAGATTCTCTATTGCTCTATATCCCCCTCTCTTTATTCTCTTATAAACCCGCATCTTGCTCCTCGCCATTTTGCCAGACCTTTAGTAATTCGGTGTTTCATCTTAGAAGATTAATGACTTTTATATTTGTTCGGAGTCCCGCGTAGCAGACGTCATCTTAGGAACCCCGAAGACCACCGGTGAGGCACCAGAGCAAATGTCCAACCGATTTTCTAAAATGCAAACAATGGACAAAACACCCGAATAGATACGTTGAAGGTTACAGTTTATAGAGCAATGACATTGATTCAACTGCGCATGTGCAAAGAATGGACAATGTTGCGCAACAAAGGAGACGTAAGGAACGACAAAAATGGCATCGTATAAGTCTGAAATGAGAAATAATTGAATTCTCTAAAACTTTCTGCTACAACAGATATTGTATTTTTTGTTTCGGGAGAAATTCTGAAACGAAACCTTGTCACATCGACACAGTCAAATTTTAAGCTTACTTTCTAGGAAGTCAATCCGCAGACTATCCAGTCCTTGTAAATATCTCGGAAAAAGGTTGCGCAGCCGTGATGCAACGAAGCAACCAATCTCAGAATAATTTAATATGAAAGCGTGAACAGAAAGTCTTCATAATGAGCGGCCAAAGAGGGACTAAGGTGGCGTTATAACATTTTCCTACACAACGAATGATTTTTTAGATTTTACAAGTAAGGCTCTTTTCTTTTTTGTTGAAAAGAAAAACATCACCCGGATGTTCAGCCCCTCTAAAGTGAGGATTTGGCAAGCGGATAAATCTTTTTGTTATGTGACGTGTGACATCAGGACGTGGACAATTTCCCATTCACTGGAGTGGCAGACGTCAAAAAAATCTAACACTTACAGAGTCTCACAGAGGTTATACATTAGCTAGTTTCGCTGTGCCCTTAGAGCAGCGGTTATCGGTGCTGAAAAGGGAAAAATTGCATGCCGAAATCATATCGAACAGCAGTCATTTTTATCATAAATACCATCGGAAAGATTTTGTAGATACGGACATTGTCAATATATAAATCATTAGCTAGTTCAGGATGACAGGATGACAGTGAATATCACGTTTCATGTTTCATACATCAGACTAAACGCACACACACACAAACACAAACACACACACACACACACACACACATATATATATATTTATTTATTTAATTCATAGCATATATATATATATATATATATATATATATATATATATATATATAGCTATGAATTAAATAAATAAATATAGATACAAGCAACCATACCTGCGTGCGTTCACGGGCATATATAAATTTGCAAATAAATATTTTATTTAATTTTTGGTGTTAACAAACAATATAGTAATCAGTTAGTTATGTGACATGCGTCATACACGCTTAGGCGATCATGTATCTTTCGATACATGACTGACGAGGCAGATTTTTTCTCGCACTAGGTTGCCATTTCTTTCTGCGGTAGAACATTTGTCATGCAAGGCTATAAAACCCGGTATATTCTGCTATTTACTCATAGTTGGTGGGGGAAAGAAGAGGATTTATACCTTTCCCAAGGGTAATAGCACGTAAGTGAATATAATGGATTCGACTGGAATTCGAACTCGGCTCTCCGATTCCTCAATCCGAGACACTATCCATTAATACAGTATATTAATACGGTTTATACAGAGCTATAAAGTATATAGTAATAAATTTATATATTACCTTACGTCGAAATTCCGAGTCGTACATTCGAGTTAAGGAAATATGTATGTTTATTAAAGTGGACATTGAAGTTGGCCCCCAACGGCGACAGTCTGTTTCATGCATATACAAAATCGTGGGTGCTGGGAATTTTACATTTTTTTTTCTAGCCGAATTCATTTAGAATCTTTTTTTCGTTTTTTTTCCGCCACTCTTGTAAGTAGGTATTTCCCACTGTGATATTAGAAGATCTGTCGTGAATAATGGAAGGAGAAAATAATTCACATCGACGCCAATGTCTAGAGAGTGGTTTAATCGCGAGGTCATCTACAGTAAATCTGCGCCCTGGCTCTTACAGCATTTCACCATTCCTGGCAGATCTTCTAATATCACAGTGTGGAATACCTACTTATAAAAGTAATGGAAAGAAAAAGAAAATGATTCTAAATGAATTCGGCTGAAAGAAAAAAAAATTCCAAAAGTCCCAGCACGGCCTGTCGTGCGCATATGTATTCCTACCAACATTACAAAATTAGCCGATGAAGTCCTGAAGGACGAAACGCGTCACAAGTAACCCATGAGAGAGAGAGAGAGAGAGAGAGAGAGAGAGAGAGAGAGAATGAATGTGTGTGTGAGTATATATATATATACTAATGCACAGATATATATAAATACACATATTTATATATATATATGTGTGTGTATATGTGTGTGTCTATGTATATATATATATATATATATACAGTGTAACCCGGATATAAGAGAGTTGTCGGGACCGGAGAATAAGTCTCTTATATCCGGGTTTGGTCTATTTTGTTTTTATTAACACCGGCTCTAATTTGGGACCAGAGAAAATCTCTCTTATATCCGGGTTTATCTTATATCAAGGTCTCTTATATCCGGGTTACACTGTATATATATATATATATATATATATATATATATATATATATATATATATATATGTGAGTGTATTTAGGCGTGGTTAGAATATTCGCATTCTGACCATGAGACCGTGGTTCGAATCTCACGTTAGTCGATTTGTCAGGATAGAGACTTCCTGATGTTATCGGACTGGTTGATCTCAGCGTGTGGCACCTTTGGAAAGTACCTGAATCCATACCACGGTTTGGCCCATACCACGAGGTCGTCGATAATTGTTCTAGCACGAAGTCACAAGTCATCGTGGCCGAGGCCTTGAGCGTGCTGGCCTTGTTCAAATTGTTGATCACGCTAGATAACACGCTCTTTCCCAGAAACTGTAACTAAGGTCTGCTCAGCATAGTTGCAGTTTAAACCACAGGTGGGCTCTGTGGGTGTTGAAGAAACACAGATGCGCCTGAGCAAGCGTCTGCAATAGGGATTGGCTAGCCGCCCTAGTAGACGGGTATCCTTGAATACGAGTGGCCAGCTATATTTAGGCAGAAATCCGTCATTTATACATGTTTCATTAAAGAAGACAGACAAGATACTGCGATTAAGCTTTTTATTTAATTTTTCGTGTTTTCGAATAAGTTTTATTTTCTGAACACAGAGTGTGTAGAAACTGTCCAAATGTTCTGTAATTCCGAGCTCTTTTGGCTATACTTTTAGCCATTATCAAGGATGAGTTTATTTTTGCTTTTTAACTCGATCTATTGTGGCCGGGAGAGCAAATTTCTGGCACCTTAATTTTAAGAGTGAATACCCACGCAGGCACAAAATAGCAGCGATAAAAAAATCATACAGTCTACTTTTCCTTAAATAACTCAACAATGCCAAATAGACACTAGTTAACAATGGCTTTCCTAACCACCTCATCGACCGCCAAATTAGACTCTTTCTTTCTAAAGTAACTTATAACGATAGTGAATACAGAGTTAAAAATAACATTTTCTATAAAAGCCAGATGCGCATCAACTTCAAACAAGATGAATCTTCACTTAGAAATATTATAAAGAAATACACTACCCTAATTGATCCGAACATAAAATAAATAAATTATCTACCAGAAAAAATTTAAAACAACTAACTTCATCCTCCATAATAACAACACAACTGCAAAATCAATATTACAACGAACGAACATTATTTGTGAGTTAAAATGCCCCTTAAGGAATTGTTTTCATAATCAAACCGAACTCATAAATAATTACATCGGCCACACTACTACATGCCTATCCAGATGCTTTATGTTACACCTATCCGACCACAGCTCTATTAGAACCCATTTAAACATGCGCACAAACTTACCAGACTCCATCCGATACTAGCAGAAAATACAAATATAATAACCTCATCCACAAAAAAATAAAATAAAAAAAATAATGGAAGCCTTAATAATAAAAAAGAAAAAGCCAACACTTAACAATATTAACTATAAATATGCACACAAACCATACATCCAGTTAAAAAGTAAAAATAAACTCATCCTTGATATTGGCTAAAAGTATAACCGAATGAGCTCGGAATTACGGAACATTTGGACAGTTTCTACTCATTCGGTGTCCAGTAAAGAAAACACTTGTTCGAACACAAGAAAAATTAAATAAAAATCTTAATCGCAGTACCTTATCTATCGTTTTAATGAAGCATATATATATATATATATATATATATATATATATATATATATATATATATATTAGCACCACGGAGAGACATTTGGACAGATCACATATCGAAACAGCATTGCCCTCTAAATTTTTCTGGACGCTAAAAAGTGAGAACAAAAACACAATTATCACCTGGGAATTAGTTGCGAAAGCTAAGCCGTTCGGCAGCAAAGGTAATAAATGTAACCTATGTCTCTCTGAAAAATTAATAATCCTGAAAATATTTTAAAAAATCCTAACCTCTAAAATAAAAGCAGTGAGTTGATTAGTAACTACCTGCACAGATCCAAGTTCCTACTCAAAGACATTGACCCAGTTTAATATCGTCAAGGCAGACCAGGCGCCCTTATCTACTAGTATTGATATTAATTTGTTTTTTCTTCCTCTCTTTAACTACTTTTATTGTTTGAACTATTGTTAATTTTAGACGATAACGTATTTAAAATTTTTGTCTTTTCATTTTTTCCATTATCTATCATTACCATTTTCAGTTTATAACTACTATTATTTTTATTTTTTGCTTTATTTGTTTCTTTCACCTTTAGTCTTATGATCAGATAAATGTTTATTTATTTATCTACTTGCATTTATTTTTTAATTATTAATTATTCATTTTTTTGCCTTATTTATTTATTTATTTATGTATTTATTTATTTATGTATTTATTTATTTAATTATTTGCCTATTTTTACGTTCCTATGTATGGTTTTTGTTTCATTTTATTTTATTTTACTTTATATTACCTTACTTTAACTTATTTGATTACGGTATATCTTACTATTTTATTATGACTGTTATCATTGCTTTTGTTTTTTTAGGAATATTAATATTGATAATTTTATTATTAATTACTCTTGTAACCTAGGGAATGTTACTGAATAGAATAATCACACGAAGGTTGGTAATGAACGATAATACTTAGGACAAGAACAACACATATAAGATTCACCAGCGACGCGTTGAATAAGTAGTCAACTGCTTGAAGCGAGTCGAGTGAATTCCACAAGGAATCCCAAGCTGCAGGATATCTACCAATCCACGAAGATTGGCACAAGGTCGAATTTAATTTAGGTTATCCAAGCCCGTAGGCTCGGCCAAAAATTCCCCGTAGACCCCGTATAATACGTGGTCGGGTAGCTGCTTCCCGAGACTACATATATATATATATATATATATATATATATATATATATATATATATATATATTAGATAGCTCCGTTACTTTACATTGAGCACAGTTTTTTCTTATACTATTGTGTATTTATATGTTTTTGTATACGATAGCTCGCTCGTATACCCACGTATATTTACCCATTCGGTTATATATATATATATATATATATATATATATATAGTCATTCATAGACAGGCTGTTTCGTTGCATCACAGCTCACCAGTGTGGCGAGACATCTGATTGCTTCAAGCCGGGATAGAAACCCGAACGATTTGTCATTAGACAGACCTAATCCCAAGATCTTTCTCTTTCTCTCTCTCTGTCTCTCTCTCTCTCTCTCTCTCTCTCTGATTATATGATTGATGCTATATCCAGCATCTCGACTTACGTTTACAAACCGTTTTGCAACCATTCTGTCCCCTCGTCAGGAAGTTTCATAATTGGTTTCAGATTTTCTCATTTTCGTTATTTTTATATTAAGTTACAAATAGATTTATGTGCTATTTATTCTCATGGTGTTGATATTTTTCCCTCATGTGTTTGCGTCAATGGGTGTATGTCATGGTGATTTCTCATTTTCATCATTTTTTTTTTGCTCCTTATACACTCTCCGCCTGTTCGTTTCCCTTCTTTTTTTTTCTTTTGGCTCTACAAATGTCACTCGACATTTACTTGATGCTATCTCCCAAGCTAAGGTACAGCTAGCTTGAAATAAACACGTGTGGTCTGATCAAAAAGTATCGGGACTGGTTTTATAAAAAGAAAACTACAACACATATCAATTCGTTATTTAATCTCCTTCGAAGTAGTCCCCCCGCCTTCTGATTAATACAGACCTTATCCACGGTCGTTTCCACTGATGGAAGCATTCCTGGAACTATTATTTTTCGGATAGCCAGCAGCTGCCTCGTTGCATTCTCTTAGATTTTCTCGACGAGTTGCAGTCTTGTCCCTTTGATTTTGGATTTTTGAAAAGAAGGAAGAGGTCTCAAGGGGCGATTATCTGTGGAAAATGGTGGCTGTCGAACCTGGAGAATGTTGTTTTTGGCTCCAAACTAATGCCCAACCACGGTCACTGGTGGAACTTTTGAAGTGCGCGACTACACTCTACACACTTTCCTTCCTAGCTCGACAGAAGTGAAGGAGGACATTATGCGCGACAGAGTTCAAGGTTAATCGGTGCCAAGTGGCTTCACTCTGCATAATTTAGCTCCGTAACCCTAGCAACAGTCCCGAGCTGATTTCATGGTACAATAACTGAAAACTCCTGGGAATTGTCATTCTATTGGCACTTTCTGGCAATTCTTAAAGAAGGAATTATCAACCATCTCAACAATTACGAAAAAAACATTTATAGAAAAGACTCAGAGAAGCAACCTCACGGCGGTGGAAAAGCCGAGCAACCATATCAGGACCAATAATATTGCTTATTCTTCTTTGGATTTTATCAAGGATCTCAATATAAATAGTAGAGGCACCAGACCATATATGGCAGCAATATTCTGAGCAAGGACAAATAGTAGACTTATAGATATGTAAGATAGATTCTGGAGAGAAAAACTGTCTCTCACGACACAGTAAACCAACTTTCTAGCAATGGATTTAATATAGTCTTTCCACTTCATGTCAGCTGAGAACGTTAGCTCGAGAAGGCGCAACGAGCCACTTTCTTGGAGTTTAGCATCAGCCATGCTAGCCTCAAGGTTATTACATTATTATATTATTATATTACAATAAGATATTGTAACCTTATGAGTTACAACTTTTAACCAGTCTATGACAATCGCTAAAGGAACATGTTTATCTTAACCCCCGTGTCTACAGAATCAAATAAGTTTAAGTCATGCTGACTTCATGTTACAATAGGTGAAAACTCCAAGAATTTGTTATTTTATTGGCACTGTCTGGCAATTCTTTAAGAAGGAACTATCATGAACCATCCTCTTTTTCTTAGGCTAGTCTAAGCCAGTACACCTACATGTTTGGGGGTTTTATCCGACCTCTTTCATTCGGTTGTCATCGTCAGATTACATAGACACTACTTTTTATATTTCTACATGCTGTGTCCGTTCAAGACGTGGGCGATCATCACTCTCCACAACTTCCTGTCCTTTGTAGCCCTTAGTAAAGCTTATCCTTTTGTTATATCTCCCAATCCCTGTCCTGCCACAAGCTCGTTAGATATGTGATATGCTGTTTCCTTCTGTCTCGAGATCATTCAATATGCCTTGTGAGTGTCACTGCGTGCACTAGAAGTTTCAACTCTTTATGATGTTACGGATTAGTCTCTTTTTTATTTCCATTTTCTCTAAAACTTCGTTGTTGCTCATATGTATTATGGTATTCTCATCATCCTTCGGTAGAACCACATTTCAGTTTCCTCAAGATTCTTTTTCATCTGCGATGAGCCTGTCCAACTCTCACTGTCCTTTGGGAATACGAAATTACATAACAGTTCAGTACTTTTTCTAACGAGATTTTTCTGTTTCTTAATACTATGCTTAGCTCTGTCTCTCTTGTTTTCAATATGTTATGCGAGTGCCAAATTTGCCAAGCCTCCTGTCCTCATTATGTACCCTAGAAATTTTCACTGTAAATTTATGATTTTAAGTTTCAGAGTCATTTCTAGGACTTTGTCATTGCTCATATGTTCCGTCCATGGTATTCTCATTATCCTTCAGTAGAACCACATTTCAGTTTCCTTTATTTTAGTTCATTTTTAATATGTGATGTGCATGTCCAGCGCTCACTGTCCTTTGGGAAAACCGAAATCACATAACAGTTCAGTACTTTTTCTAACGAGGTATTCCTGTTTCTTAATACTTTGCTTAGCTTTTAGAAGGCCTCTTTCGCTATTCCAATGCGCCTTCAGATTTCGGTATTACATTTTCGGTGTTACATCTTCTGCTAAAATGCTTCCCAGATATTTAAATTGTTATACTAGTTTGATTTTAGTATCTTCTGTTTGTAATTCCTATATTGTGTTCTCCTCTGAAAAAGATACTTTCTTGTATGGTTGATATTTAGTCCTTTCTTCTCGCTTTACTCAGTTGGAGATTTATGTCAGACTATCCGTGCCTAAATAAATATCTACTCTCAGCTATCGTTCCCATACTCTATGACTAAGTCATTCACTGTAATTAAGGTCTTATACCATGCACACATGGCGTATAGTCAATTTGATTTACGCAAGGTACGAACGTCATAGTTATATCTGAGTTAAGTGTTTATTTCTAGAAGTTTTACTTCTTTTATTTTATGCCGATATCAAATTCCCAGTTTCTTTTTCCGCCATAAAAAAAAATCTGCTGGCAGAAGTCGATATTTATTTTTGCGATCTCAAAGTTAGCCGCGTTAAAAAAAGAAAAAAAAGAAAAGAAAAGAAAAGAAAAGAAGGTATCCTTCTTATTTACCTAAATGGGATATTGATCATTATCGATCAAAAGCCCATACATATTGATCTTTGTACGTTTTACGTTTAAGGAAAGGTTTGAAAAAAAAAAAGTAGCAAAGCTTTCAAATCGTGACGTACGATCGAAGGGAAAATAGTTTACAGAAATAAAATCAAGGGTGGAAAAGAGACGGTGGAGGAGGGAAATGAAAGAGAATGAATATATGTAAAAAAAATAAATAAAAAAATAATAAAAACTATGGCGGAAATCCGGGACACGAAATAATTCCCAAGACATACAAAAAGAAGGGAATGAAATTCAGAAGGATATCCTAAAAGAGGTATTAAAAAAAAAATGGCTTTCTCTTTCGTAACCATATACCGAAAAGAAAGGAATCATTTTTTGGTCTTATTTAAAAAGAAAAATATTCCCGCCACACAGCAAAAACAAAAATAAAAAAAGAAAGAAACGGAAAGGAAAAAGTAAACGAAGAAAGAAATACCCTAAAATTAATGCCAAAGACCTGCGTCTTGGTTAAAATAGTTACGCACTTAGATAAATGAAAAAGTTTGTAGCGTATTGACTATATATATATATATATATATATATATATATATATATATATATATATATATATATATTGTTTTTATTATAAGAGATTATAAATAAGTTTCTAGCCTATTGATGACATATATATATATATATATATATATATATATATATATATATATATATATATATATATATATATATATATATATTACAATGAATCATTCATACAAAAAGTAGATTAGTAAAGTTAACGATATAAAATAGCGAAATCCTTTCGCAAACAAAATTTTAAAGTGGCATTAACCTAGGAACCACTCGATGAATGTTATCATCCTTGTTTTTAATAACTACAAGCTGTATAAGGTCTTTTTAAAAAATTATATATACGATGGTCATTTAATAAATAAGGTGAATGTTTCGGTATAAGGACTTCTAATACAGATAGAAGCTTACTCTTTTATTTTTTTGTTTAACTTCTTTTTCACATGGATCTTTTGCAAGTAAATCTCAAGCAAGGTGATAAACCCACTAAGAAAAAGCGGTTACTGGAAGTGAACGAAACTCAGAAAACGTTATAGAGCCATGAGGGCAATAAAAGAACAGGGTTTCAGGAATCGGAAAATGACAATTGGCGTTGTATTTAAATATTTGAAGATCGTAGTCGATAGGAAACTGGAATTGTTCCACAGACGAGAAGTGCAAGGGGAGGAGCTATTCGAATAGGACTTACGTTTACATCTTACAATTTCGACAGTAAAATGATGAAATCAAGCTGCGCTTAAAATCGTGAGATCGATGTATCAAAGAGGAAAGCACAGGCAAGCTACATTATGGTGGTGGCAAAGTGATTGACTCCGAGATGCCATGTCAGGACCGACAACATTGCAGACTCTTCTTTGCATGTTGTGAAGAACTTCTAGAAACATAGCAGAAGCACCGCACCATATGTGGCAGCAATATTCAATGCTCAGAGGATTAGTAGACTGATGAAGGTTCGAGACAGTGTCTGGTGAGAAAAACTCTCTAACATGAGACTGGGAACCAACTTTTTTATCGGCGGACCTAGAGAAATATTATATTTGTGAGGAAATTTAACACCTATTCAATATTATACAAGTAATTGGTTTTATTCTATTCTGATGTTCAGTGGTAAAAGGACCATAAGCTAAAAAATATTTCAAGTATGTACGAGGGTCATTCAATAAATAAGGTGAATGTATCGGTATAAGAACTTCTAATACAGATTGAAGCTTACTTTTTTTCCAAAGTAGTAACCAACACTGTCACACACTTTCCCATCTGTGCACAACCTTCCGTATTCCCTCAGCGTAAAAATCTTTGGACTGTGTCGCTCACAACACCTTTGACTTAATCGTCACTTTTAAACTTCGTGCCTCTCGTGAACGCTTTCAAGGGACCAAACAGGTGAAATTCTGAAGGGGCAAGGTCTGGGCTGTAAGGGGGATGATGGAGCAGTTCCCAGCCCAGCTCGTTGATGGTCTGCACCGTTTGGGCTACTGTCTGAGGCCTTGCGTTTTCATGATGCAAGATTACTCCTTCTGACTGATGATAACAACAGATGAGGTCAAAGTCCTTGCAATATCATCCACTGTCACCCTTCTGTCAGACTGAATGAGGTCATTGACTGATTCGATCACCTCAGGATACCTCACTTCTGTAGGCCTCCCAGGCCTGTATTCATCCTCAACGCTGCTCCGTTTTTCTTTAAACAATTTAGGCCACTTGTAGACATTTTTTGGCTGAAACATGTGGCACCATACACAGTTGACATTCTCCTATGAATTTCAACTGGTTTGCACCCTTCAGCAACCAAAAAACTTGATAACTGTACCGCTGTTCAATCTTGGAGCATGCTTCTTGGTCGGCCATCTTTGTTAATCGCCAAAACTCTCAAAAAGTTTATTTTTAATCAGCAAAAGAAATTAAATCAATGTGAAAAAGAAGTAAAACAAAAACAAAAAAAAGAGTAAACTTCTATCTGTATTAGAAGTCCTTATACCGAAAAATTCACCTTATTTACTGAATGACCCTCGTATATATATATGTATATATATATATATATATATATATATATATATATATATATATATATATATATATACATATATATATATATATATATATATATATATATATATATATATATATATATATTGTCCGAGGACTGCTTGAAAAAGTATCTGTACTGGTACTATAAATAACGAAACTAAAACATATATCAATTCGACATTTAAGCTCCTTCGAAGTAGCCGCTTTCTTTCCACACACTTTATCCAGCGTCGTTTCCCCTGATGAGAACATTCCTGGAACTTTTGGGGGGCATTCTCTTGGAATTCTTCGATGTCTTGAAATCTTCTTTCTTTCAAGTGGGATTTGATTTCTGAAGAGGAAAAAGTTACAAGCGGTGAGATCATGGAAATATGGTGGTTGTCGGGCCTGGGGAATTTTGTTGTTGACAAAAGCTGTTGCAAAGCCATGGTCACTTATAGAACCTCTGTCCTGTAGTGAGATGACTACACTGTATACGCTTTCCTTCTCAGAACAAGCTATGAACAAGCGGACATGAGCAAAAACGTTATAAATATGACAACAGTCAATCTGTGCCAAGCGGCTTCACTGTGCGCATTTTAACTACGTAACCATAGCGACTGACTCGATACTTTTTGATCAATTTAGTCTGTATCTCTATCTATAAAAGGCAGGATGTGTGTGTGTGTGTGTGTGTGTGTGTGTGTGTGTGTGTGTGTGTGTGTGTGTGTGTGTGTGTAACGAATGCACGGCGACAATTTTCGGCGGATTTGCACCAAAATTTACATGCACATGCTCCAAGAAAGTACAAAGTCCAAGACCGACTTTGCATTTCCCAACTTCCATCGATAGTGGAAATAATCGATTTTTTCATGCTTCTACGGCAGTTTTCATGTAGTTTGCGGCCCATTTTCTACTGGCCAGAGTGAGAGCCTATAGCTGGCTGCCACGAATAGGCAGGAATTTTCTATTGGCCAGCGTGAGAGCCAACAGCTGAATGACACGAATGTTAACTAGCATGCAAAAAAATCGATAGCTGCATTCGTCACAAGTGGGAAAAATCTGCATGGCACTTTACTCCAATTGACTCATCCGCTTGCTTAAACTCAACGTTGATTCTGATTTCCGCAGAACTGGGTTGGATGTGAAAAATTATTTGTTTGTTAACATTTTTTTTCATTCGGTTTTTCCAGTTACGAGTCCTTTTTTAAAGCTGATCGTTTTGTGTTCATTTTGTTTAGTTCTTTTTTCGTAACAGATTTAATGTTTAGTATAGAGCTGAGAAAAAATTCGCAGTGTGAGATAGGCAAGAAGTAAAGCATGTAGCAACATCAGCACGGCAAAGGGCACTCCTTTAAAGACAAGGAAGAGCAAAAATATTTTAAGTCAAGAGATAGCGATTGCTGTATGAGTCGTACGATTTTTGAATCAAGCACGGGCAACGCCGGGCCATACTGCTAGTCGTATATACAATGACATTTTCAAGACTTATTGACAAGTGAATTAAATTATTTTTGAATTTTATTTTAGAATAGTAAAACTATTTTTATTATACATCTGTCACCTCGACTTAAATTTAATGAAATTTCGAAAACTTAAAAATTTTCCAGAAACCCCATTTCCTAAAAATCTGCGCTGAATCGTAAAATCCCAAATGCAATAAAACTATTAATTAGAAATTATTTAATTAGAAAAGCTTTTAATTGCTTTTAGAAATAAGATATATTAAAGAACAATTTTTTTCGATGAATAATGAATTTTTACAAGAATTATTTTCTTTTAAAAAAAAATCAATTAGAATAATTTCAGTTCATACTGTAAGTTTTAAATAATTTAAAATTCTATATTAATTCCATCCTTTTAGATTATATTATTAAGTAAAAACTATATTCACTACTCATCAAGTAAAAGATATAAGTTATCAAACATCAATGTTTTAAAAATTATTTTGAATTTTCTGTATGTGTATAAACGTGCCAATTTTTGTAGTTATGGACGCCCATACACAACATTATCAGAAAATAAGAGCGATAACTATTGTAAATTTAAAGCCAACATTTCTAAAAGTCATTAAAACATTAGAGACGGAGAATATTTTCATACGTTTTAAAGTTTATTGAACATATAAAAGTTATATATAAGTCGCTCACGTTATATTAAATTATTTTTATGGTTGAAGGCCCCACAGAACAACATTAGATAAACAACCCCTCTGTCGTCAACAGCTTACATAAACAGCTACCGTCGGGTTAAAACAAAAGCATTTTTGCGATATGTTAAACTTAAAGGAAATAATAGTTGTTTCAAATCAGATCAATTAAACTTCAGATCAGATAATCTTCTTCAAATAAAGTTTCTGAAAGTATATTTTAGTTTTGAAGATATTTTATAAAAAACAATTACATTGAGACAAGAGACGACTAAAAAAAAGGGGGCGCGAATCAACTATTAAGTTGATTCGCGCCCCCTTTTTAATTGTCTTTTAAAACACTGGTTTATACCATTAAACCAATTTATGACATCTGTGGTATTAATCCACTGTAAAAGTCTAAGGCGTCTTTTAATCAGTTGGTTGATTCTATCGAGGATGATCTTGCTAATTTCAATTTCTGACCTGGTGGGGAGATTAACCTCAAAAAAAAAAAAAAAACTTCTTCCACGTCAATTGAAATATGGTTTTCGGAATGCAGCAAAGTATTTTGCTTATTGGAAATATTAAAGTTAATATCTTAGGTTGAAATAAAACTAAAATAAAACCTTCAAGAAAAATTTTTCATTTTTAAAAACTCATTTTAAACCTTAGGTCTCGCGCCCTCTGTGGTGGTACCCGCACTTTTATATTTCGAGAACACTTGCTCTTTAGTACATGTTTCGTTAAAAAAATAATGACAAATTATTTCTGTTTTTTTTTGTTTTTTTTTTGTGTGTGTGTGTGTGTGTATGTGTGTGCGCACGCGCGTGTTTCCTTGTGTAGGGAGACGAAATTTCTTTTTCGTACTTACTGTCTATGACAAATATCCAAATTATTTGTAATTACAAACACTTTCGGCTAATCTAATTGTCATTTTCGACAATTTTGGTTATGCTGTTGCAAATGGTATATAACCCCTTTGGATGTACATCTATTTTTGATTTCCGAATATGGCCAGTACTTTAACGCCATGTTCGTAGTTTATTGTTCGTTTTTGGCTAATCAGCTAGGAAATTTTCAATCATTTTGGTTGTACTATCCCAAGTGGTTTGTAAGTTCTTTGGATGTAGAAATATTCCCTAATACTGTTAAATTATTATGGCCGTTTTGCTAGTTAATTTTGTAAAGTTTTCTTTTATGATAAAGCCTTCAATTGTCTTACGATGGCATACATTTAAAAACAATCGAAGTTGCTACCTACTAATTAATTAATAAAATATCCTATATTCTTTTAATATTTTGTTTTTTTTTTCTTTATTTTTTAAGCATTTCGCCCAAAGCAAAGCGGAAGTGTTACTAGTACGCAGTGGGTTACAGATAGTTAAACTGAGCGAAAAGACCGGCTATAGGGGGAATTGAGAAAGGGTAAAAGATGAATGGGTTTCAGGACAAAACAAGATGGCGATTGACGTTGCATTTAAATCTTTCAAGATTGTATTCATCAGGGAAGCAAATAAACGGATTTGAGTTCCACAGGAGTGGAGTACGAGAAAAGCAATTGTTGGAGTAGAAGTGGCGGCTACATTTAACTATTTCAACAGTAAAAGATTAACACAGGAAAACCATTTAGGGTGTATTTCCGAGCAGAATTAATTTCTAATAATTTTGATATCAGCCAAGGAAACTCATTTTCCACTGATGTTAGAGACAAGTATTCAAGCACTAGTAAAGGCCAGGATTTCAGTGTTGATTTTATTTTACTTTATTTATCTATCTACTTGTGTGTCTGCGTGAATTATCTACTGAGAAGCGTATTATATTAAGAAAAAACTAAGAGAAAGACAACAATGAAAGAAATGTTGACAGAGAAAAGAAAGAAAGTAGACTTTAAAATAAAATAAATGAATAAAGAAAGAATAGGTGAAAATAAAGAAATAAATAAAGAATAGGTGAAAATAAAGAAATAAAAAAGAAAGGGTGAAAATAAAGAAATAAAAGAAAGAGAGAGAGACAGAGAGAAAAGAAATTGTGAAAGAGAAAAGTAAGAGAGACAGCGTGAGAATAAAATAAATAGAGAAAGAAATGTTGAAAAGAAAGAAAACAAAAAAGAAAAGATTAAAGAAAAAGAAAAAAGAAAGTTAAGAGAAATAAATCGGGAAAAAGAAAGAAAGAAAGAAACGCTGGCAACGTAAAGAAACAAAGAAAAAAAGAACATGGAACCGTTACTAGGGAAAGAAAGAAAAAAAAGCATGACAATAGAAAGAAAGAAAGAAAGAAGGTTAACAAGAGAAAAAATAAGACAAAAGAAAGAAACACCTACAATAGAAAGAAAGAAAGAATGAGTGAAATGTAAACAAAAAAAGAAACAAAAAACGTTGACAAGGGAAAGAAAGAAAGAATGAAAGAAAGAAAAAAAGAAAGAAAGAAAGACAGAAAGAAATAAACGGTGGCAAACGAAAGAAATAACGAAATAATAGCAAGAGAAAGAAAGAATGAAAGTCATAATTCTGCAGAAAAAAATAAAGATCTGTCGTAATTTTACAAAATAATTAGATTTAATTAATGACTATTAGTCAGAAATGGTCGAAAAAACAAAATTAAGCAAACTCTCCTCATTTACTAGTATTACGCCACAGACTTTGTGATTGGCAAGTGAGCTTCTTATGTAGCGTTGGGCCAGACTTAACTAAGGCATATAAATATCAGTAGGCGCTCGCTTTTGCATAATGCCTAAGCGTCTTGTTACAAAATGTGTTCCTAATGTGAGTCTGGCTGCCAATAAACACTCCATTATAATAGACTCCTGTTAATCTAAGATGAACTGGGAAATAATGATAAGCAAAAAAAAGTAAATAGCAACAAAGAACGCAGAAGGAAGAAAAAAAAGGAAAGAATGGGTAAAAAGCAAAAAATTTAATAACGGAGAATGAAAAAAAAATTACAAGAAGGTTTACTGGACGTCCTTTACGATAAATATAGGGTTTAGGTTGTTTGAAAGTAATCCATAATAAAAACTTTACGCTCATAAAAATCTAACTACTATTTTTTGCCATAAGAAACAAAAAAAGAACATTCTCATCACCATTCATTTTTCTGATTAAGAAAAAACAAATCTGTAAAGGAAAAAAGCAGTTTATTTGGGGGGCGAGCAAAAGACAGCAAAAAATGACGTCATTAAAAACAAAGATGGCGTACTGAGAAAAAAAAGAACTTTGAGAAAATATAAATACGACTTATGACAATTAATTCTGTTACAGAGAAAGTGTCCCTTGCAATAAAATGCAAATGTTTGCAGTTTATTTTTTTGTCGCATATTGAGTTGCGTTCTTGTTCGATTTTCTTTCTCTTTTGGTGCAGCTTTTGCAGAGATTAGAGCCAAGAAAATTTCAATATTCTCACTCGAAGAAAATTATTAATCGTGTTGCCTTTTATAGCATGACAAATACAACTATCTGGCATTGCCCGGGATTTATTAGAGAAACAAATGGAAAATAACATAGGCTTCTTGTGCTACCGTGTATATAGAAACATTCACTTATTTCAACGATTAATTAGTTATATTCAACGAAGGGAAGATTTGAAAAAATACCTTTGCGTTAGTTGACGAAATTCATTGAATAAACTGTTGCCATTATTGTTTAAAATGTGTCATATTTTGCAGGGAAGAGATCTCAATATCGGATTTCGAGTGTTTATGGACAGAGACAATGTAGTTATATTTTTTTAATGGTCTGAAGATAGCATTGGGACATGGAATTGAGTCAACATGCATAATCTGTTCATTTGTTAGCTCTCTCTCTTTCTCTCTCTCTCTCTATATATATATATACATATATATACATATATATATATATATATATATATATATATATATATATATATATATATATATATATATATATATATATATATATATATATATATATATATATATATCAGCAATTAAGAGATGGATCCACACTACTCAAAACCTCCAAACCATTGAGGTGGTGTAATGGATAGCAAGCTTGTCTCGCTAGAACAATTACCACAGAGTAGTGAGTTAGTTCGTTTTGTGCCACATCTAAGCTACGCTTGGAAAATCCCTATATATCCGTATTTTAATATATTTCTTTTGAAACGTTATTCTTTATAGATACTTAGATTTAAGTAAATGCTCTGTTTATACTAAGAAGTATTAACAACATTTACCGGCCTGAATGTCCGAGAAATTTCATTAAAAAAAAAATGCGTACTCCGAGAGGAATCGAACCTGTATCCTATACGGAATCGTAATATAGCTTAACGTACCATACCATTTACCTACAGAGAAAGTGTCTGGTAGTCAAATTACTGCTTTTAAACTACAAATTTCCTATTTTCTATATCACGTCAGGCAATAGGACGGTTCCTTGTAAAATACAGGTTCGATTCCTGTAGGAGGACACATAGTTTCAATGAAATTTCTCTAGATTCAAGTCTGTAAATGTTTAGTTAGCTTGGCTAATGGTAACAATATATATATAGTCAAACCTAATGAGCCAGCTGACCCTGACGATCTGTCTAAGTGAAACCTTGGTAGGTTTGCTCTACGTTTGTATCGAGCTCTTTAGTTAGTTGTTTACTCGTATCGGGGTTTTTTCGTTGGGTCTTGAACCTGTATCTATTTTCGACAGACTTTCATGTTCCTGGCTCTTTCTTTTTTAAAACCTTTTTTTCTCTTTGAGATTGATTTGACTATTGTTAAATCAAGAATTTGAAGTTTTTTCGACACGAGTATAGTTACCTATATATATATATATATATATATATATATATATATATATATATATATATATATATTGAATGGGCTTTTTATGAGAAATTATTTCTTACTGTAAATGGGTACAACTAAAGAAAGATTATGCCTTCGTCAGGAATTGAACCTGTATCCTATTTTATACCAGGAAACCTTTTCTATAGACGATGTTCAGCTGTTAGAATACAAGTATACCTCACCATACGTTGTTAATTGGTTCCAGTGGTCACGACTCAGTTCAAAAACCGAAATAATCACACTATAAACTGCAAATAAGCACTCCCAATCGCCTATTACAGTATTTATGATATATACGTACAGTATTCTGAATAAAATAATTAATTTCCACCTCATCTTCCAGCAATATAGCTTTACGCTTAGAATTAGCCCTACCAGTCGGATATATCACAGTATAATGGGAATAGGTATGTGCGCAGGTTGTATAAAAACTGTATTGTTCTGCGCAACAGGAAACAAACGGTAGCCATTTGCAATATTAAGACGATATAGAAGTGTTCTAGACTATAAACTAGTGTCATTATAATCGTGCAATTATGGGTCGTAAATGTCAATTGACCTCTTCTACGAAAGATATACCTGAAATTTACAAATGCAAATCTACATTAGAAATATTCAAAATAATTGGAAGATATTACTAAACTGTGAAAAGATTTGTTGCAACTCCTACACGTACGTAAGAGGTAAGGATCACTCGAGGGTTGTTTCCCAACGTTCTTTGTCACCAATGAAACGTGAATCTGTTAATGACCCAAGCCTAACCGGTGGCGCACTTTTCAGAAACACTGGAGAAGCAACAGTATCCAAAAGTACTGGCTATCGTCTTCTGAAGAGGCTCGGGACATCAGTTGAATAAACACAAATGTACCAGAAACGACGTCTGCAATAGAGATTGACTAGCTGCCATAGTAGATTTGTATCCTCGAATACGAGTAGTCAGCTATATATAAATATCTATCTATCTATCTATCTATCTATCTATCTATCTATCTATATATATATATATATATATATATATATATATATATATATATATATATCATTAACTTTACTAATTTACTTTTTGTATGAATGATTCATTGTAATATAAATTGAACTGCATCACATATTTGATCCGACGTGCAAATTTTCGGGATAACAACTGAGACATTACTCTACTGATTGAACAATTTAGTTCATGCCACATTGACTGATAAACTCCTACAACAAAAAAATTCTCAAATTGCCATATTAGTAAAAAACGCACTCTCTTAAATTTTCAAAATTTCAACCTTGGCTTTTCGACTGCATGCTCCAAAAGTTTGTATCCGTTATCAATAACACATTACCAAAAACAAAATAATTTCCATGCCTGAAGATGACTGAATGTACAGTTGAAAGTACTTGCGTATAAAAGAAAGAACTTATACAGATTATAATTAAAAAAAAAAACAAGATCAAAACACTCATTGAGGGATTTGTAGGTTAATGCACCTTTAAAAATTTTGTTAGCGAAGAGATTTCGCCATTTTATATCATTAACTTTACTAATTTACTTTTTGTATGAATGATTCATTGTAATATATATATATATATATATATATATATATATATATATATATATATATATATATATGAGAATGTATTTTTTTATTGCTCCGACAGATTTTTATAACTTTAATGTTGATACTTGTATTTGGAGTAGGCACTCAGCAGAATGATAATTTATCTCTAATAACTTTTCTCGAGTATTCAGGCCGGTAGACGAAAGTAAATAAATATATTGTTTAATAAATAAACGGACCAACTAATCAAATACGAGTATCCATTAAGTATACGTTTAAAGTGATAATATATATATATATATATATATGTGTGTGTGCGTGTGTGTGTGGCGTGGTGGAATGTGTGCTCACAATCGCGTTTATGTGTAGAAACACGTTAAGCAAGATAAAATGTCGAGTGACAGACATTGCTTAAATCGGCAATCATTGTATTCGTCAAACAGACGGCTTGACTTGCATTTATACGTCGAATAAAATAGAACTTTCAATATAAATATAGGTGGGTATTTTGGATCCGGCGCTGATCTAATACTCAATTATTTCCTCAGAGTGATGTGAAATTAATAGCAATTCTGGTTTTAATCAGCCTTGGAGAAAAGGAGGTAGGGGAGAAATAAAACGTCCCAGGCAGCAAGAACGAATTCAATGGATGAAATAATATGAAGAAAATTAAGAGGAATTAGAAGAAGAATAAAGGGAGAACGAAGAAAAAATTAGAAGAAATATAATTGTCAAATATAAAAAAAAAATGAAGGAAAGAAGGAAAATATTAAAATAACTAGTAAAAGAAGAGAACATCGAAGAAAAAGAAGAAATGGAAAAAATAACAATGATGAAAAGAAAACAGGTATAAGAAAAAAAATTAAATGAAGAATTATATAATGAAGAAGAAAATAAAAGAGAAGAAGGATAAGAATTTGAGGAATAACAAAAAAAAAGAAAGAAGAAAAATAAATAAAAATATTACATAAATACGATGATGACGACGACGAAGAAGAAGAAGATGAAAAGGAAGAATTAGAAGAAAAGGAAAACAAAGGGAAAAATAAAAGAAGCATTACAAAATGACAACGAAAAGAAAGAAAAAAGATGAAGAAAGAGAAGGAAAAGAAAAAGAATGCAAGGAATGAAAAGAATAAAAGAAGGAAGACGAATTTAAAAAAAAAGATAGAAGAAGAATTAAAGAAAAAATACATATACAAGACAACGACGACGACGCAGAAGAAGAAGAAGAAGTAGAAGAAGAAGAAGAAGAAGAAGAAGAAGAAGAAGAAGAAGAATAAGAAGGATTTTAGAAAGTAAAGGAAAACTGATGAAAATTTCAAGAAAAATAAGAAGAAGGAGGAGGAGAAATTATAAGGAGTAAAATACTTTTTATATTTTCCTCGAATTAAAAAAGTTCTGGGTATGACGATAAACAACATCCGGTCGCAATCACTCTTGTTTCCAGGTCCACCCTGGCCCGGTGTGGTAGCACCTGTTAGGGTCCCAGCTATGGGAAAACTGTTAAACACCAAACAAAACCCTATGAAAATATAAAAATACATTTTATAGTAGAAATACTAGCAATGCATGTTTAGGTAAAAATACCAAAAATGTATATTTATAGTAAAATTAGTAACAATACATTTTCAAAGCAACATGATCTGTAATCGAAGGCATACAATTGCGTTCAAATATATATTTAGTTGATGCCATAATATTGTTCAAACCATTTACATTTCAGCATCAAATAACCCGTCTATATTTCTGAGATGAGGTATTATGTACATTATTTATTTCTCATCTTTTTGCCATATTTATCACGTTTCGGCCGTTGTACGCTCCGGCCTTCTTCAGGTGGTTGGAATGTCGAACTGAACCCTTTATTTCGCTCACTGGGGTAGACTGTTCTAGTTCCACGTGCCATGTTTAATGGATGTCAGTTATCAGTTACCTCCTGAAAGTTCTCCACTGCCTTAACCGGGTATTGATCTCACACTCTTTGGTTCCTGTCACTGAATCTAACTAACGCCTTTATCCACTGTGCCATATGTCTTTGAACTTGCAGCCATTAATATTTCTCCTGACAACTGGCGTATTCGTATATATATGTCTGTGGGTGACTATATATATGCTCTCGGACACCCGCCCCGCAACCAGATCTCTGAAGAAAAGGGTAAATTTTAAGACAGTAGCTGTTCTAGCTATTAATGTATTACTCTTCAAGTCGCAAAAATTTCCATTTCTCTCTGCCGTGCACCGACAGCTTAAGAGTAGGATCTCGGACTGATGCCAAATCGGTCGAGTCTCGATCCTGGCTTGAAGCAATCGGACGTCTAGCCAAAGCGAAACTGTCTGTCTGTGGATGAATATATATATATATTTCACGCTTTTGTCTGATGAAACCCATTGTCATAAACTCATATCCATACAATTTTACAACTAGATTCTAGTAAAATTTTAAATTTTTTCATTAATAATAAACTCTATTTTAGGAATACCTTTTCACGACATCGCCCACGTGACGCCGACGTGATCGCATTTCAAAACGGAACGCTGATCTTAAAATTCAGCCATTTTGTTTTGATTATTCTTATGTCTATCGTCTTTTCATGTTGACTTGAATACCGTTTAATTTTAATTATGTTTTAATAACTATGTCCTGAAGAAGGTCTACTAGACCGAAACGTCTGACGTCGACATTGAAACAACATTAAAAACAGTAAACTTGCATATTAGGATATTTTTCCTCATATATATATATATATATATATATATATATATATATATATATATATATATATATATATATATATGTCGGCATCTACGCTGACGACACCGCTATTTACTCCTGCCTCAAACGCAAATCTACTGAGGCGGAAAAAGCTAACCTGGCAGCCCAAATTGAAAAGGACCTCCAATCAGTTGTGATCTGGGGTGAGAAATGGATGGTTAACTTTAACGCGTCTAAAACAAAACTGCTCTCCATCAACCACCACAAGGTTCCATCCCTGCATCCCATTAGAATGTCTGATGACCATCTTCTCGAGAGCCCCTCCCTACGGCTGCTCGGTCTCACGCTGTCTGCTGATCTGAGATGGAATAAATACATCGAGTCAGTTGCATCAGCCACCGCAAAGAAAGTTGGTTCTCTGTGCCGAGCCAGGAAATGTTTCTCCCCTGAATCGATCCTTCAAGTCTATAAATCGACCATTCGCCCATGCATGGAGTATTGCTGCCATATATGGTCTGGAGCCCCTGCTGTTTGCCTCGGGGTTCTTGATAAGATCCAGAGACGGATAGGCAATGTGATTGGCCCTGATCTGTCATCTCGTCTGCAGTCGCTCTCTCGCAGACGCGATGTTGCCTCGCTCTGCCTTTTTTACAAATACTTCCACGGTAATTGCTCTGAGGAGTTGCGTTCGCTTGTCCCCAGGCCTCGTAAATTTAAACGCCCCACCAGGCTGGCATCCCGCTCCCACCCCTACACCGTGGAAACTGTTAGGTGTAGACGTCTCTTCTACTCCAATAGCTTCATGTCTCGCACATCCCGCCTATGGAACTCCCTTCCCTACTACTGTTTCCCTGACAAATACAATCTCCAAAGGTTTAAGTGTAGCGTCAATCGACATCTCCAGTTGCCTTGATCTATCCGCTTCCCTTCTCCACATCCTTTCTTTTCTCATTCCTATCTGCTCTCGCTCCGGATCTTTTGTGGCCCCCTTGCCTTGATCGATCCACTGTCTTTCTCTTCTTCCTCATCCCCTCCATTGCCACTCCTATCTGCTCTTCCTCCAACCCTTCTTTAACCCCTTGCGCGATAGTGGCCTCTGGCCTTGCTTGGGGCGATATGATTTAAAAAAAAAAAAAATATATATATATATACTTAGATCATACATTTTAATTGTATCATGGGTGGTCTTCATTGTTACACTGTTCACATCGGGTTTTGAATCATATCGGCTCCAACAGCAACCTCGACCTGATTCTAGACGAGTCAGGCCGCCTCCTTGAAAGCGTCGTGCTACGCACCGCGACATTGCAAAACATAGTAACCATAAGAACTAGCAAGGTCGGACTTCGACCGTTCTTATTGACATATGTCAGTCAGCGTCAGCCAATGAAAACAGGGCTTTTCACATATATATACACACACACACACACACACACACACACATATATATATATATATATATATATGTATATATAGGGAGAGAGACGGAGAGAGAGAGAGAGAGAGAGAGAGAGAGAGAAAGATGGAGATGGAGAGAGAATTATTTTTTATTAATCCGACAATTTTCTATCACTTGAAACGTTATTTCAGTAGGTGGTCTACATTTTTAATAGTGAGTATATTTATTTATTTTCATCTAACGGCCTGAATATCTTATGGCGAAAGGCACAATTTTTTCGTTAATAAGATTTCGGAAATATTCAGGCCTGTAAGTGAATATATATATATATATATATATATATATATATATATATATATATATATATATATATATATATATATGTATATATATATATGTATATATATATATATATATATATGTGTGTGTGTTTGTGTGTGTGTGTGTGTGTATAATAGATAAAAGATTAATTGGCAGGGTTGAATTGGACCAGGGAACAGTAGTATTAAAAAGTGCTTAATTTTTAAAGTATATATATATATATAATTGAGCCTTTTATATGATATTTTTATTCTGTCCTGGGCATTGAGTTCTACCTTGATTCTATCCACTTGGGAATTTATATATATATATATATATATATATATATATATATATATATATATATATATATATATATATATATATATATATACATTGATCACTAATATTATCTATCTATCTATATATATATTATAATATTATTATTTAAAAATATGTATTGATCGCGATTATTTAAATAAAAAATAATAATATTATTGCTCTACTGTGATATCGAGCACTGGTTTTAAAAATAAATCCTAAAGAACTGCGGATTATAAATTTGGCTGTTCTTTCTTCTTATTTCTTCTCACACACACACACACATATATATATATATATATATATATATATATATATATATATATATATATATATATATATATAAAAAGAAAGAACAGTAAGATATAAAATCCGGTGTTCTTATAGATATTTTTATTTTTACACAATATATATGTGTGTGTATGTGTGTTTGTTTAAGATTAATGCTCAGGGTTGAATTGAAACATGGAGTCGTAGTATTAAAGTAGCAATATTAAGTCCTCAATTTTAAAAATATAATGTGTATCCTAATCTTATTCTCTTTCATTTGGCGCTGCTAATCTCCATACATATTTTTTTAATCACTCACTGATTGCTTCGGGATTATCGCACAACTTTAATATCCGTTCTTTGTTTTCTGTCAAATCTTTTAAAGAATTTTTTATATAAAGTGGCGATGTGTATCGATAATTCACATTTTCTACCCGTGGGAATAATGCGAATCAATATCAATTGATTTCTATTTTATCATCATTTGTCACCAGATTTATAAATTCTAATCCATTGATTTCATCATTCATCAATTAAAGTTTTCAAAAGAAGAAATAAAAAAATAAATAAATAAATAAAATGATATGAACCGTGTTCAAGTGAAACCGGTTACAAATCTTCGTAAATCGTGGGATGAGATGACATCATTGTTTGACAATATCATTGCTAACAAAATTAGATCCATTTTTCATACCGTCCTGGGTATGACGATAAACTATATCCGACAGCACGGTTTTCAGGAATGTGGAACCACATCTTAATTGCTGGTGTTCCCAGATCCACGCTGTTCTGTGTGGGTAGCATTTGTTATGGTCCCAGCTATGGGCAAATAGCTAAACCCGCAAACTGGGGTCAAAACACTATGAAAGTGTAAAAATAGGTTTTAATACCAAAAATACTTTGTAAAATTTTTTTACTAGCAATAAATTTTTGAAGAAAAAAATTATTAACAGCAATACATTTTTGAAAACAACATATAACAAAATAGATTTTTGAAGGAAAAATATTACCAGTAATACATTTTTGAAAAAAAAAAAAAAACATTACCAGGTACGCATTTTTGAAAAAAAAAATATTACCAAGTATACATGTTTTTTTATAAAAGATGCCAGCTGTAAATATTAAAAAAAAATAACAGCGATACATTTTTGAAGAAAAAATATTACCGCCTATACATTTTTGAAAAAAAAAATTACCAGCTATAAATTTTTTGAAAAAAAAAAAAATAAAATAAAACGAAAAATCAGCTATCCATTCTTGAAAAAAAAAAAAAATTACCAGCTGTACATTTTTAAAAAAAAAAAAAATTACCAGAAATAGATTTTTAAGAAAAACGTATTACCAAAATAGATTTTTTGAAGGAAAAATATTACCAGTAATACATTTTTGAAAAAAAAAAAAAAATTACCAAGAATAAAAATTATTAAATAACACATTGAGTTTGATATGTCGTAAAACCAAACCAAACCAAGCTAAACCATTTTTATAGCATTGCTGATGAGGTTCGGTGCAAACGAATGTGAACTCCAAAGAATTAATCTCATGAGCCACATTATGAAATTTATTATCCGAATTCTGATGAATATAGCGTAGCAGAATAAAACTCGAAACAGTATATGAACTGCGATTTCCTTAAAGACACTGAAAAAAAAATTATATTCAGGATCAGAATGAACTGAGAGAGGGCAATACAAATACGGAAGTCTGAACAGATTATAATTTATAGATTACGTCGAATTATTTGAAATGTTGCGGCATGAGATTCTACTTGAAATGCTAGAAAAACTAGGTCTATTTGGGAAACATGTTCAAATAATTCAAAACTTCCCGCATATGGATAGAAAATAAATTCAGTAAATAGAGTAAAGAGTAAGGGGCGTAAGTCAAAGATGGGTCTTCTCATCGGACTTATTCAACCTATACAGTGAAGCTATATTCTCCGAAGAGAACTAGAAGTCATACAAGGATTCATTTTTTGCGGTTATAATCTTAACAACGTAATATATGCAGATGACAATGTATTGATAAGAGACGCAAAAAGGTAATTGCAGGAACTTCTAAAGAAGCTGGTCAAAGAAAGGAAGAAAAATGAACTAAGTAGATGATTATCAAGAGCTGTGTAGCAGACTTACAAAAAAAGCATTAATCTCTGTGAAAATGGTTTTGGAATACAGAACCATCGAGACTGGAACTTCCCAGAACAAATCAGTGTGCAGATCTTTATGACTGTTATGAATAATCAAAACTGGTCTCCCCTTGTTTTGTTACTCTCTTTGAGAGAGCTATTTCTGTTTACTGGGACTATAAAAGGACACTATACGCGAACCTTGTATTCTCAGTTGAATAAAGCTTTCTTAAAGCCTACATCTACGTACCTTTGTCATTTATAATGACTCCTTTAAAAAGAAGAAAGTTCAACTTACATTTATTTTGTCTAACAAAACACAGTAACCGTATATTATGCGATAATTATGAGAAATATTGTGGTAAATATCTTTTGTAACGTCAACGAACATTCGTTGCCACTTTTGTGATGGCAGCGAATACTCGTTGTCACTTTCGTAATGCTCATTGTAGTAGAGACTTTGTAATCGCAGGTACAACTATAGTAACGCCGTTGAACAATACTGATGTCAGACGCCTTCGAGTAACCCTCGGACTAATAGTACTTGCTCGATAATACTTGCTCGAAAAGTAACCACCGAATAGTAATCCGAATAGAGAAACAGTATAGGAAATAGAGTAGAGAATAGCGGTCCGTATAGTAATAGAAGATAGAGTAGAAATAGCGATCCGTATATTATAGAGGATAGACTAGAAATAGCGATCAGTTAAACGCCACACCACTTCCTACTTAGGCGTTTCCTATATGGTCACGTGGACTACATAATTCAATAGTGGGATCGCCTGTGTTTGCTCACTGGCGATCTATGTTCAAACTCAAGTGCTGACAGCGACACTTTATTCCTATATAATAATATTCCACTTTTTGTTTCTATATATTCTTACTTTACGTTTCTAATTGTATATGCAAATTTGTAATTATTGTTTCTTTGTCATTTTTCATGTTCTGCTATAACTACAAACTGTTAAATGAGTTTAAAATACATAAGTCATATCCAGTTACATCATTAGCAAATTGTAAAAAAAAAACGCTCTCACGTTTGCAGTTTTCCTTTATTTGTAAAGTTGTATGTTATGCTATAGCCATAAACTTTTAAATGCGTTTAAAAACACATAAATTCTATTCAAGTACATAATTAGAAATTGAAAAATAAAGCTTCTGAATTATTTAGATTTTATTTTTATTATGTAAACAAATAATTGTCGGACTGTTATTTCATACTGTTTATTATAAACAGAGCATTTACTTAAATACTTGTATCTATAAAAAGAATGTTAAACAATATGAATGTTAAATAATTGTCGGAGTTTGTCCATTTCATAATGTGTGACGTCATTTGTTTACTTTTGATACGCCATGAGCAGTTATGAATGTACGTGAGAGATTCATGGAAGATTGAAGTTTATATGCAGTAAATTCGACCTCGAACGATCCTCAGTGGCCGAATCGGTTAAATGGCACGTCAGGCTATATGACGGTTCCGTATAGGATACAGGTTCGATCCTGTCGGAGGACGAATAATGAAAATTTCTCGGACATTCAGGTCG
Organism: Acanthosepion esculentum; assembly: GCA_964036315.1. NCBI lineage: Eukaryota > Metazoa > Mollusca > Cephalopoda > Sepiida > Sepiidae > Acanthosepion > Acanthosepion esculentum. The sequence continues at coordinate 31,064,124 of OZ038496.1, forward strand.
GTAAATGTTATTTAATACTGTTTATTATAAACAGAGCATTTACTTAAATACTTGTATCTAAAAAAAGAATGTTAAACATAAAAATGTCTTTATATATATATATATATATATATATATATATATATATATATATATATATATATATATATATATATATCATAAATTAACTGATTTAAAAATATGATTCCATCGCTACACAGGAATTACCATGTTTCAAAAACAGAAACTAAAAACTTCAAATTCAATTATATAATTAAATTAAAAGCATTAGTTCTGTTTCATCTTCAAGCGAATTTTGTAAAAATAAAAATATCAATAAGAACACCGGATTATATATCTTACTGTTCTTTCTTTTTTATCATTATATATATATATATATATTTGGTGGTGCAAAATTTTATCACAGCCATGAACAGACAAAAAATAGTTTTATTATTACCACAAATTGGCAAGACTATAAGAAAGCTTAGATATAAAATTAGTAATAAAAGCTTCCTCAATTTTATGTCCAGGATGTAAATTGGCCCTTTTAATTCTAAAGGAAATATAAGGCGGACAAACTTTATTAGTCAAGCACAAATGAAGAAAAACAAAGAATTCAATCTACCGATTAAATCAAGTGGGTACATTTTCTTAAAATATTTAAAGATATGTTTGGTGGTACAAAATTTTATCACTGCCTTGAACACACACACACACACACACACACACACACACACACACACACACACACACAAATATATATATATAAATATATATATATATGTTTACGTATGTGTGAGATGATAAGGAACAAATAGTAAACTTTTATAAATTTAACGTGTATCACCTTTATTTTAATTGTATATAAAGCCATAAAATTACGTTCAAATATTTAGAATTCGACATTAAATAACCTATTAAGTTTGAAATTCTGCTAAACAAAAACGATCAATCAGCCATCATCCACAATCAATACAATCTTAACCTCGTGTGGCTCTTGGGCCTTGTACGAGGTGAACTCTCTTCCGTCTCATCTCCACAGATGCAACGTTGTAACCTTTTCTATCGCTACTTCCATGTTAAATATTCACTTTTACAGCTAGGACACACCATGCTACTCCCACGGCGTCAAATCATCCACATTTCCCCTGTATTCCAATTGTAACGAAATAGTACCACTGAGACTGCTTTTCTCAAAAAAGAAGAGCTACTTTGTGGAAAAGGCTGTCCTATGGGTGCTTCCCGAAACACAACAATCTTAACATTTTCAAGCCAATTAATGCGTATAATATTTACTTCCTAACATATACACTTTCATTGATATAACCCATCACCATCATCATAATAATTTTAAAACGAAAACTCTATCTATAGTGGCTTTCGAGCCTTGTATTTTTGGAACTTTAGTGTGATAAGTTAAAGAACAAATAGGAAACGTTTATCAATCTAACATGTCTTACTTTAATTAAAGTTTCAGCAGAGAATTATATATAGAGAGAATAAGAAGACATTTTGGTATTTTTTCATTTGTTTAGTTTCATTATCATTGCTTAATCAGGTTTCACGTGCATTCAACTTGTTAAACAAACGTTAGTATAATTTCTGAATTCAAAGAGAGACGACGCGTGTATTCAAAGTTCTAAGAAATTAACCGATTCCAAGCCTAACTGAAAAATCGTAAATATTGCTTTATGCATGTCAGTGTATAATAATTCTAGTTTGTCTATGTGGGCACTATAGAGAAACTTCTCTGCCCCCTATCAACATAGGTGATGCTCGACTCCACGAAAATGCCTCACTGTGCCTTCTTGGTCTCGCGTTTTCCAATGACTTGAGGTAGAACAACTACATTGAATCAATAGCTGCATCTACCCCAAGGAAAGTTTGTTCTCTGTGTCGAACCAGAAGGTTTTTCTCGTCTGAGTCCATCCTTCGCATCTACAAATCTATCATTTGTCAATGAATGGAATATTGTTGCCATATATAGTCTAGTGCCCCCGATGATCATCTCGAGGTTCTCGACAAAATCCAAAGACGGATATGCAATCTGATCGTTCCTGATTTGGGATCGCGAATCCAGTCACTTTCTCACCGACGTAATGTGTCTTCCCTCTGTCTTTTCTACAAATATTTTCATGGCATCAGCTCGGACGAGGTATTTTCACCGGTGGCCTGACTGAATGAATTTAAGCTTGCTACTAGGTTGGCACTTCCGTCCAACTCGTTTACTCTCGAAACAGTTAAATATAACCGCCTCGTCTACTCCAACAGCTTCTTCTCTCGCACTTCCCGGCAGTGGAACTCCCTTCCTCTTATTTGCTTCCCTGATAACTATAACCTTCAAAACTCTAAATGTAATGTCAATCAACATCTTCTGTTGCTTTGAGCCCCGTTCTTCTTTTTATCCTCCTCCGGTCCTCTTTTTTATCCATTCCTTTCCCCCGCCACACAACCCTATACCCACCCTTTTCCCTTACTTGCACACTCTGTGGCCCCTTGCGCACTATTAGCACTTCCGCTTTGCTAGGGGTCAAATGCTTAAAAAAATATTCGTAAGTGTGCGTGTGAGTGTGTTTTTGTGTGTTTGTGTGTGTATGTTTGCGTGTGTCTATCTAGCAGACGTTATCGTTGGTGGTTAGTAACTTTAGTATATAGAAAATATACTTTGACAAAATGTCTCATCACTGTGGCATGTCAGGTTATTTTTAACGCCAAACGGGACAACCACTCTTCATTATCAATATTCTGTTCATGTTGAGGCTGCGTTCAGAAGCTGCTATGCCCATTTTCAGCCTTGTCGAACACGGATGCAATTAATGACATACGTATTAATGTTTCTCTAGTATTCCGCACGCATATGAACAAATTACATCCAAACAGGTATTCATCACAATACAAAAGCTTATGCAAGCATACTCAGGTTAGAACATAAATATCTCACGCCTCTCTGGCTACATCACTTTATTTAATACACTCACGTCCTTGCATAGATTTCTTCCATTCACAAAATCACACTGTTTTAATATGTCGGTTTTATCAAATGATTACGTTACTCCATGCAAGACGCCTACTTCGAATGGCGATCCTATTAATTCGATATTTTCACAATATTTTCCAATTTCCGTCAACCGTTTGCTAAAGGCTGGCAAACACCAACATTTCCTTTTTCTTTATATATTACACGTCCTAACCGACCAGTCCCCATGACGCAACTATTTATAAACTGCTTCAACGTATTTGCATGTCAAGTATTGGATATTGTCAACATGGCCGCCCGTTCTGCTTTCCTTTCTCTCAATTTTTTTTTATCGTCTGCAACCAGCCATTTTCGTCTGGCCCCAATTTTTCTTATTGTGGGACATGTTGTAATTCATGCATTGCTTTTGCGCAGACTATGCGAACAGACATGTTACTAGTTATATATATGTTGGGGTTGAATGTAATTTTGTGACTTATTCTTTACGGATAATTGGTTCTATGCTTGTGCGTCCCTGTGCATCTGGTTGTCGGTCTATCGTGTTTGCGTAGCCAAATTTGGATGAATATATTGGATCGATGCAAAAATTCTCGGCGTTATGTTCTGGATAAATTTTTCGGTAAAAAATACAAGTGTCTTTAAATTTAAATAAAATTTGTATTGCTTCATTAACTTATTTTAGGTTAAGTCTTGTGAAAAAAAGAAGATAAGAAAATTGTTCTCAGAAGTTACGGAAACATGGGTCATTTTTTTCTCTCTTTTTGCTTCATACATAAAAAAGTGTAATATATTGACAGAATGTTCATCGGTGATAAAAAAATGTTCATATTGAAAATAACAAACAATTTCATTTACAATTAAAAAGAATTTATCTAAACTTCAGTATCTGTCTATATTTCTGAAATGAGGTATTATGTACATTATTTACATTATTCGGGCTATTGTCGTTATCTTTGTCGCCATATTTATTACAACGTTTCGGCCGTTGTACGCTCCCGCCTTCTTCAGGTGGCTGGAATGTCGAACTGAACCCTTTATTTCGCTCACTGGGGTAGACTGTTCTAGTTCCACGTGCCATGTTTAATGGATGTCAGTTATCAGTTACCTCCTGTTAATTTCCCTCTGAAAGTTCTCCACTGACTTAACCGGGTATTGAACTCACACTCTTTGGGTCCTATCACTGGATCTAACTAACGCCATTATCCACTGTGCCATTATCCAGTGGATAAAGGTTTTTATCCACTGTGCCATGTGTCCTTCAGTACACATGGTCCAGTGGATAAAGTGTTAGAATATGCAAGAACACAGTCAGACGATAGTTTGCATGGTACATCTTCAAGAAAATTCACGACAAATTCACCTGCTGCATTTTAGTCCTCCTCGTGTCTTACATTCTATTTCGCTGATGCGGCAACGTTGGGTGTGTTTTGCAGCAGTTGTTATACCGGATCTAACAGCAAAAATGTCCAAATCGTGAAACAGCATAATTGTCTATCCCACAAAATGTTTTATAACTAAAAAACACTAAACTAATTGAGTTTCTTTTTTCCAGGTTTTCAGAAATACTTGTTCGAATTTTGATAAATAATTTTTTTATTGTTCAATACGAAACCTGTTTAATTTCGCTTGCTTGGGGGATATAGTTATTCAGATATTCAATTTTCTGTGGAGGACAAAGGGATCTGACGACTACCATTATCGGAAGATATCGTCAATCAGGTTCGGGAAACATCTGTGCGAAGACCCAGAATGTCTGTAATAAAAACATCCATGGAAAAACACATTACTCGTACGACGCTGAAGAATGCTACGCCAGACATGCTATAGCGTGTTTGGCAGGAGCTGTTCTACAGATTTTATGGGTGTCGTGTCATAGATGGTACGCATATTGAACATCTGAGAAGCTTTGTGATCAGGTTATCCATTTGAATATCTTGTTCGAATTTGGATAAATAAATCTTTTATTGTTCAACACGAAGCCTATTTAACTTCGTTTGCCTGGGGCATGTAGTTCGTCAGATATTGACATTTTAAATGATGACAGTTTTTTGGAGACACGCTGTATACTAAGAATGCGACTCGATTTCGAGCAATGCCATCGCTTGAACGCAGATGTGGCTTTTTAGTCCTGCTAGGGTCTTTCATTCTATTACGCAGATGCGGCAGCGTTGGCTGTATTTTGCAACAGTTTTTATACCGAGTGTATCAACAAAATTGTTCAAATCATGTAACAGCATAACTGTCTATCACACAAAACAAAAAAAACTAAACAGTTTCTTTTTCCAGGTTTTCAGATAAGACTTTTATCTATCTTGCTACTATTTGTCGTAAGAACCACTAAAAAAAACCTTTGAGTTATTCAGCTAGAAAGAGAATAGGTTAAAATCGTTTTGTGTCAGCCACACTGTCTTCCAATCTAAGCAATGGTGAGAGGAAAAAGATCATTAATGGTATCAACATTCATACTCTCGTTTCCATCCTCAAAATCCATTCAAGAACCATCACGAGAACCGTGAATAAGTTCATAAAATAAAGAGAAACTGTAGAGAGGAATAATTGATCAGGAGGTCACAACAGGAAGAGGCATCATCATTTCAACTTAGAGAGCTAAAGCGCTTAATTAGAAAAGATCCAACTCAATCCATCAGACGTTTCAGCTATGACAGTTTAAAGAGCAGTGAAAAAAAACTTCAAAATGAAATCGTAGTTGAAAAATATGAGATACCATATTACTCTAGGGCAGAAGGCTTGAATAAGTTGGAAAATAGTCCTGCAATAATACACACACACACACACACACACACATATATATATATATATATATATATATATATATATATATATACATATATACATATATATATATATATATATATATATATATATATATATATATATATGAATTTATAATCGATCCTTCATGAGCTTCCGATCCTTAGCTATGATTACTTAGTGACGAACATGTCATTTTCGTTTATGATCGATTTCATCACGATTCTTCTGTTAAGCTTGGAGAGTAATTATACATTCTTACTGCTTAAAGTAGAGTCCAATGGTGTTATAAAAACCCCGGATAATTCCAGTAAGATATCTTTAATCATTTCTATGATACAACATTTCAAAGCTTAATCTAACAATTGGACAATTTTGTTCTTACTCAATTTGTGCACTTTTGCTGTTACACCCAGGACAAATACCGCATAACACGTAATGCAGGATTTCTCTGTATGTCGTACTTAGAGAGACGCGACCAAATCTCATTAATGAAAAATATCCGGTCTCCGGGAGAGTTCGAAACTGCGTTCTCCTAGAGAGAAAGAAACTGTCGTTAGATCCGACGTGCCTTGACCGTTTCGTCCAGATTCAAGCAAAGTTTTTCAGTGAAATCCTTCTCGTATTAAAGATTTTTTAAAAGTATCTGCTCAGATTTGTATTCAAATGTAATGTAACAAACTTGAACCGTATTCTAACTCTACATTCCGATTTCTCAAACCGTGCCGCTATCCACTGTAATATCAGCAAAAGCTCAGTCTTAAATAAGGGTCAGCGGCAGGTAATGAGACATCAGAGGGCCGTGTTCGAATTCCAGTCGAGTTCGTTGAATTCTTCTTCTTCTTCCCCTGTGAAAGTCCTTTATTGGATGTAGGCCTTGGGTTAGGGAGGAGAATGGGTCATTACCCAACCGCGCTTACCCAATTCATATTGGTAGGGACGGATGTGACACGCTTAGGCGATCATGTCTCCTTTTGCTTCATGATCGCCCAAGGGTATTTGCGCGTAAGGGAATGAAAGGAAGCTGACTGGAAAATTAACTCCGCTGTCGGATTAATTATTCTGAGTCGTCAGCCATGACAAAACCCACACATCGCACATCCAAGCTCACAGTACAAAGCTCTGGAATACCATCTGACTAGACATGCCTTTGCTTAACTTCGCCGATCTGACTAGAACAGGTGTTTCAATGTGATATGGCCATACACCTCGTGGCATTAAGCGCAAATACACTTTGAAAATTGTCATCATCCTCAGGTGTATATCGATCCAGGTAATCTACAGGGAATTCCGAACTGAACACTTTATTTAATCTACGGGCGGTAACTAGTTCTTATTTTTATCTACTACTGCTTAGTTATTGCTTGTCCGTTTTCACTGAGGACTAGTACACACTGCTCTACCCAGGGATTAAACTGACAACCACTTTGTCAACAAATTCACAAACCAACGCCTTTAACCACTAGGCCATGGTCCCGTACATTAAAGAAAAGGTTCAGTTTTGAAATCCCTGTAGTTTACTGTTGTGACCAAGAATATGTTTAAGCAATAACAAAACAAGAGGTTGCAGATAAATAGTGTATTGAACAGTAAATACAACAGAAGAGTGTTACACGACTTGGGAGTGTGTGTCGGTTGACCAGAGTTTAGTCTATATCCCTGTTGATATTTAGTAGCTCCCCACGAGGGTATATGTGGCACAAGGCCGAGTTTAACGTGGGTTATCCGAGCCAGTAGGCTTGGCCAAAAAATCCCCGTAGAACCCATACAAACGGGTTCGGATCAGTCTACCTCCTCGAATGAAACTTTGCCCTCCGGCACAGCCTCCTCCGGGTTCCTCTTTGTTCAAGGCACAGAGTTCGACAGGGGCCTCGAACAGTCACAGCCTCGGTAGAACAGTCTATATCACTGTTCGCCTCGAGGCTTACTTTCCTACTAACTTTATAGCAAGTGAAAGAGTCCACAATAGCCTTATTAGAGGGAAGACACCACAAGAGTTACCTAAATTGATAGACACCTGAAGAACACCTGAGGGCTCAACGGTCACCCATCTAGATACTGACCAGGCTTGATGTTGGTTAACTTCGTATAGGAAACGGTTATTTGGCCGTAAGCCGGTAGGACGGTTTAAAACTTAAATTTCGGCGAGTCTTCTGAAAATAACCCTCTAACTTGAGTGACCCTTAGGGCTTGTATTGGATGTAAATTAAAGTTATTAATGCGCATAAAATAGGGATTGGACTGTAATATACCCTCGACTAGGCAAAAATATACCCTCTTTTTCCTATGTATTATGATATATATTATTGTGACCACAGATGATAATGGAGAATATTATGGATCATATAGTGTCGCAAGATTATTTTTGTTTTCATTCTGCAGCCTCCAACTTTATTTCGATACATTGGCTTGCACGCAGACCAAAGTTAAGCAATGTCGAGTGCGGTCATTTGTTTTTCCGGTGTTTTGAAAATTGGCGTTAGATCATAAATCAAACATGGTTTGGTCAAGATATGTCCTCAAATCTTTGAAGTATCAGGAACATAAAAAGCCAATGTATTATTCTTAGTTATCACCGTTTTCTTGCTTTTTTTGCACACCAGCTGAAGAAAAGTATCCTCAAATGTCCCTGCAGTATTCGATTTGCTCGGACTATTCAAATTCCTTTAACTTTCAGAGAGTTCCTCCTATGACATTATGCATGTTCCCTCACTACTCTGTTCAAAGTTACGGTTTTAATAGTTTTGCTTGACTTTCACTTCTTCCGTGTGTATTACTGCATATTTGATGGTTGCAACAAACACAGCTAAGAGCGAATACTTTCTTCTAAATATTCTCTTAAAGAACGGTTTCTAATTTTATCGGTCCTGACTTGCTTTCTCGACATCAGTCATTTTTCCATCACTGTGATATGGCTTCCCTCTGTTTCGTTCTGGAAATATTTTAATGGCAATTCTTCTGATGATCCTTGGTAACTCGATCGCATGAACTTACGCGTATTACTAGATTGGCACATAGTTTTTTTTTTACTATTGGACTCTGTAGATGTAACCGTAAGTTCTATTCTAATAGTTTATTCTCTCGCACTTCTCGACTGTGGAACGCGCTTCCTGTTTCTTGTTTACCCACCACCTACAGTCATCAAAAATTTAAATGCAACTCCAATCACCATTTTTCCGGATTACCGTTCTTTTATTGTCCTTTCTCCTCAGTCAGTTATTTGCCATGCGTGATACACGCTTAGGCGATCATGTATCTTTCAATACCTGACTGACGAGGCAGAAATTTTTCCAGCAATAGGTTGCCATTTCTTTCAGCGGTAGACCAGTTGCCATCCAAGGCTATAGAACCCGGTCTGTCCTGCTATTTACCCATAGCTGGGGGGGGGGGGAGAAGATGATGATTCATACCTTTCCCCAAGAGTATCGGGACGTATTAGCGCGTAAGTGAATATCAGTCAGTTATGTGCCATGCGTGATACACGCTTAGGCGATCATGTATCTTTCGATTCATGACTGACGAGACAGATTTTCTTTCCGCAGTAGGTTGCTATTTCTTTCTGCGTTAGACCAATTGTCATCCAAGGCTATAGAACTCGGTCTGTCCTGCTATTTAGCCATAGCTGGTGGGGTGGGGGTGGAAAGAAGAGGATTCTTAACTTTCTCAAGGGTATAAGCACATAAGTAAATGTAATACATTCGACGTGAATTCGCACTCGGCTCTCCGATTCCGCAATCCGAGCCGCTATCCCCTACTCCACCTCTTTCTTTTCACCAACGTCTTATTCTATTTCTTTCCCAGTGATCTTGCTTGGGGTGAAAGGTTTAAAAACAAAAGGAAATACACTCTCTTTGTTATGATGGCAAAAATGTACGATCGGGTTATGGTGCTTTTTCTGCAAATAAGTTTGTGTAAAGAAATTAAGTCCCTGCTTGCGTCAAGGTGTGAAAAATTCAGGTCTGATATGAGAATGTGTTATTTTTTTCCTGTTGTATTTATCAAGTAGCATTGTTTAATAATGATCTGGACAAGTTAAAGTAAAAGATGGTGTGACTGGATTACATTCATAGATGGTTTCCGACTGTTGAGAGAGAACAAGATATTGATAAGATAACTAGGTTGGTTGACAGAAGGGCTTTTATCGGGGAAGGTGTTAGAGATAGATATCTGTTATAGCGATGGGGACAAAAACGACGCTGAAATAAAAATGAAAAAGTAAGAAAAGAAAAAAAGAAAGAGAGGATAACGAAGGAGAAGTGAAGAAGTTTGCAAAAAGTATAGAAAGAAAAAGTGAAAGAAAGGGGAAGAATAATGAGCCGAAAGTGAAAGAAAGAAAAAGAGAAAGAGAAAGAAAGTGAACGAAAAAGAAAAAAGTATGAAAAGGAGTAAATAAAAGTGAGCAAAAAGAAAGTGAAAGAAAGAAAAGAAAAAGGAATTGAAGGAAAGTGAAAAATAATGTAAATGAAAGAAAAATAAAAATTAAATGGCAGGAAGAAAAATAATTTCAAAGAAGGAAAAAAAAACAAAATGAAAAAGAAAGTTAACGGAAAGAAAAAGGAAAATTATAAAGTAAATTAAAATTGAACGAAAATAAAAAAGGTTGTTGAAAGAAAGAAAATAAAATAAAATGAATAAAAAGGCGAAAAGATAGTGAATGAATAGAAAAAGAAGGTAAGAGAAAGAAAAAAGAACATGAAAGAAAAGGAAAAAGGAAATGAAAAATGAAAGAAGAAAGTTAAAGAAAAAGAAAAATGACAAGAAGCAAAAGAATGTCAAAGACAGAAACGAAAGTAAGTGAATGAAAAACAAAAAGGAAAGGTAACGGAAAGGAAAAGGGAAAAGAAAGTGAAGGAAATGTAAAAACATGGAGGTGGAAGAAAGAAAAGAAAGAAGAAAGTGATAGAAAGAAAAAAGAAAGTTATTCAAAGAAAGACAAAGCAGATAAATGAAAGAAATAAAAAATAAAGTTCAAGAGAAAGAAAGAATGTGAACAAAAAAAAGTAAAAAATGAGAAGAAAAAAGAAAGTGAAAAATGAGAAGAAAAAGAAAGTGAAAAATGAGAAGAAAAAGAAAGTGAAAAATGAGAAGAAAGAAGAAAGTGAAAAATGAGAAGAAAAAGAAAGTGAAGAATGAGAAGAAAAAAGAAAGTGAAAAATGAGAAGAAAAAGAAAGTGAAGAAGGAGAAGAAAAAAGAAAGTGAAAAATGAGAAGAAAAAGAAAGTGAAAAATGAGAAGAAAAAAGAAAGTGAAAAATGAGAAGAAAAAGAAAGTGAAAAATGAGAAGAAAAAAGAAAGTGAAAAATGAGAAGAAAAAGAAAGTGAAAAATGAGAAGAAAAAAGAAAGTGAAAAATGAGAAGAAAAAGAAAGTGAAAAATGAGAAGTAAAAAGAAAGTGAAAAAATCAAACAAAAAGAAAATGAAAGAAAGGAAAGTGAAAGAAAAATGATAGAAAATAAAAATAATAAAAACGGAAAGAAAAATAAAAAGAATAGAGAAAAGAAAGAGAAGATGAGAAAATAAAAGAAAGAAAGAACAGAAAGGAGAGAAAAGTAATAATGTAATTTTAATCTTAAATATAAAGCACAGTGTATGTGTGTGTGTTTATGCGCGTGTGTGTGTCCGCTCCGACTAGTCTGATTTCAATTATTCACATCTCATTCAAAAGCCCTAGAAAAGATAGGCGCAGGGATCGTTTTTCGCTGAGCTCTGATTCAGGCTTGCCAAAATATGCGAGGTTAAAAATATATATTTATTATTTTAGCCCTTACCGTTTCTTTCATGGTTCAAGGGGAGTAAGTCTTACTATCCTATCGGGCGGCATTTAAGCTATCTCCTGTGGGGGACTCTTGGTTTTGCCATCATCATAATAGCCAGGGAGGAGTCGATGCGATAGACTACAGAAGAACTCGAAATTGATCGCTGCATTTAAGTATTGAATTAATGTTTAAGCTTAACTTTTAAAAGTCCAACGATAATTCTTCTACTGCCACTTAATTTAAAGACGATTTGATGTACGTAGATCCTTATTTTCCGTACAAACAATTATTTTCATGGTTGACAGAACAAGTGAAAATTTATCAGATAAAGTTAATATAGAGTAAAGATGGGAAATTAGAAATTAAAATTAGTTATACATTCAACATTTGAACAGTTAGAGAAACATAATAGCTAATTAAGTAAAACCTATATTATGGAATATGGAATATATTTTCCACTTTCCTTGGACGGATCTCAGTGAGTTTGTGATTATATATATATATATATATATATATATATATATATATATATATATATATATATATATATATATATATGTTTGTTATGAAAACACTCCCATGAGTACTCAGGATCGCCTCGTCAGTGATGTTATGACTTAGGGTCATGGCAAGTTTCGGGTCTTCCAACATCATACTTGCTCGCCCAAGAGACCCTACCGAAACAGTACTATTCCGGCAGGCGATCCTGAAACAAAAAAAAAAAACACAAATACGTAAAACACGCAACAAATGGACTCCTCAAATAAATGCCACTGCTGACCAATCACCACCGACTTACGTCACTTCCTCCTCAGCTAAGACGATACAAAAAAGAAACGACGGCGAGCTCGTCTTTTTCCTTCATCTTAGGTTGACCACGCGGAACAACCCTCATCTTCAACGAACAGTTTGACATAACAGGTAAGTAATGACAAGAAAAGATTCCTTTCATATGAAGTGTTACTTAACCAAAAAAAAAAAAAAAATACGTATATATATATATATATATATATATATATATATATATATATATATATATATATATAAGAATATATATTGTGTGTATTTAGGCAGCATTATTTCATTGATAATATAGCACGAGTTTGTCGCTGCTTGGAAATCTTCCTTGTAAGCAAAAACAGACTAACATTATTGTTTTGTCCGTGTATTGTTTAATATATTGTAATGTAATTGTCATCTTTGATAATGGCTTATGTAAGCCGAAAGCTTAGATAGGATTAAAAAATATTGTGATTTTCATTCTTCTTTTAATGATAATGTTATTAAGCTTATCAGACGATATGAAAAGAATTTACATAAAATCGACAAAACTTGTCTATATTATTTAATGAAACATGCATCAATCATATATATATATATATATATATATATATATGTATATATATATATATATATATATATATGTATAGTGAGTTTCTTAATAATAAGGATGCCATGATGGACGAGAAAAGTCGAGAAATACCGACCAGTGTATACGGACTGAAGTGTGCACGGTTGAGCGCCCGCGATCACTAATGCATGAGTACAGCGAATGCACTTACATGAGCAAACCGACTGCACTTGCGAGTGCGTGACAGACCGGCTAGTCTACATGTATTTGTTCGGAAAGTTATGTCGCCTTTTTGAAATGGAATAAGACCCCATTCAAATATGAAAAAAGTAATTATTATTTACCACAAAGATAAATTAACATTATCAGTAATGGTGACCGGAACTTCGATTTTGGAAGCAAAGATTTCTGACAATACGGTAGCAATATTTAATTTTGAAGACTTTTCCACAAACAAATTGTTCAGGTGGTCTCATTGAACAGATTACTTAAGATGCAAATTCGGTTGTATGAGAACTGGGAGCCCTAAACTATTGCGGCCATCAACCGCTTCACGGAATACATGATCCATTATCGACTCCCAGATATATACAAAAAATATATATTAATAATCATCTTTTATTTAAGGGCCGAAATCCTTTTACCTTTTTCCTTTATTACGGCTTCGCAATGCCAGTTACATTTACCGATACGTTTTATTATATCTATTTATTATGGACACGTGTCCGAGTGGTTAGAACGCTCGCATTCTGACAATGAGACCTGGGTTCGAATCTCACCATGGTCGATTTGTCAGGAAGGAGACTTCCTGATGGTCGATCCCAGCGTGCAGTGAAAAGTGGGTGCCGTCGATAGCTGTGCTAGCTCGAAGTCACAAGTCATCTTGACCGAGGGCTTGAGCATGCTGTCCTTGTTCAAATTATTGATCACGCTAGATAACACGGTATTTCCCAGAAGCTGGACGTAAGGTCTGCTCAGCGTAGTTGCAGTTAAATGGGATCTGTGTGTGTTGAATAAGCACAAATGCGCCTTTGCAAGCGTCTCCAACAGGGATTGGCTAGCCTAGTAGACGGGTATTCTCGAATACGAGTGGCCAGCTATACTATACTTTATATCTATTTCAATTTATCGTCCTTTGCTGAGACTATAATACTGTCCTCTGTTCATTATTGAAAATAATGGAGTAGCCTCTGGACCAGGTACCGAGAGGTTTTTTTTTTCCTTTTTCTATAAATACTTTTGATATGGTCCAGAATGATGATGATATTTTAAAAATACCCTTGCCATCATCGATGATAGAAAAATAAGGATATTTCTTCATTCTAAAAATAACTTATCGTCAATGATTATTGAAAAGAAGGATATTTCATCACCCTATCCATCATCATTATAAAAACGTCCATCACAAGAGGGTCAGTAAATTAGAGTAGAGACAGTAGATTAGACTAGGGTACCCGTAACAGTAGTCAGTAGACCAGTAGTCAGTATACCAGTAGACAAATAGCAGTACAGAAACAGAAGTTTAACCAGCGTTCCGTGAAGATCGAAAACAAACGATTTCAAACGTCATCCTCATAAACGAAATTCTCGGAACCAAACCAAACAAAAGAGACACCGAGAACATTTTTACACACACCATTGTAATTCACATGAGAAAAAATACAAGTTCTTGTTATTTATGTCAACACGTGTCTCAAGTTTTTACTGTTGTTATGGTACGTTTTATGCATTTTCATTTTTGTCATTTATATCAACTCCATTACATTTTCAGGTTAATTGTTCGGATGGCGTTTCATTGCACCGTGAGAATTGTCATATCGGTCGCTATTTAAGAAGCTTGTCAGAATTGATGCATTTTTATCATCTTGAACGGCAAAGATGAAAGAAAATAATATAAATTCTCAGCATATTTTTTTAATCATTTCACCCCATGCAAGACAGTAAAGCCACTAAGACACCAGCGGTTACAGTGAAAGAATAAGAAAAAAAACATTATTTAGGAACGAGAACACTAGAAGAGTAATCAAGAAGATAGTCGATGATAAACATTGTATTGAAATTTTTAAAGATTACAGTTGGCTCGAAAGCATGGAGCCGGAATAGAGTTCTACTAGTGAGAAGTGCGAGCCAAGAAACTGTCAGCATAGAATTTTCAGTTACCTCTAGCCAATTCAACTGTAAACTGATAAAACCTCATCGCCAGACTATAAAAAAGACACAGGAGGGCAACCTTATGACAGTGGGAATGTGGCTGAAGCCGAGCTGCCAGATCAAGACCGATAAAATTGCTGATTCTTCTTTGGATTTTATAAAAGAGCTCAAGGTAAATAGCAGGAGCACCGGACTATATGTGGCACCAATATTCAAAGCATGGACGAATGGTAGATTTATAGATATCTAAGGTAGATTCTGGAGAGAAAAAAAGTGTAGCACGATGCAGTGAACCAACTTCCTTAGCAGCTGACCTAGCAATAGATTTATTGAGGTTTATCCAGACACAACGATTCACCCTCTTAAAGGTT
The DNA here is from genome assembly GCA_964036315.1 of Acanthosepion esculentum. Taxonomy (NCBI): domain Eukaryota; kingdom Metazoa; phylum Mollusca; class Cephalopoda; order Sepiida; family Sepiidae; genus Acanthosepion; species Acanthosepion esculentum. Next base: position 31,079,484 of record OZ038496.1, read on the forward strand.
AGCATTAGCCATGTTGATGGAAAGCAGAAAGTGATCCTTCAGATGACTTAAAGAGAGAAGTATTTATAGAGAAAAGCACTGGGAATCTACACTCTGGCTGTGAGAAAGTGTCTGAAACCGAGACGCCAGATCAGGACCAATAATATTGCTGATTCTTGTTTGGATATTATCCTAGGTTCTCTGGGAGAACCGGACTATAAGTGGCATCAATATTCAAAGCATGGACGAATGGTAGACTTATAGATATGTATGAAAGATCGTGGAGTGACAGCCAAATCAATTATATTCACTTACGTGCTAATACCCTTGGGAAAGGTATGAATCCTTTTCTTCTCCCTCCGGCTATGGGCAAATAGCAGGACAGACCGGGTTCTATAGCTTTGGATGGCAAGTAGTTTACTGCAGAAAGAAATGGCAACCTACTGCAGGAAAAAATCTGCCTCGACAGTCATATATCGAAAGATACATGGTCGCCTAAGCGTGTATCACACATGGCACTTAACTGGCTGATATTGGAACCCAACGTTTTCTCCATTTCGACGACGCCCACATCAGGGTGAAATCACCGGTTCCCGTAAGACCATCGAAGTTAAGCAACGTCGATCCTGATCAGTACCTAGATGGGTGACCGCTTGGGAATACCAGCTTAACCATTTTTAGTAAGATTTGTATCATTAAAAATATTATTACCTCCCTCCCCCCAAAAATAATGTTGCGTACAAAATATTTCAATTTTGGCATTAAATAACATATAGCGCTTGATATGCTACTGAACGAAAACAACTAACCAACGCCCAGGATGTAATAATCTAGTGGTTCAAAGCCGGGGAGATAACAGGTCACATCTTGGAGGCGGCATAAAAACCATCCATGGGCATTGATCAGATGGGCCATATGAAAGATAGAAGCGTCTTCCTGAAGTTCATTCAGCCTAATATGGGATACCCCTTCGATCTTGGGCTCGGCAATCTTTTCTCGTTTTAAGCAGTTCTATCACACGCAGCGTTCACCTTGGAAACATGCCCGTGTCTGGAAAGAACCACCTGTCATAGCTCTTTCCAGCAAACATACTATCGCGAGCCTGTCCCTTACTCCTTCGCTGCTACACCTCAGATACATTTACAACTAAAACCACGGAGTTGATTCACAGCCATTTCTCAAATACTTCTTGGTTAAGAGAGGCGGTATACTTCGAAATCTTCATTCTAAGAGCCGGTGCATTGTGGGACAGACACCTGCGTGGATGGTTCCCTATAGGCTGAAGTATGACAAAATATTTTTGTCATTCATTAAAATATTTCAGTACGCCTTCCATTTTTTTGTTGGTATTGTTATTTAGAAAATACTTAGAAGGAATGCTGATAAATATTTTAGCACCAATAAACACATGTTAAATACACTTTATTATATCAGCAACTTTTATAAATCCATACTTAAACAGTTTAAAATCTGTCTACCTACAACCACAACCGGTGTAACCTAAACTCTTTCACTCTCACTCAAATCCCCCCCAGCAAAAAGGAAAACTACTAGACATAAATAAAAATAGCCACTAGACGATAAAACGCACACACATTATCAATCAAATCAAATACACTAAATAAATCCTGCATACGCAAACAAGCAAGAATTATACACATGAACTCTCCTTGTTCGGGCAAAATAGACGTGAGGTTTGCTTAACCCAGAGGTTCCCAACCTTTTTTTTCTCTGTAACGCATTTTCGGAATGAAACTTTGCCGGCACCTCACCAAGTTTTATGTGATAAAATGTATATTTAAAAATTAAAAAAAAAAAAAGATTGACGGAGATAAGCGCGGATTCCAACACAAAACATTATCATTGATAACTGTTTTTGAAACTGTTTCTAAATCTTTGATCGTCTTTCAATCATTCCGCTTCAACCGATATGCTCTTCTTCCGCCGCACCTTTGAGGCACACAGCACCGTTTTGGAAATATTGGCTTAACCGATGAAAAGAAAACAACGTAAAAAAAAATACCAAACCTTTTCTTTTCGCCTGCATATTTCCTATTCCGATGAAACTAATACTCAACGGATTCTCCTCCATCTCCTATCCCACGAACGCAGGTGTTCCCCAAGGCTCCATCCTAGGCCCTACTCCTTTCCTTATCATCATCAACGATCTTCCTGATGTCATAGGTTCCCAAGTAGGCATCTACGCGGACGACATTACTATTTACTCCTGCCTCAAAAACAAATCTACTGTCGCTGACAAAACTAACTTGGCCGTTTGTCTCGAAAAGGACCCCCAATCGGTTGTGAACTGTGGCAGGAATTGCCTGGTTAACTTTAATAGCCTCAAAAACAAAACTGCTCTCTATTACTCACCACAGAGAACCATCCCTGCCTCCCATTAGAATGCCTGACGCTCAACTCCACAAGAGCACCTCTTTGCGACTGCTTGGTCTCACATTGTCTGCTGACCTGAGATGGAACAAATACATTGAGTCAATAGCTTCGTCCACCACAAGGAATGTTGGCTCCCTGTGCCGCACCAGGAAATTTTTCTCGCCGGAGTCGATCTTTCAAATCTACGAATCAACCATTCGCCCTTGAATGGAGTATTGCTGCCATATATGGTCAGAAACCCCCTCTGTTTGTCCGTTGGTTCTTGATAAAATCCAGAGACGGATATGCAATGTAATTGGCCCTGACCTGGCATCTCGTCTGCAGTCGCTCTCTACAGACGTGCCGTCGCCTTCCTCTGTCTTTTTTTACAAATACTTTCATGGTAACTGCTCCGATGAGCTGCTTTCGCTGGTTCCCAGACTTCATGAATTTAAGCGTTCTACTAGGCTGGTATCTCATTCTCACTCTTTCACTGTCGAAACTGTAGCCGTCTCTTTTACTCCAATAGCTTCATGTCTCGCACCTCTCTCCCGTGGAACTCCCTCCCCTTTTCCTGTTATCCTGATAGTTATAATCTCAAACTATTCAAATGTAATGTCAATCGACATCTCCAGATACCTTGATCTATCCCCCATACTTCTCTTTATCCTTCCTCTATCACTCCTATTCGCTCTCGCTCCAACTCTCTGTAACCCCTTGCGTGCTAGTGACTTCCAGCCTTGCTTGCGGTGAAACGCTTAAAAAAGAAAAAGAAAAGCGAAACATGTTCGAATTTAGCCTTAAGATAACAAAGCCCCCCAACATGGTGAGCGGCAAGAAACTTTTCACTTTCTAGTACCTCTAGATTGGCAGAAATCATCTTTGAAATAATAGAAAACCCAGTGTTTTACAAACGAAAGAACTTTTCATCTTTTTTTTTTAAATATCTACAGGGAAACGAAGAGGAGGAGGCTTCCTCTTCCTCTCTTGTCGAGCTCTCTGCTCCCGGGTGGAGAGGAATCCAAAACGAGGCTATGCCGAAGGGCGGAGTCTCGTTTGGGTAGGTAGATAAAGCCGACCCTGTGTATATGGAGTCCACCGGCAAATTTTGCCTGAGTCTATGGTCTCGGAACGCCCCACGTTAAAAACTGGCCTTGTGCCACATCTTGCCTTGTCGAGAAGTTGGTAAAATATTGATTCATTAATGAAGGAAAAAAATTACTTAGTTTATTTTTATTCGGGTCACCAAGAACATTTTAAGCTATTGTCATCTCTGTAAAAATTTTTGGGGAGCCAAACCCCGACCCCAACTTCTACGGTCCTGATGTTAGATTTATAAACGTTTGTTATTTTTCCTTTATCCTATCATTCGGTCGGATTATAAGTCATATTAGATCCAGTTGTGATCCCAATTCATATGTGTGTGTGTGTGTGTGTGTGTCTGTGTGTCTGTGTGTGTGTCTGTGTGTGTGTGATGGCAGAGTAGAAAGTATCTCTTCTCTTCCGATGGATCTAACCTACTTAAAAAAAAAGAAACAAGAAAAAGAAAAAATACTGCAAAAATAACCAATTTTCTTTCTCCTAATGTTTAACTGTTTTTGTTTTGATCTTCGCCTTCACATTTTAAAAACCACAACACGCCCTCTCTTTATATATTAATCTTATTTATCCGTCCCAACCAAATAATTTAAGATTTACAATAACCCTTACACACGAACGACGAGAACTCCCCACTAATAACATCTGTTAAAATGTCGCGTCTAACTGACCCGGCACGAGAAAAGAGACATTAAAAAAATAGGAAAAGACGGGAAAAACTACACTTTTTGAAGTGGACCTCCTGCCAGTCGTCGCTACACTGCGCTATTCGACCAATGTCTGTTATTTTTTTTATTTCCCTGGTTTACAGGGATATTTTTTTCGATTAGTATTGTCTTGTAAAAAGCTGCGTATATTTTTCTAAATGCTTTTGTTCCTTTACTTTGCGTGTTGTCTATTCATTCGATTATTTTTTGTGCTTTGGTCAACATTTTTTTTCTCAGTCTGGAATGTATAATTAAGGTAAAATCCTTTATTGCTGTGTTCTTGTAAAAAATATATTTCTTCAGATACAATGAAAATCGATTATTAGCAGTGGACACATGAAATCTCGTATAGTATCGAATGAAATATATTTGTGTCTTTTCCCAGTATATACATACCTGTAAAGGGTAATTAATTAGACACAATAAAAGAATAACAATATTTAATAATAAAATAGAACAATTATAACAATGTAGACTATAATAAAAGTTATGTGACGGATGGAAGATTCGTTCTTACCGTAGATTTTATTAGGCACAATAAGAGATTAACAACAATAACTAATAATAAAATAGAACAATTCTAACAATAGACTGTAATAAAAGTTATGTGACGGATAGAAGATTCGTTCTTACCGTAGATCTTATTAGGCACAATAAGAGATTAACAACAATAACTAATAATAAAATAGAACAATTCTAACAATAGACTGTAATAAAAGTTATGTGACGGATAGAAGATTCGTTCTTACCGTAGATCTTATTAGGCACAATAAGAGATTAACAACAATAACTAATAATAAAATAGAACAATTCTAACAATAGACTGTAATAAAAGTTATGTGACGGATAGAAGATTCGTTCTTACCGTAGATCTTATTAGGCACAATAAGAGATTAACAACAATAACTAATAATAAAATAGAACAATTATAACAATATTGTTGAGATTACCAACAATAACTTGAAGTATTGTGAGATAATGACGAGGAAACACACGTGTTATATTTAACGAAACAAAATAAGGAATTTATTTACAAATTTACACTTTTGAAGTTGTGAGTTGCTTGCTTCAGGAAAAGGAATCAAATATCTAAAGTTCGTAGTTGAATTGTCAAGAAGAGAAAATGTTCATATTAAATCATCGGACACAAAGTAATATTCCAAAATGTTTCAAACAAATTGAGAGAGTTTGTTTTTCACATAAAAGTTGTACGGTTGTGTTCAACACGAATGAAAAGATATATTTTAATGTACATAGCTTTGGAGTTGAATAGAGTACTATGAAATTGGCCTGCTCTCATTAGAAGATGATGGTGTATCAGCGTTTAATTTGACACCGACGTTATTCAGATTCGTGAAATTCTGGACTTTTCTGCCTCCTGCTTCTTTCTGCTTTTTTTCTCCCCCCCTCTCTGCATTGATTCAAATTTCTCTGTCAATTTACATCGGCTCGTTAATGTTTTTCAGTTTTAAGCCACTCTCTTTTCCATTGATCAAAATAAATTTTCACATAGGCTCGTTAAATATTGCCTTGGTCTTTTTTTTCAGTACGGAGCCAATCTTTTTTTGCCATTGGTCAAAATAAATTTTCACATGGGTTCGCGAATTTGAAAACAGTGCAGAAAAGAGAGTTATTTTTCTTTCGTATTCACCACAAACTAATAAATTAGAACAATTCAAAGGCGAAGAAGAGACTCGAGGCGACAGAATGGGGTTCTACAAAAGGATGCTGAGGATATCATGGCCCGAAACATCTGACCAATGATGGCGTTTTGGAGAGGATGCAAAAAAGAAGGAGGCTTATAGTTAACATCAGGAAGGGGCAGCTGAAGTTTCTGGGACACGTAATGAGAAAGGAGGGCCTGGAGAATCTGATACTCACAGGTCGAATAGAGAGAGAGAGAGAGAGAAGGGAAAGCAGTGCGTGACATACCTGGCGGGCTTAAGCAAGTGGATGACAGAACGTGGTCTGGGTTAGGTGGCAGAGGGACGAAACTTATTGAGAGCTACAAGGGATAGGGCGAAGTGGAGAGCCATGATCGCCTACGCGCTGTAAGGACAGTTATGTGTTGCATAAAAGATTCGCTCTTACATTTAATGTACATAGCATATTTTTTCACATTCAGTCCGCGTCATTCATCTTTTCATATAAAGGTATCGAATCTTGTTTGGCATATCCGAGCTGAAAGCATAACTTCTCTTGAATCACATAGGCTTTAGTCTCAAATCCGAAGGTGTATTTAATCTATGGGGTTGGAGGGTTGTTCTAGTTCCACGTGCCAAGCCTTTTCTTGATATCTCAGTTTTCATTTAACTCCCTTTAGTAACTTAACTCCGAAAATGTTTTGTTCGCCTCCAAGGACACACGGTCCAATGTATAAAAGCGTTGGTTAAAGTAATCCAAAAGTTACTAGACCCGAAGAGTTGTGAGTTCAATACCCGACCACAGCAGAGATGAAAAAAAAAACTTGGATTATAAACAGAGCATTTACTTAAATATTTGTATCTACAAAAAGAAGGTATAAACATAAAAAATGTCTTAAAATATATTTATTATATTTTATACTCTCGAAATCTGCAGTGATCTAAATGCTAAGATAGTTAAGGTAGAAAGTGGTCTTAACTCTTAAGCAGTTTAATTATGAATGCCATCAGTAAAACAAACTCTTAAATATTTTAAAATTGGTACAGAATTTAATAATTGCGTGTAAAACGGGCCCATTTTGAATGCGGTAAGAACGGACATATTTTAATTGCAATTATAAATTACTTATGTTAATTGTAATATAAACAGTTTACCTTCTGGGAAAATTAATTATGTCATTATTTTCTCTTCTAGTTACAGATGTTATCCATTTTAGGTGTTGTTGCTGTTGAAAGTCATCAAGTAATGTTATTTTTTTATACATTACTTTCGTTGTGATTCTGTAGCGCCAGTCCAAAATATCCAAAGAAGGATGGTCTTTACTAAGACCACCAGGATTTACTCACTCAAAGCCATTTTAAACCGTTGATCTTAGCAATTGTATACAGCTGACAGTTAAGATATTTCTGAACGGGTTTGACGCCATGCATGGCATCCATACTAAAGTTTCCAAACTATTTGAGAATATGACTCGAGTTGATTTTTGGTTTTGTATCAATTTGTGGTATTTGGCGAAACTATCTCTGACGCAACTTTTTTATGTTCAATTTCCTTTTCTCCTATACTAAAATTACTATAACAAATCCATACGCCGAGATATTTGAAGTGTTTAGTATTTACTAATTCCACATCCTGAATTATTATGATGGATTCATGGTAGGTACCATAAAATACAAGATATTAGTATAAACTGGTAACAAACTGCTTGCATGTAGATAGAAAATAAATTTCATAATTAGAGAGTATAGATAAAGGCGTAAGACAAGAAAAACACTTGAATAACGAACTTTCTTCGCAACTGACCTAGCAGTGGATTCAAAGTAGTCTTTCCACTTCATGTCGGCCAAGAATGTTAACCCGAGATGGCACAACGCGTCACTTTCCTGGAGATTAGCATCAGCCATGCTGGTGGAAGGCTTTTGTTTTTCATTATTGCTGTTGTTAACCCTGCAGAGGTACAGCTTGACCACAAGGTATCTATAGCAAATATTGTATTTTCTTGTGTAAAATATGACTTGAGTACAATACGTCCCGGTATAATATAAACAGAAATAATTTACATCATTGGGTATAATGCGTTATACAGCAATCCTTATGTAATTGTTTTTGATAAGTTGTAGCATATTATCCATTACAAAATATTAGTATAAACCGAAACAGTTATTGGTAATAAACCTCTTGCATGCGGATAGAAAATGAACTTCATAATTAGAGAGTATAGACAAGTGTGCATCTTCTCGCCGGATCTATTTAATCTATACAGCAAGGTGTGCAAAGAGAAATAGAAAACCTATCTGTATTTATTATCAGTTGACGTAATCTTAATACAGGAATAACACTTGGGTAACAGATTCAGAAGGAAAAGTCTAAAATCTTCCTAGACAATGTAACAAAGGGAGGCAAGAAGAAAAGAGAAATTCTTGTATGTAATACGACTTGTGTATAACACGACCTACATCTTTCTCAATCTACAAACAAGGAATAAATTACAATCTGAGTATAATTCGACCCCGAAGCACACTCATCTCTATGTATTTTTTTTTTGTAGCATATTATCCATTACAATGTCAATAGTGTACATATATGTCACTGAAGATATTTAATTTTTACGAAATTAAAGAATAGATATGAACCGGATGTTTAGACATTACGTGTTTCTTTTTCTAATTTCCGTTTCAAAACATATTTTCGAATATTTTTTGTGGGGATAGGTGTTTTGTTGTAACATTAATATTACGAAAACAGGACAGATCTTGGTTATTCTTTGTATCAATTTTTTTTAATCAATTTCGGTGAATTTCTCGTCTTTGAGACAAAAGACGTTCAATTACGCTGATTCTCAAAGAACAAATATGGCCGACATATCAAATATATTTTGTAAAGAATTGTTAGCAACACCTGCCTACTTTGTATTTTATTATCTATTGTGCTAAGTGTATTTGCGATCTTGCTGTTTCAAGTAAGAGTTTTTTTTTTTAAGATTTCCGAAAACATGTACTTCTGTATAATACGTCCCCACTTTTTTGCCTTTCGTTCAAAATTTTGTGTATTATACAAAAGACAATACAGTAACCAAGAACTTTCAGAAGACAAGACAAGAGAGGCAAGCAATTGTGAGACATCAGAATCAAGTCGGTACAGAAATTTAACTATCAGGATAGTGTAGTGACAGATAACAGAAAATGTAACAGAGAGAGATACAGTGGTTCATGGTTCAGCCTTTTAGAAATTAAGCAAAGTATTAACACAAAAGAATTTCGTTAAAAACAAAGAAAATGCATAAAAATATAGAACTGTTAAGTGAGATCTGTCCTCCTGTGTAACAGTAAATACTGGATATTTCCCCCCTACAAATGAAGAAGAGACACGAAGCAACAGAAAAGTACTCTACAGAAGCATACTGAGAATACAATGGACAGAACAAGTGAACGACGAGAAAGTTATAAAAAATGGGAACTAGGTAGACACTCACAGAATCTGAAATTGACAGAAACTCTAAAAAATCTCCTAGAAAATATAACAAAGGAAAGTGAGAATAAAAGACTATTAACTACAATAAGACAGAATGTATTGTCGTCAGAAAGAGAGGCAGTTGAAAGTATGAGCTTTGAATTGGAGGTACCAGAAATTGCTATCTGGGTAGTGTAGGGACAGATGACGGAAATGATAGCAGAGTGACCGAAGGGCACAGCAGTATAGCGAAAGTTGACTTGCGGATATTAAACAAAATATTAACGAACAGAAAAATAAATAAATAAATAACTTCTCTCCATTAATCATCTGAGAGACCCCTTTCTGCCTTCCATCAGCATGGCTGATGCTAACCTCCACGGAAGTGACTCGTTGCTCCTTCTCAGGTTAACCTTCGCAACTGGCATGAAGCGGAAAGATTATAATGAATCTATTGCTAGGTCAACTTCTAAGAAATTTGGTTCACTGTGTCGTGCGAGATAATTTTTCTCTCCAGAATCTAACGTACATATCTAAAGTCTACTTTTCGTCCATGCTTAGGATATTGCTGCCACATATGGTCAAGTGTCCCTGCTATTTACCTCGTGCTCCTTGATAAAATCCAAAGAACCAGCAGTATTATTGGTCCTGATCTGGCAGCTCGACTTCAGTCACTTTGCCACCATCGTAAGGTTGCCTCTCTGTGTTTTTCTGTAAATACTTTCATGGTAATTGTTCAGGTGAGATCTTGGCTATCATTTTATTTGTTTTCTTTTAAATGGTTTTGTTTTCATATTGTAAATACTCATTGGGGCTAGTTTTTAAATTGTTGTTTTATTCCCCCACCCCCCAAACAATGAATTGTACATTTGGGGACTAGTTAGGTTTTTCATAGAGACAAGAAGGTATTATGGTGGATGCAGTAAGAAAGGTAAGTAAGAATGCATTGTTTTGGTGTTAGGATTATTGTTTGTATGTTTGGGT
>OZ038496.1:31094718-31112218 GCA_964036315.1 Acanthosepion esculentum
AGTTTGTTTCACTTTTTTGTTTACGTTGGTGCACCCACCAATATATTTCGTGGACCGATTCTGCACTTTTTGTCTTTGGGAGCATCTACCAGTTTACTCCTTGGTGCTCCCAGGTCTGTTGGCTTTCTAAGGTGATACCGACTTCAGAGCATACTTTGGCATCTCTTAAGGTGAACCCGGTATGATTGGGGTCACCACAGATCAACTCTTCTTAGGTCAAGGTTTTTGAGAGACATTAAATGCGATTCAGACATTTGACGTGAATCGTACGCATCAGGAGCAAGATGTAATAACAGCGGTCATCGATGTTTTTGCACAAGAGATGAGCTTTTTGTCTGGCCTTTTTTTTTAGCCATGTCTTATTTCCACCATTTGAAAGCGGACTATTTTCCCCATCTTTTTCTTTAGAATGACACTTGTTTTATTATTTTCTAAACCTGATTAAGACTAATTATATCTAATTATTATCAACGACATACATACCAATGTCTTTATCCACTGGGTTTGGTTTGGAAATTCCAAATCACCTGAAGAAGGCCGGAGCATACAACGGCTAAAATGTTGTGAATATGGCAATGAAGATGAGGATAACAGTCTGAGTAATGTAAATAAGCATAATACCTCATCTCAGAGCTATAGACAAAATGATGTTATTCTTTTTTCACAACGAAGGACAGCTTTTGTGCATATACAGGTCCGTGTGGACATGATTACGGTGTTTTGTGTGTTTTATGTTGTAATTTTGGTTGAAGTTATATTTTTGAATACAGTTTAATTTCTTTAAGAAATTGTAAGATATATGGATTAATGTGATGAAAGTTATTTCATGTTAGTTGTTTGGTAGTATTTTAAACTAATTTGGGTGAAGTCGCTACAATTTCTTAATATATTCGTATTATTGGTAAATTTTAAAATAAAAATGTATTGCTGGTATGAATGGATTTTTATACCCTCAAAGTGTTTTCTTTTTTTTTGTGGGGATCACTATTTGCCAATAGCTGGGACACTAACGGGTGCTACCACACCAGGTTAGGGGGAAGCTAGGAATAACAGCTGGGAAGTGATGAGTTCACGCTCCACAAAACCTCAAATTTCCTGAACAGAGGTCTTGCTGCCGGATGTACTTTATCGTCATACTACGGACTAGTAAGATTAGGAGGTAAGTAGTGCAGTTTATGAGGATATGTGGGAAAGATAACGATTAATCTTAGATTTGAAGATGTTAATTTAAGGAATCATTGTCGGGATTACATACCCAAATTTATGACACACTGTCGATATGGAGAACGCATGGATAAAACATTTCTTGAATTTATTTTCTATCCATTTTGAAGAATTTCCATCTCAAAACACGGACACTTAAAAGCGGAGAAATTAAAAAATGTTAAACGATTTTTTAAAAAAGTCACTTATTTTGTTTTAGTTTTAGTTTTTTTTAGAGAAACGCCGACTTTAGAAAAATTATTTTAAAAACACACAAATGCATACACACGCGACACATTTTTTGCTATCCATGTGATGAAGCCGTTGAAGGCGAAATGCAGTATCGGATATTAATTTCGGGACATATTTTTATGAACGTTTTTCCAAATGTCAATAACTTACAGTTGCCCTAAGAAAAGCTTTTAGCCAAGAGAAATAAACTACATCGAATTTCAAAATTTAATTACATAATCCCTACTCAACATGAACAAACAGTATTTGAAACTAGTATGGAGAAGGTCCTCCATTTGCTAGTTTCAATGCTTGTATTCAATTTTTCATGGATTTGATCAACTTATCAACAATCGTCTGAGCCATATTTTGCCACTCCTTTGGCAATGTTTCTTTAACGGTTGTCACTGACATGATTTTCGTTGCACGCTCTCGAAGTTTTCGGTCAAGCTGCTCCCAAACGTGCTCTCTTGGATTCATGTCAAGATTTTGGGCTACCCATAGCAGTGATTTGATTCCTTGCGATTTTTCCAGGCCTTTGCTACTTTGCTCGTATGACACGGCGCTCCATCTTCTTGAAAAAGATAGACATTCTTGTCAATCTGATTGGTTTCAAATAGTGGGACTAGTCCTTTCTCTAATATTTGACAGTATTTTGGACAGCTCGGATTTCCATCCAGACCAGCCAGCGCCCCACACCATTACTCCAATTCCCCCCATATTTCACGGTCGTCTGCAGACATTCAGTGTTTCAACTCTCATTTTGATTTATCCAAACATAAACCTGTCTCGAATTCGAATATTGGAAGAATTTGCTTTCATCTGACCAAATTACAGACTGCCAAAATTCATAATCTTTGCTCTCGAATTCTCTCGCTCAGTCCATACGCCTGTCCTTGTTAACCTCTGAAATCAAGGGCTTCTTTCGTGTAACTCTTCTTTGATAGCCTAGCTCTTTCAGAGTCTTTCTCACCGCATATGGTGACATTTCCATGCTGTTGACGACATCTTTGACGCTCTGACGACGGTTTCTGATGACTTCCCTATTCAGTGCCCTTTTCTTTCACTCAGACACGATGCTTGGTTTTGCTGAACATTGTTCCATAATATTGGCAGAATTTACTTTCATCTGACCAAAATTCATAATCTTTGCTCTTGACTTCTCTCGCCCAGTCCATAAGAAGGTTCCTGTTAACCTCTGAAATCAATGGCTTCTTTCTTGCAACTCCTCTTTGATAGCCTAGCTCTTTCAGAGTCTTTCTCACTGCATATGACGACATTCCTATGCTGTTGGTGACATCTTTGACGCTCTGACAACAGTTTCTGATGGCTTCCATCTTCAGCGCCCTTTTCGTCCACTCCAACACGATGCTTGATCTCTCTGAACGTTGTTCCACAGGACAATGACCTTCTTCATTAGATTTCTTGGCAATATTATTAACCGTTTGATGATTAACCTGGAAAGACCTTGCAATTTCTCTATTTGACTTGCCACACTGATGCCATCCTATTATTTGCCCTTGTTGAAATTCACCAATTTACTTCCCCAAACTTTCATTGCAAGTCAACTATTGTTCATAGATGAGAGTAGCTTGATACTAACACGTTATTGTCTGAAAAAAAGAAAAGAAGGGACGTTATTAAAGAAGCCGAAATTGCTGTCATCAAGGGCAGCTAAAAACTTATCAAAGCCCACTATAGTTTATGAAATGCTCGTTTTATATTACTTAATTCTGTCTGAATTTCTGGGATGAGGAGTCATTACTTGCAGATTACTGTCGTCATCTTTGTCGCTGCGCTCTCTGACCTTCATCAGGTGCATGTCGATCCGGGTAACATATAAAGAATTCCGTACTGAACACTTTATTTAATTCACGCGGATAAACTGTTCTAGTACCATTATCCATGTCTAGGGATATCTAGTTCCTATGTTTTAGTACTGCTCAGTTATTTAAATGAAAGGTTAATTTCGTAATTCCCTGTCATTTACTGATTAAGGCCGGAGTGTACAGCGATCGAAACCTGATAACAACAGCAAATATAAGGACAATAGTCCGTGTGTAAATAATAAATTCGGAGATCCGAGTTCGAATTCCAGTCGAATCCATTACATTCACTTACGTGCTAAAACACTTGTAAAAGTTATGAATCCCCTTCTTCTCCCCCAAGCTATGGGTAAATAGTAGGACAGACCGGGTTCTATAGCCTTGGATGGCAACTGATCTACCGCAGAAAGAAATGGCAACCTACTGCGGGAAAAATCTGCTTTGTCAGTCATGTATTAAAATATACATGATCACCTAAGCGTGTATCACGCATGGCACATAAGTGACCATCAATAATGATAACTCCACATCCCATTGTAAGACACGTAATGTATACCGTGTTTATATACGTATATCATATATGTTCCAAAGGTTGTCAAAGCTGGGGGTGATCGTGGGACCAAGCCCCTACTGTCTATAACATTGCACTTCTCGCTTGTGGAAATCTTTTCAGGCTCCATGCTTTCCAGCTTCAAAAATTTAAATGCAATGTCAATCGTTATCTACTGTCCTCTTGATTACTTTTCTATTGTTCTTGCTTCTTAATAATGTCTCAAATAGCCTCTGGCGATTAAGTCCAGCTACAATTCAGAGGATGGGCGGAAAACTGGCCCCTCATAACCAGCTGCTTCGAGCAGATGGAGTACAGCAGCCCAGGAAGAGAGTCCATCAAGAGGAAGGAAACCCGTGATTTTAAACTTCTGCTGCCGTGCAGCCATATCCAAACACGGGAAAGGGTATAGAAGTAAATTCAGATAGAAAACCCAGAGTGGGGCCCTGGCGGCGGTTGGCTGTGAACAGTTCCTGCAGCCAAGCCGACCTCAAATATAATACCCTGTATTCCTTTGGATCTTGTCAGTACGACAGGAATGAGGAGCATGTAATCTGAGTAGCCCACACCTGCACCCAGGAGAGGTCACTCCAATCTCGCTACCAAAGGAATGAATTTTGACCAAACAGTGCGCTACTATTATCTTGCGAGATAAACGGACGTCTTCCTCCTCCCATAAATTCAGACAGAAATGAGCTTTGTCTTGTCTTGTGCATGTCTGCCGTCGCTATAACCTAACTTTAGCAGTTGTGTAAGCGCCATGTTTATTAGATGTTTTATGCGAGTTAATGTTTTTATTAGAGTGGTTACCAGCTTGCACTGGTCTGGTCGTGTTTGAGCTAGTGTCTCTTTCTCTCTCTCTCTCTGTACATATATATATATATATATATATATATATATATATCGTAGGCGTTCTTGCAATTGATCTACGGTTTATTGATAATCGTCTGCAGCTGTTTGTCTATGATTACCCTGCATCAGAAATCGTTAATCATTTAAACTGTCACCATGTTTACCCTGTCCAGTCTCCCCCGGAACAGAGGAAGTTATTGCAGACAAGACGAGTGCACGGTGTATAGAAACAGGCTCTTTAAGAACAAAGACAAAAAAAGCGGAACAAAGAAATGATTCGTCGTTACTAGGCAATGCCAAAATACTGGCTTCATTGCCAGAACCCAATTATCAAAATATGCTAACGTGATTTAGCCCGAAACCCGAAATCATCATCATCATCATCATCATCATCATCATCATAATCATTATCAGTACCATGATTGGGTGTGGATTTAAGGTCGCTATACACCTGAACACCTGACCGGCTCTGTTGCGAGCCAGTGCCTGTGACTCTCAATGTCATCACCCTCCGTTGTCAACCCATTCACTCCCATCGTTCTCTGCTCTTACTTCTTTGGTCTAAGATGGTAGCTTCTATGATGACATTGGAAAGACTGTTGACTTTTTAAGACCTACGGGGTTCGTAGGCTTGAAACGATTTTTAATCATTGGCTTGAGAAAGCGTTTGTAAAAAGTTGACATTTCAGACATTTTGTTTTTGTAAATTTTTTAGTAGGTACATATATTTGAGTTGCGAGCCCTATTACTTTTTTTTAAATTACTGAAGCAGTGAAATTAATGAATCCAGACAAGATTTAGAAGTACTATTAAAGAAAGACGAGGCAAGGTGGAGTAATAGATAGCGGCTCGGATTGAGGAATCGGAGAGCCGAGTTCGAATTCCAGTCGAATCCATTATATTCACTTACGTGCTAATACCGTTGGGAAAGGTATGAATCCTCTTGTTCCCACCCCACCCGTCAGATATGGGTAAATAGCAGCGCAGACCGCAGAAAGAAATGACAACATACTTCGAGAAAAAATCTGCCTCGTCAGTCAAGTATCGAATGATAAAAGGAAGGGAAATTATATCCCCTTCTTCATTGTAGAAACCGCTTCTGTAGCCGAAACGGGCCTTTACCAATTCGGTCACTGAGGCCTCGTTGATTGAGCAAGTTTTGATTTACCTATTTAAGGAATGCATATACATCGTTGGGATATTTACGAATCTATATCTGCCAGCATTTGCTTCCTACCCAAATTCTACATGATCATCAGTAATTAATTGTTTGAGCGTATTTTTTAGCTGACATAATTTCTTATTAACTGTATATCTGATAAAAAATACATATATATATATATATATATATATATATATATATATATATATATATATATATATATATATATATATATATATATATATATATATATATATATATATATATAAGGAAATGGATTAAGTCCGACACTTATTTAATATATTTTCTGTCTATACGATATTTTAATGTATACAATTTATTTAAATAAATGTTCTTGTTTTCTAAACGGTATTAATTACATATACTGGCCTGAATGTCCGAGAAATTTCGTAGAAAACATGCGTTCTCCGACAGGAATCGAACATGTGTTCTACACGGAACCTTCAATCGAAAGATCGTCGAAAATTGGTTGTTTAAAAAGGCTAAATTGGACTTTGTTAAGCAGACGCTGTAGCTGAGTGGCATAGCATGCCAGATCAATTGACTTCTCCGTACACGATACAGGTTCAATTCCTGTCGGAGAACGCAGATTTTCTATGACATTTCTCGAACATTCAGTCAGGTAAATGTAATTAACGCTGTTTATTTAAAAAAAAAAACAGCATTTACTTAAATAAATTGTAACTATTACAATAATGTATAAACAGAACACACACACACATATATATATATATATATATATATATATATATATATATAGTAAAGTTAACGAATCCGTTGGTATATAATATGTGGACCCTAGTAATGTAAAATATTAAAACTGATCCACAAAAAGAGGTCAAATTATTTATTATTACAGAGCAAATAATTAATAAACGAAAAACTACTTTTCCTCATATGAGGTGATTTATGATTTTTCTTTATTAATATATATATATATATATATATATATATATATATATATATATATATATATATATATATATATGTAGAGAGAGAGAGAAAGAGAGAGAGAGACAGAGAGAGAAAGGGGTACCTCCAAAGTTTAACTAAAAAATAAGCAGGCATGATGAAAAATGTCCCCAAACTTAATAAAAACAAAGTTTGATCGTCAAAATCTTAGTGTTACTATTAAAGAAAGACAAAATGTTTCCTATATATATATATATATATATATATATATATATATATATATATATATATATATATATATATATATAGATAGATAGATATAGATAGATAGATAGATAGATATAGATATATATTTGACATTTCGAAATCTTGGGTTTTCTGACGTCAGTGTGGGACCATAAAAATAAAGTCTGGGAAATTGAGCCTCTTTTTGCGGTGAGGAACATTGAGGAACATTGATTTGGAATTTCTTGCAAAAATAAAATAATCGTCGGATTTTAATGAAACCTTCAAGACTTTTTCGCAAATGAACGATTATATTTCTGAAATGTTCCTATTTTACCAAATCTTGGTAAAAAAAATATCTGTTTTTACATCATTTACATCCAATTAATTGATTTTTGAAATTTTTAGGAATTCTTTTCTGTAGCGCTTAATGTTTATATTAATTATAAGAACAAGTCATCGGAGAATTTAACTCATCAAATGATTTTGTGAAAACAGGATCTCTACTTACAGGAAATTTGCTCTGAATCGTGTAAAAAACGCAATAAAACGAAGACACTATTTAATTAGAAAATTTATTAACTGATTTTGTGAATAAAACATATTATGGACGCTATTATTTTATGAAACAATTTTTTAGATGTATAATAGATCTGTACAAGAATTGTTTCCATTTTAAAAAAATAATGAGAATACCTTATAAACTTTTAAATCTGTTAAAATACTGTATTAATTCATAGGTTTAAATGATATTGTTATTAAATAAAACTGTATTTATTAATCCTAAATGGAAAAAAAAACTTATTCAATTCAGAAACCCGCAGGATTTTAAAAAGTATTTTTAAAGTTTTTTGTGTGCATATAAACCTGCAGATTTTTCTAAACATGTATATCCAAATACGGAATTATCAGAAAATAAGAGCGGTATTTATAGTAAATTAAACAATTATTTTTTCAACACGCGTCTTCATGAGTAAAGCTATGAAGCCAAATTACCTAAAATTCAATAAAATATTAGAATGCTTAATATATTTAAAATTTTAAAGATGACTGTGGAGTTTATATTATATATATATATATATATATATATATATATATATATATATATATATATATATATATATATATATATATATACAGACTTTCATGTTACTGGCTCTTTCTTTTTTAAAACCTTTTTTTCTTTTCGTGATTAATTTGGCTATTGTTAAATCAAGAATTCGAAGGTTTTTCGACACGAGTATAGTTACCTATATATATATATATATATATATATATATATATATATATATATATATATATATATATATAAACAACTAAACGACTTCCGGTAAGAATAACCGCCAAAATAGACTACCCACAATGCACCACTGACCCGTATATATAAATAGCCGAGAAAAATAACAGCACTAGTTGCCTGACGATTGCATCTAGCATGAAACAGACTGTCGCCTCTAAGTGTTGACTTCTATGTTCACTTTTATATTTACACACGTTCTATCTCTGATATTGAGCATTTTATCCTATAAATATAGCACAGTTTAATACTATATTTCTTCATATATATATATATATATATATATATATATATATATATATATATATATATATATATATATATATATATGAGAACATACAGGGGGTCATTAAACGATAAGAATACACATATGTTTCCTCACCCTTTCTCGGATCAATCTTAATTGTTTTATTACCCTTCACGCAGAAGAACTTTCTCATTGCCAGTTCAAGGAAGACATTTAGGACACTAACACACAAAAAAGTGAAGGTTTAACATCGAGAATATTTAACATCGAAAACATAAGAAAAGTTAATTATTTTTAATAATATGTGGAAATATCCACTCTTTGCTGATGAAGGTCAAGAGACCGGAAACACGTGTAGCAAAATTATGGAACATAAAGCGTAATATATATTTTTTTTAAATCCACATTACAACCAAAAACGTTTGCGGTTTCTCTCTTCTTTTTAATATATACACTTTTCTCTCGTTTGAACAACTATAACCTCTTCTCGTTTTATATATATATATATATATATATATATATATATATATATATATATATATATATATATATATATATGATGAAAATGTGAAAAGACAAAACAAAATCCGATTATGTAAGTTTACTGTTTTAATTTGTTTTTGTTTGCTGTCAACGTCAGACGTTTCGGTCTAATAGACCATCTTCAGGACATGGTTATTTGAGACATATTTATATTTAAGTTAACATGAAGAGACGATATACACAAGACTAGTCAGAAACGGAAAAACTGAAATTCTGAATTTCAATTTTTCCGTTTCTGACTAGTCTTGTATATATATATATATATATATATATATATATATATATATATATATATATATATATATATATATATATAAACAAGGCATTTATATATAAACAAGGCATCTAAGTTGTATTCGTCATGTGATTTTACTATAATTATTTTCCCTCACATAAATTTCACAAATATCAGGCTGTCGATAATTGAGTCAATATGCCATAAAAACACCAAGCTCTGTATTAAAAAATGCTGCGATATGTTAAACTAAATATGATATCTGTTTCAGTTCAAATTTAGTTTTTAATCGTTTCACCTCAAGCAAGACGATAGTGCCATTAAGATGGATGCTGTTACGGAGAGTGAAAGAGAATGGGAAAACTTTAGAAAGAACCAGAAACTAATCTTAAGCAGGGAACCAGGGATATGTCTAAACTCCTGTTCAATAGAGAGAAAGGAGTGTAAACCGGGTGGTAGGCGAAGCTAATTAAACTTTAAAGCAGCTATTTCTTTCAACACTTCAGAAAACTATGTTTCATTTTTTTAAATATTTTTTTAATAAAGAAAATAATTGTGTTGACAGACTTTTAAATATAGACGATTTCATCGATTTTGCTGATAATTACAAAAAATGAATTACAATTCGGTTTGCAATATAGCAAAATATTTTGCTTATTACAAATATGAAATTTAATTTATTAGCTTCGAAATAAAAGCTCCAATAAAGATTTTTCATTTTTAATCCTTAAGTATCGCTTTTATTGGATGTATGTATATAGGAGAATAAGGCGCGATATTTTTGGATTGAACAAGAAATATATCAAGCGTAATTAGTGGATTATCTCGACTAATAATCCACACGAATAGGTTGTCAATTTAGATGCAGTTATTTATTTAAAACCACTTGATATTAAATGCAATAAAAAGGGTAAATAAATGAAGGAAAAAGAAGGAACAAAACTTAAACCAATAATCAGACATTTTTTTTACTGACCCAGCAACACAGCTTCTTTCTCTTCGTTGTCTTGTCACGTGACCCGATGCAATCCATCAATTGTCGTCTGACATCATCTAATTCAGGTCTTAATAAATGTTTATTTGTATTATGAATGGTCTCCGGTCATTTGGGTCTTACGGGGACCGGCTGGCGAATTACTTTTGAGGTCTTCGGTTGCCAGGAGAAAGAACAGGCCTCCCTAAGGGAAGTCATGGTGCAAGGGCGGTGTTGTATTACAATCTGTCACCCGCGATTAAAATGTCCGACATACATCTAATGATATTATGATTTCCGATCTGGGAGTGAGAGTCTACAGAGTTCAGCAAGAAGTGAAAGAATAAAAAAAAAATGGAATATTTTTTTTTACTTCTTATGTTGAGAATAGTGTTTCTTTTATTGTTAGTTCTTTTCGTTTTCGAACTGATTTATGGTTATTATGATATTATCCGTTTCCCTACAAGGAAACATTTAGCATTCATTGTCTGAGTAGCAAGTACTTGAAATTTATAAAATCTTTTTTCAGCAAAATAGGTTTCACAAGTCCAGTAGATGTTATCGCTCTTTCCAGTATACCAGATTAAATAGACTCATTTCCTCTTATTTGTACTCCTAATTCAGTCTGAAGTGTTTCCGTATTGGAGTTCTCGCCAGACATCTAAGATTCTGCAGATCGATATATTTCTTCTATTATATCGACACATTCAGTAGATGATTCCAAGGTTGAAAGACGGTTTCTTATGGAAGTCTCTATTGATGTAGTCATGTTCTGACACGAGGTCGACAATGCAGGTATACGATTTTTTAAACAATTTAAATTTAAACAAATAAGGTAAACAATTTCTTGGAGTTATTTCTTGATATATATGCCATCATTTTATCCCTTACTAGAACGAAAACGAAACTGGATTTTGAGGAGCTGACTTTCATAAAACGATGAGAATCTAAGTAATATAATGTTCATCAATACTTTCACCATGATGGATCCAATTGAGATAAAATTAATACTAGCCTCAGAAGGAAACATTCAGCTTTTATTTGTCTGAGTAACCAGTGATACTTTAGGTTGAAATTTATAAAATATTTCTGTTAAAAGTCTTTATTTTATTTTATTTATATTTTTAGGAAAATAGGTTTTCCAAATTCAGTACCTATTGGGGTTTCCTTCCTAACCTTTTGTTTAAAGTAATGTGGATTGCCAACATCTTCATTATGTTATTATTTTCTTTTCGCGTTACACATGCTATCTAATTTAGTTGTTGCTACTGTTGGTAGACCTCAACTAATGTGCTTTATGTTGTTTGGTATGCTTGTTTGCGATTCTGTAGCGGAAGTTCACAGACTCCAAAGAAGAATGCTTTTTTGCCATCACCCTCAGGCTTCACTTGCTCAGAAGCCATTTTAACCATTGATCTTAGAAAGCGGTAGCATACAGCTGACAGTTTAGATATTTCTGAAGGAATTTGTCGCCATGCATGACATCCATACGAAACTCCTGATCTGATGAGGCTACTTAAAAATATGACTCGAGATTTTGTGTATAATATATTGGTTTTGTAGCAAGATGCAGTGTTAGACAAAACTACATCTGACGCGGATTATTCTATGTTCAGTTTCCTTAAATATTTGAGACGTCTCTCACCATATATCCTCGATGATTCTCACAAATTTGCTTTCAAATCTCGCAGCCTCACTTTGATCTAACCCCAAAATGATTATGGTAATGGCAGTATTAGCTGTTTCCCTATAAGGAAATCATTTGTCATTCATTGCTAGCACTGCTTTTGATTAAAATTTATAAAATATTTCTCTTAAAACAATTTTTTTAGGAAAACAAATCTTCCAATTCCAGTAGCAGTTATAGCTCTTTCGAGTACTGAATTGAGGTTTCCTTCCTAACCTTTTGTTTGAAGTAATGTGGATTGTCAACATCTTGATTATGCTATTATTTTCTCTTCACGTTATATATGCTATCGAATTTAGTTGCTACTGTTGGTAGACCTCAACTGATGTGTTTATGTTGTTTGGTACAGTTCTTTGTTTACGATTCTGTAGACCATCCAAAGAAGGATGGTCTTTACCAAGACCCTCAGGCTTCACTCGCTCAAAGCCCTTTTTAAACATTGATATAAGAAAGCGGTTGCATACAGCTGACAGTTTAGACATTTTTGAATATATTTCACGACATCCATACAAAAGTCCTGATCTGATGAGGTTAGTTAAAAATATGAGTTTTCTTTTAATATTTTGGTTTTGTAGCAAAAGGTGGTATTGGGCGAAACTATCTCTGACACCACTTTTTTATGTTCAATTTCCTTTTCTCCTATACTAAAGTTGCTATAACAAATCCATACGCCGAGATATTTGAAGTGTTTAGTATTTACTAATTCCACATCCTGAATTCTTATGATGGATTCATGGTAGGTGCCATAAAATACAAGATATTAGTATAAACCGAAAAAGTTACTGGTAGCAAATTGCTTGCATGTGGATAGAAAATAAATTTCATAATTAGAGATTATAGATAAAGGCGTAAGGCAAGTGTGCATCTTCTCGCCGGATCTATTTAATCTATAAAGCAAGGTGTGCGAAAAGAAATAGAAAACCTAATACAGGAATAACACTTGGATAACGGACTTTCTTCACAGCTGACCTACCAGTGGATTCAATGTCGGCCGAGAATGTTAACCCAAGAAATGCGCAACGCGTCACTTTCCTGGAGGTTAGCATCAGCCATGCTGGTTGAAGGCTTTTGTTTTTCATTCTTGCTCTTGTTAACCCTGTAGAGCTACAGCTCGACCACAAGGTATCTATAGCAAATATTGTATTTTCTTGTGTAAAATATGACTTGAGTACAATACGTCCCGGTATAATATAAACAGAAATAATTTACATCATTGGGTATAATGCGTTATACAGCAATCCTTATGTAATTGTTTTTGATAAGTTGTAGCATATTATCCATTACGAAATATTAGTATAAACCGAAACAGTTATTGGTAATAAACCTCTTGCATGCGGATAGAAAATGAACTTCATAATTAGAGAGTGTAGACAAGTGTGCATCTTCTCGCCGGATCTATTTAATCTATACAGCAAGGTGTGCAAAGAGAAATAGAAAACCTATCTGTATTTATTATCAGTTGACGTAATCTTAATACAGGAATAACACTAGGGTAACAGATTCAGAAGGAAAAGTCTAAAATCTTCCAAGACAATGTAACAAAGAAAAGCAAGAAGAAAAGAGAAATTCTTGTATGTAATACGACTTGTGTATAACACGATTACGTCTTTCTCAATCTACAAAAAAGCAATAAATTACAATCTGAGTATAATTCGACCCCGGAGCACACTCATCTCTATGTATTTTTTTCTTTTTGATAAGTTGTAGCATATTATCCATTACAAAATATTAGTATAAACCGAAACAGTTATTGGTAATAAACCTCTTGCATGCGGACAGAAAACGAATTTCATAATTAGAGAGTATAGATAAAAGCTAAGACAAGTGTGCATCTTCTCGCCGGATCTATTTAATCTATACAGCAAGGTGTGCAAAGAGAAATAGAAAACCTATCTGTATTTATTATCAGTTGACATAATCTTAATACATGGATGGCACTTGGATAACGGACTCACAAGGAAAAGTCTAAATTCTCCTAAATTTTCTTGTGGATTATACGATTTAAGTACAATACGACATCGTGTTTCAGAAGCTTAAAATAAGGTATAAATTACATTACTGAGTATAATACGACCCCTTAAGACAACCATCTCTATTTGATCTAATGTGAAATGGATCCTCCAGAAGGCTCTAAAAACTGGTGGTTTTTAATCCTGAGGTCAAACGTTCAGCCTGTTAAAGACCAAGAAGTCAACAGAACGTTTTACGGCTGTATTTCAAATATAGTTTGATCTTTATTTGATATAGATATATCCTCTTTATTATTTCAACTTTGTTCTTTGTTTGCTTTTTGTATATTTTGTGCCTGCTAAAGTTAAGCAACGTTGATCCTGGTCAGTACTCAGATTGGTGACCTCTTTGTAATACGGGTGCCGTAATGGATAATGCCTCCATGTTGTAAATCGGAGAGTCGTGTTCCAATTTTAGTTGGGCTCGTTATATTCACTTATAGGCATATGTCCTTGGGATGGGGATGAATCCACGTCTTCTCTCCCTATCTGTGGGTTAATTAGTAAGACATGTGTCACTAAAAGTATTACTAACTCCAAAGAAATGATAAAATTTCGTACAAAATATATATATTTTATTAAATAACCCTATAGATATTGATATGCCGCTAAACAAAATCAACCACCCAACCAATCAACCTTTTCGAGCAGTTTTATGTCAAATTCTTCTCAATGCTTGCCAGCTGCTTTCTTCTGTTAATTTTGGCAGCAAGATAGCTGCCATATATCACTTATACAAGACCATGTGCTCATAGTCATAATGGTACTACTGTCAGCCACCACAATGAGGAATCTGTAAATTACCTTTGTGAACGTTTTCACTCTCCCAAGATGCTCATACATTTCAAACGTTCGTTTTTAACATTTTGCTTCTGATATGCAGCCCCGGTTTAGAACCTGATTTATCAGTCTTATATTTAGCATCTAATTGTGTCCCACAGCAAATTTAAATATCTAATTTAGACTCCCCCACCAGCAGTTTTTAATTTGAGGCGTTCTGCTTGCAGCAGAACAACGCCTTAAATGATTTATCAATATTTGCCGTGTTTGCTTGTCAATAGGTCCCGAATATATTTGAATAACATTCGCCAGTGTGACGAGCTCGCTTGTAACTTTTTTCGTAAAAGTCATGTCATTTCAGAACGTACTCGATCATAGCTCTCCACAGATTCCCTAAGTTAATATGTGTAAACTGCCATTATTTCTTGGGGAAGATAGCGGGCTTGTTTTTTGTCACCCAATGCCCGAGAGACAAATCTACAATGTTATTTAATGCAATTTTCAAATTAAATGCTGTGTCGCTTTAAATGGTAGGCGATCATGGCTCTCCACAGATTCATTTCCTTTGTTATCTGTGAATTGCCATAGCTGCTTCGGAAAGATAGCTTAGTGGATTTTCGATGCTTTCAGTTTTCTTTCGCTTAGATCGGTTGCTACCAAGGTTAGAAATCTTAATCTACCCTACTATTAGCCTATTTTTCAAAATTACATGGCATAGCTGATTATGTGTCTCCACGATTTCCTTTTCTTTATTAAGTATGAATTGTTAATTGTTATCGGTTAAGAGAGTGTAGACGTTTCTCTTTGCCTTCTCTAAGGTTGGGAAATCAGAGTAAACTTTTCCCAGTCTGACGTTCAACCAAGATTAGGGAAGCCAGTCTACACTGTTATTCAATCTAATTTTATAAATCCACTTTCATGTCCTTCCAAATTTATTTTCTTTAATATATGTGAACTGCCATGACCGACTGGGTAAGATAGCGGAGTAGTTTTCCATTACCTTCTCCACTTTTGAATCTCTAAACTGTCTTCCAGCAAAGAATTGAGAGCGCAGTCTACTCTACTATTTTGCCTATAACTACACAGAGTAAAGATGGCTTAATTTTATTGGTTTTTAATACTACTTAAGATATTTACCCAAATGTTTTTGAAAAACAAGAAAATGAAGACCGCTGTAATGTTGCCGCCCTTTGCTTTTCTATAAATATATTATTATTATTATTATTATTATTATTATTATTATTAATAATAGATAGTAATGCTGATCAAGGTCAAAATGGCAGGCAATGTTCAAAATATCTTCAAGTCCATTGTTAACTGGGGCAAAAGATGGCTTGTTAATTTTAAGGCCCCAAAATTAAACTTCTCTCCATTATCATAATCGTTCAAGAGACCCCTCTCTGTCTTCCATCAGCATGGCTGATGCTAACCTCCGGAAAAGTGTCCTGTTGCGCCTTTTCGGCATAACGTTCTCGGCTGACATGAAGTGGAAAAGCTATATTGAGTCAATTACTAGGCCAGATGCTATGAAAGTTGGTTCATTGTGTCGTGAAAGACAATTTTTCTCTCCAGAATCTATCTTACATATCTATAAGTTTGCCACTCGTCTATGCTTAGAATATTGCTGCCACATATACTCCGGAGCTCCTTGATAAAATCCAAAGAAGAATCAGCAATATTATAAGTCCTGATCAGTCACTTTCCCACCGCTGTAATGTTGCCCGTCTGTGTCTTTTCTATCAATACGTTCATGGTAATTGTTCGGATGATCCCTTCGCTATATGTGGCTAGACTCTTCGAAGCCCGGGACTAGACTGGCAACGAGGTCTCACCAGTTTATAATTGAGATGGTTAGTTTAAACCCTAAGTTCTATGCTAACAGTTTCTTCTCTTCCACTCCTCGCTTCTGCAACTCACTTCCGGCTCCATGCTTCCCGACCAACTTTAATCAGTAAAAATGTAAATGCAATGTCAATCGCTATCTACTGTCCTCTGTTCTCGCTCCGTTGTAAAGGGTTCAGTTTGACATTCCAACCACCTGAAGAAGGCCGAAGCGTACAACGACCGAAACGTTGTGATAAATATGGCGACAAAGATAAGGACAATAGTCCGAATAATGTAAATAGTGTAAGTAAAAACCATATTCACTTACTATATTATCTGCAGTATTCATGTTTGGTTCCTTAAGAACCATTCAACTAAAGTAATTTCACGAAATTTAACACTTTTAAAATTCTTTTTCCACAATACCAATAATCATTAAAGGTCATAAAGCCTTCTACATGTTACAAGCCTAACAAGAGCATCACGTCATGTTGCAAGAGACTGTGTTTTATCCACGTGTCGGGAAAGCATCTCTCCGCATCGACTTCTCCAAAACCGTTTCTCTGCAGACTGGTCTTCACTGCCTGACCGTTATTTATGAGATGCAAATTAGGGTAGAGGAAGGAAAGCAACCGTGTGAAAGTGAACGCAGTAAACACACAGCTGAAATATTATCGGCCCTCATCTGGCAACTTGTCGTTAGTTAATTTCCTGTATCTTTTCTATAAACATTTCCACGGTTCTGACGGGCTTTGGGCTTACGGCGATATCAAATTGAAACCCCTTTTCCCGTATGATCCCCAAAGTTAAGCAACGTAGAGGGGTGACCGCTTGGTAGTATCAGCCGCTGTGAGCTTGGATGTGTGGGTGGCGTAAGGAGGCGAGTTACGATTATGGTCGGTTTCGTTATATTAACTTACGCA
>OZ038496.1:31117218-31134718 GCA_964036315.1 Acanthosepion esculentum
AACCTACACATATGATGGAAGTGAATTGATATATTTTCTTTGTTCTTGAGAATTGACAACAAAAATAATGAACTGATGTAATGGAATAACCAGTCACCCCCATGAATGAATACACTATAGGTAGTAAGTACCTATAAAGTCCACTGTCTACGTGAGATTCGAGAACAGGAAGAGTGTGAGCGAGACGACGCAAGCACGTCCGACTTCCAATTAGTGGCACTTACTACTAGATTGACTTTCATATTGTGCTTGTTGTGTACAATAAACCTCTCTTCTAGTATCCACCTGGTGTTGAGTTTATTCCTTTAGCACGGAATATAACATGAACACTATTTATTTACACAATCTGTTTAGTTTTTTGTTTATTGGAGTTATTGGCAAACATCAGCTAATTGCCAATTGATTTTACCAGATGGTAAATAATAAGGATTTCCTTTTAGTTGGTACACAATTTGTAATAATTTAGTAAATGTTTATTAATTTATGAATACAAATTGTTTTCATATTTATATCTTTATAAATTGGTAAATGATAAATATTGCATTGCATTAGTTAATTATATTATTAAAATATTTGTAACTATAAAGTTATTCTTGTAAAAGACCCGAGTGAGGCAATCGCCAAAAGTCCATTTACCACAAATAAAATAATAACGTTTGCTGAATTATTTTTTTAAATGAACACGAAGATAAATGTTCGGAGAAAGAAAGAAAGAAAGAAAGAAAGAAAGAAGTACTTAACATCGCCCGCCAATACCTGATAAATAATGGGATTTTTCTATGCTACTTGGTTTCAGTGAGAAAATTAAAGAAAAGAGAAAGAAAAAAGAAAGAGAAAAAAAGAAAGAAAAAAGAAAGAGAAAAAAGAAAGAAAGAAATGTTTAACATCTCTTGGCAATACCTCATAAATAATGAACTATTCCGTTTTGACTCCGTGGAAAGAGAGGAAAAACAATACTTTGTTTCGGTGAGAAAATAAAAAAAAGGGGTGGGAGGCAAAAAAGAAAGAAGGTAGGATAAACCTGTTTGACCCTTCCTGCCACTGGAGAAACACTACTTGATTTCAGTGAGAAAAATAAATAAATAAATAAATATAGATAGATAGATAGATATATATGAACAGACTGAGACAGACAGATAGATAGATAGATAGATAGATAGATAGATAGATAGATATGAACAGACTGAGATAGATAGATAGATAGATATGAACAGACTGAGATAGATAGATAGATAGATAGATAGATATGAACAGACTGAGATAGATGGATAGATAGATAGATAGATATGAACAGACTGAGATAGATAGATAGATAGATAGATAGATAGATATGAACAGACTGAGATAGATAGATAGATAGATAGATAGATAGATAGATAGATAGATAGATAGATAGACGTGTTTAATGTGTGTTTCAGTGAGGTGGAAAACGTTTTCAATTTCAAATATTTTCATTTGTACCCACTTCTTAAAAAAGCGACCAGCATTAATATTTATGATTGCTATTGCAGTACTTTGTTGTTAAACTCAAATATTTGACGAGGCGATTGGGGAACTTCTACGGATAGTTTTTTGTAGAACTCGTCATGAGCTTATTCAACCATTAACTGAAGAATAAAGTTACGTCAGACAATTAAAATAAAAAAGCCGGGTCCTGGTAATACGATAAACTACACCCACCACCTAGGTAAGTAGATAAACTACATCCGTGTCCTGGTTAAGACGATAAACTACATCCACGTACTAGGTATGACGATAAAAAACATCCGCGTCCTGGGTAAGATGATAAACTACATCCGCATCATGGGTAAGACGATAAACTATATATACGTCCCAGGTATGACGATAAACTACATCCACGTCCTGGGTAAGATGATAAACTACATAAGCGTCCTGGGTAAGACGGTAAACTACATCCGACATCCAGGCCTCTGACCAGGTTTTTGAGGAGCATGAAACCATCTCTTAATTGCTGGTGTTCCCAGGTTCATCCTGACTCGGGATGGTAGCACCTGCTAGGGTCCCAGTTATGGGTAAATACTTAACACCCAAACTGGGGTCAAAACGTGTAAAAATAGGTTTTAATACCAGAATATATTTTGGTAAAAAATTATTACCAGCAATACATCATTACCATCAATACATTTTTGGAAAAATATTACCAGCAATACATTTTTTAAAAAAATCATCAGCAATACATTTTTGGGAAAGATTTTACCAGAAATACTTTTTGAAAAAATATTACCAGCAATAAAAACCTTGGCGGCATTAAATAACCCATTGCGGTTGATATGGCGTAAAACAAAACAAACCAAACCAAATTGGAATCGTTGATTTTAGAGATAAATTTCAATTCCATTTGGGTTCCTTATATTCACTTACGCAAAAGTATTCTTGAGAAAGATATGAATCCACATTTTTTACCCTCAGCTATGAGTTAATTAGTAAGACTTGTATCACTAAATCATTATTATTTCTAAAAAAAATACAATTTTAAATTATTTTCTGGCTTTAAATATCCTGCAAATGATTGATAAGCCGTAAAAAACAAATCTATCAATCAATCAATGCATTACTGTATGCTATGCTAAGCAATTTTTCACGCCAGCATACATCTTGCACATTTATAAATCTACTGTTCATCAGTGCATAGAATATTTATTTGGTGCTGCGGCTATACATCTCTAGAGGCTCAACAAAATGCAAAGGCGGTTCTATAATGTTATCGGTCCTGATCTGGCATCTCGGCTTCAGCTACTTTCCCACCGCCGTGACGTGGCTTCTCTCTGTCTTTTCTATAAATAGTTTCATGGCAGTTGTTCTAAAGAGCTCTTTCCCTTGGTAACGCGATTGTATGAATTTAAGTCTACTGTTAGATTGGCAACTAGGTCTCATCTTTGTACTGTTGAAATAGCTAGATATGACCGTTCGATTCATTTCAAATAGATTTGTTTTCGCCTGTAGATCTCTTTTTCAAATTTCGTTTTCTCTGCCGACTACAAAATTTAAATTGAAATGCATCGTCAGTCGTCATCTTCTGTCTTTCTGGACCCTGTTCTTTTGTTATCTTTTTTCATTAGTGTTACATAGGAATAAAGTGTCACTGCTGACACTGGAGTTTGAACGTAGATAGCAAGTAAACAAACACAGACGATCTCATTAAACTAGTTAGATCACACGACCATCGAGAAAACGTATACAGGGTGTCCATAAAGTTCGTGTGAACTTTAAAAATATTTATAATTTTATTTATATTTGCGACAGAAATAATTTGTAAAAAGCATTAGAAAGAAGTAAATCCATATTTTTTAAGGTTTTATTGTAACTTTATTTTAGTTTCCACATGTCCTCCATCAACAATACAAATACGATTTTGCAGTTCACCGAAAACATTTGCCAACTGATTTACAGTAATGCCTGAAATCACATTAGTTATTTTAGCTATACTTAAAACTAGGTACATTAAACTTTATAAAATTTTTTACAGGTTATTTCTATCGCAAATACAAATAAAGTTATAAATTTTTAAAGTGCACATGAACTTTAGGGACACCCTGTATATAGAGGAAGTCGCGCGTGACGTCTAGTTGTATTTTGTTATTTTAGTCTATCTTTCCTTACGGTATTCACTATTTCTCCTCTATCCCCTATACTAATCGGACTGATATTCTCTTCTCACTATACGAGTTACTATTACTACGAGTATTATTCTGTCTGATACGAGTAATATTCATCGGGGTATTAGAACTGGTATCTGCGATCACAAATTAGCATTTACGAAGTATCCAGTTGTAATTATAACAGTAGACACAAAGGGTCGTTTTAACAACATAACAATTAGTAAACCCTGTGCGTTTTGGTGGCATTATAGCCTTTCTTGAGACAAAATGATTAAAAAATAATGTTGAACTGTTTGTCTTTAACCTTAGAACACTAACCATGAATTAAAGTTAAACCACTACTAACCATGGGTATATTATACCCGATATTGAAAATATCAAAAAAATATGAATGTTTATTTGAAATATTTTACATGCAGGCACTCCAAGCTATGTAATTTGAGTTAACATTAATAGGAACTGAAAAACATTATTTAGGTAAGAAAATCGGGTACTGAAAATTGTAATTAAAAATAGGAAAATTTTTGCTGGGTACTATATACCCATGGTTAGTGTTCTAGAGTTAATTGATTAATTATTTTTTTTACTCTTGTTTCTGAACTACTTCATGAATCATTGTTACATTATTAAATTTGTAGTCACCGTATATATCAATGACCTTCTCTTAAAAATTTAAATTCGCATACCTTATTTTCCGGCTTACAAGACGCACGTTTTCCTAAAAAACACCGTGAAAAATACGTATGCGTCTTCCAAGACGAATGTAAGGCAACGCCCAGGCTCAAGTAAGCTTGGACGGTCACCTAATTGGCTTGACTGATAGGGACGTGGATTTGTATGTTGAATCATTACACTATAATGTTTGCTATCTATCTAATTCAGTCTTTTATATGATGTAAACTCAGTACTTAGCTGTTACAAGTATTTCCGAGATTATAAACCTTCCTGAAGCCGAGTCACAAGCTTAAACATGCTGTTTACTATCAGCGGCGGGAACCTTTCTGCTCTTGACTAGTATGTCATTGCCATAAAAACAAAATCGGATAAGTGATGAATGTAAACAATACGTGGCGCCAGTATGTGAGGGACGCATGGTGAATGTGTTTTTGTATGTGAATGACTTTTTTTTTTAGAAATTTCTTTCCAATATTCGGGTGCGTCTTCCAAGAAAATACGGTATTAATCTTGGCCAAATTATATGGTGATATAGTCACGGGATTTATCTTACTGTTACTGATGTATTTTTCGAGTTCTTTGAGATAATGTTTGAAATCATCCATATTGATCATAACGAGTACCTTTCGACCTAGTTGCAGGGACGTGATGGCTATTATAAATTTAAGCGCAGTGCTAGATTGGCGGCAAGGTCTCGTTATTTTACATATCGATCATAACGAATAACCATCATTGACGAATAAACATATTAAATATACGCTATCCATAATCACATTTCACAGGGTGAAATAAATACACCTTCAAATATTACACTGCAGATCTGCAAATTATCATATATAATTTTACTATTGATTCTAGAAAAAATAATAACAGTACGGACAATTGTTCTTAATTCTAGAGACTTTTTATCCATTAAAGCAGCTACTTGCGTTCAACCAGCAAGGCTCAATACAAACGGTCTCAGGTGAATCAATAAAATTTGTCGAATCTTTTACATACATAGGAAGCGAAATAAATCCCACTAAAAAGGATATGAAAAATCGCATAGTTAAAGCTTGTGCCACCTTAAATAAAATGGATGTAATCTAGAAATGTGATCTATCAGACAACCTCAAACGGAGATTCTTCTGAGCCACTGTAGAGGCCATGTTAATGTACGATGCCAATGTCTGGACGTTAACTAAAACCTAAGAGTCTAAGAGCATTTACCGTCCTCTGTCAGAACGCTTCCCAGTTATTTAAAGTTCCGCGTCTCGGCTACTAACCGTGGTAAATGATCCTACCACTTCTCAGCGCACTCGAGACCATTCTTGCTTAATAGTTTCCAAAGAATATTGAGGAATTCTCTGTCTGTCGTTTTCTATACTTTTCTGAGTGCAGCCACTGACAATGTGCTTCACAATTCCAGTTGCTTTCTCACATAGTTTGCAAAGAGAATGAGATGTTTTATTAAAAGACTACTTGATGCAATTTGTTCTTAAAACATGTCCTTTTGCTGCACAGGGCATCCCTCCGGTTTACCTATTCAAAAACCGGTCCCAAAGCCAGCCCAATGATTCCGGATCTGCCATCTCTTGCATTACTTCTACAAACGCCTCGAGCAGACTTTTTTTTTCATTCTATGCATAGGTTCTCTCGTCAAGGAATAATGTAATAAGACGAGTTCTTATTCAGTGCTCCTTTTAACTTCTATGCAGAGGAATATGTGTGGATAAAACGAAGAAATAAGCGAATCTTCAAAACAGCCCTACAAAATTAAATATTTTTTAAATTATTTTTCTTTCAAATTGAAAGAAATGCATTACAAATATTCTTTGCGAAACAGCTTCACAAAATATTTTGTGCATCTTTTAAAAGTACAACCGAATTAATTGCGTTAATACAGTTGAAACGGAATGTGTCTAAATGTGGGAATGTATTTGATGTCTGCTGTTTTATACATGCGTATAAATTATAGCAGTCAGCCGCATGAAATAAGCAGGGGTCTACCTTGCTACTCGTAAGCAAACTTAGTCTGCATGTTTTTTATGAGTCAATATCGTTAAGCATTTTTTTGTAATATTTTATACTGGAACAAATACTCGAAAATGTGAGTAATTAATTAAGTGTGAGAATTTCCGTTTTGTATAACAAACAAACGACCTCAGGTAAAGGTTAACGGAAAAACTAATTAGCGAACTAAAAATTAATCACTTATATAAGCAAGCATCGGCTCCAGAAAAAAACAAAATTCAGATTTATTAATCTCAATTTTATTGGTTCATAAATATTTTCGCAATTTTTAAATATCCATTTTAAGGCGGAAAACTCTTGATGGTCATATTCGGAAATGTTCTTTCAAAATTTCGTAGCAAATAGCAAATATTTATTGTTTGCAAATTCAAAGAAAATCGCGCGTCTCACATGTTAGGGTCCCAGCTATGAGCAAATAGTGAACCCCCAAACAAAAATAACTATTTCATGCATTAATCCATTTAATATCGACGTGGTATAGTGGTTAGCAAGTTCGTTTCACTAGATCATTTACGACTGAGTAGTGAGTTCAATCCTCACTAGGTGCTCCTTACTCTCGGTCTTGGACTATATTCAAGCAACGCTTAGTAAATAACCATACCTTTAGTTTGGAATTATTAATTACTTATTACTGAATAAAGTTTCTTATTTCATTCATGTTCTTTGACACAGGTCATCATCCAATCTTCTGTAGTTTCCCGGTATCTTTGAAGACCGATGGTTGTGGTTTAATAAGACTGTTCTAGTTGAACTAATCCTCTGCCTCTTTCGGATCAATACACATGCAGACAATCAACATCAGCCTTCGGATGATGCATTCGCTGGCAATTGAGAAGCGTTCTCGTTTTGACATCCGTCCGCTTCATGTCAATTATGAATGTTGAAACTGTATTGCACCACAGGGGCAGCGAAAATATTTATGGCTGATATTCTGTATCTGTCTATATTTCTGAAATGAGGTATTATGTACACCATTTACATTATTCGGACTATTGTCCTCATCTTTGTCACCATATTTATTACAACGTTTTGGACGATGTACGCTGCAGCCTTCTTCAAGTGGTTTGAATGTCGAACTAAACCCTTTATTTCGCTCACTGGGGTAGACAGTTCTAGTTCCACGTGCCATGTTTAACGGATGTCAGTTATCAGTTATCTCCTGTTAATTCCTCTCTCAAAGTTCTCCACTGCCTTAAACAGGTATTGAACTCACACTTTTTGGGTGTAGTCGCTTGATCTAACTAACGCCTTTATCCACTGTACCATGTGTTCTTGAGGAAATAAAGGGTTCAGTTCGATATTCCAACCACCTGAACAAGTCCGGAGCGTACAACGGCCGAAACGTTGTAATAAATATGGTGACAAAGATGAGGACAATAGTTCGAATAATGTAAATAGGGCTGATATTCTGTTTTGTGAATTCTGATCGGTATTTAACAGCAGACGAACACGCCTGTAGTATGCTTTAAAAAAAAACAACCTTTATCTTTTATTTGGGTCTGCTTTATTCCTTGTCGTTTGCTGACCCTTATGTATTCATAGGCTTCTCCTTGTTCCAGTTCCCTAATCTTTGTGACAAAATCAAAGTCTAAATCTATTGACTGTATTTCTGTAATTCTCCCTTTCTTGAATGTTACTTTTACACATTTATCGAAATTGAAATCCATTGCTGTGATCTAAGTATGATGTAGTTTTCCACAGTTCCATGCTATATTTAAGGACATTTACTAACGCTGTACATTTCCAAGGACTTAAGTATGCAAGAGGTTGTCACACCACTATCAAAGACTTTACAGTAATATATCCAAGCTGTACTGAGATTTATAGTTTTTTTTCCTGTAATTCTGCAGGATCATTTTGTTTATCAATAGTTGATCTTTTCAACCCCATGAACCTCTTCGACGTCCCTTCTGTTCCAGGAGAAGAATTTTGTTTTCTTCGAAAAAAGAGTAGAGTTCGTCGGAGCAGGCAGGGTCCTTTTGTGGACAGACATGGATATAATTTTTTGAATCATCTGTTTCATCTGTTATTGGTAAGAGATATGTAATAACTTAAGTGATACATTCTGAAATTTCACTGAGGTTATTAATTAGCATTGATAAAATTTTCGCAAGATTTTGGTAACAGATGACAGAGTCAAAAGTTGGGTACATTTTAATTTCCTGGGGGTTTCTATTTTGGGAATAGAACTTGCCTAATATTATTCTAGGTTATATTTTTCATTCTTCTACAGGTTTATCCTTCATTCTTTCTTCTTCTCGTCTGATTCCCTCTGCATTATGATTATATTCCTTTGCGTTGCTCCGAATATTCTCTTCAATAGACGGTGACATTTTGACTTATGCAACTTCGTCTTCCAATTGTACTTGGGTGTACAATTTTTGGTAGTTCTTTAAGGCTTGGGATACAAAATAATCCCTTCAATGGGTTCTATCGGAATCTTTTCCAATCAAATCTAGGCGTTCAACTACGACTGGAATTATTGAGGTCCTCATGTTTCAGCTTCAAAATCCTTGCATTTTGGTAATTTTTCGAAGATCTTCAAAGATACATTACAATCTGCCATGTCAATAAGTGAGGAAATTATTATTGTTAATCTTGTCATTATTATTATTATTATTATTATTATTATTATTATTATTATTATTATTATTATTATTATTATTATATTTTTATAATAATATTTCGATTTCTGCTATGGTCACACTTCCTACCAAGTCTGCGGGAAGACCTAAGGCAGGTAGTGGTGTGGTGTTATGGCTCCATATGATTTGTTTTTCTAACTCACATAGCATCACTAGCGTCACATGGACAAAATTTTTCTTAGTGTGTGAACTTTACTTATGAAGACAATTTTTTGTATTTCTCTTAAGCTGAGATTTCCAGGGATTTTTTCAATGCATTGTTGTGTTCCTTTTTTATCATTCCAAGCGCACCTACTATGACTGGCACTATTCTCGTTTTCTATAATAATAATAATAATAATAATAATAGTAATAATAATAATAATAATAATTATTATTATTATTATTATTATTGCACCAGTTTCATTATAATTGCATTATTCTCTTTTCCTTTTTCTATAACTTAACTCCTATTTTATTTATTTTAATAATTGTACTCCAAGCAAGCCCCCCTCCCCCCAAAAGCCCCACTAAGACGCAAGTGGGGATACTGGGTGTGGAAGAATATAAGAAAAATAAAAATAGTATTAAGGAGAGAGAACAGTAAAAGAGAGGGAATTAAGAAGACAGAAGATAATGATTGACATTGCATTTAACGTTTTTCAAGATCAAAGTTGATTGGAAAGCAAGCGGACGGAAGCGAAAAGTGCGAGAAAAGAAACTGTTAGCGTAGAATTTATTCTTGCATCCAGTTATTTCAAATTTAAAATGATGAGACCTTACTGCCAATCTAGTACAGCGCTCAAATTAATAAAGTCTAAATACCAAAGAGAAAAGAACAACACAAATATTACCTTTTGAAGGAATTTATAGAAAAGGCACAGGAAAGGTACATTAGGGCGGTAGGAAAGTGACTGGAACTGAGATGCGAGATCAGGACCGATAACGTTGCATATTCTTCTTTAGACATTAACAAGAATCTCCAAATATATTGCAGAAATACCAGACCAGATGTAACAGCAATGCATAGGCGAATGCTAAACAGAAATTATAATAATAATTAAATAAAATATACTTGTACTAGATCTTTGTAGAATAAAATTGACAACCAAAAACGGCAAATATTTATTACTCATTAAGGTGTTATATTGCGTCTTTAAATCAAGTGACTGGCCAGATAATGATGTTATTGTTGTTTTTGTTATTAATAATATTATTATTATTATTATTATTATTATTATTATTATTATTATTATTATTATTTTGTTGGTGCCGCACATCGACGTAGTCAATGGAATTCCCGTTCTTGGGGCATGTTGTCAACAAGACTCATCAAAACTCAAGAACTCTTCCAAAATCATTCGTAGAATAAATGATTAGTTTTTTGGAGCTCTACAATCTTCGTGTCGATTCCAATTTTCTCTAAGCCCCTTTTCAGTTTTCTAAGTGGTTTTCTAGTCGCCCCCATTACTACATAAATTAATAATACATCCATGCTCCATAGCTTCTTCAGCTCCCGAGCCAGATCCTGGTATTTGTCAATTTTTCAGTTTCTTTGGAGTCCACTCTTGTATCATATGGAATAGCAAAGTTAATAATTTGACAGTGGCTATTTTTATCTATAAGAATATTATTACTATTATTGTTGTCGTTGTTGTTTCGCCTTTATAATTAGTATACTTTCTTTTCGCCGATTTCTTTCAACATTATTAATATTAGCCCCGAGGTGTATTATTGGTAGTAATTCTAACGCAACTATTTTTTGTTCTTTCTATGGTGCCTCCCGATGTTTGCAAACTCATTTCCTGTGCACGAACAGAGACTCGTGCAAAAGCATTTATGTTCACATCTTCTCATTTAAACATATTTGCTTTCCTATTTAATATAAAACGGAATAAGCGAGCCAAAATGAAGTGGTTGGATGAAGAGGAAAATGGGAGGGTGTCGGCTGCTTGCTGAAGAGAGAGCAGTGGGCATTTTATGAATATTACAAAAATTGTTTTCGTATGCGCTGAGATGGCTTCACGCATGCGCGCCTCTACGCACCTCATATATATGTAAAATTCATTTCCGTTTTTTGTATGACTGTCCGTTCATCTGATAATAACGCTAAAGGTGCAAAAAATAACTGGTCTGATTAGACGGGAATTTTACGAGTTAACTAATTGAAAGTATATATATATATATATATATATATATATATATATATATATATATATATATATATATATATATATATAATCAGCAACAACCCTTGATAGTTCACAGCTGAATAAAGTCGTATTCCTTTCATGAAAACGATATATATGTGATTAAGTTTTGATAGGGGCTGACACAATGATATCACCAGGATATTTGTATTTATTTCGCTAATGTAGATAATGAGACAATCTGGATATACTTATTCAGACAATGCGTTTCACCTCTTATAGCTGGCGTCTTCCAAATTCTCTTGTATATACATGTCCCGTTAGGACGGGAGAGATCACAACTCTCCACAACTTCCCATCGTTTTTAGTTCTTAGCAATGTCTTTTTTTTTACTATTCCTCCCACGCCCTAAGTTTCCATCCATTTACTGAAGCTCTTTAGACAGGTTACTCACTGTTTACCTCTCAGTTTTACCTTCAGTATGCCCTGTGAGTGTCAAATTTTCCAAACACTCTTATCTTATTATGTACCCTAGAGATGTCAATTCTATTTTTCAAAGTGTAAATGTCCTTTTTTCCCACTAAAAAACTGCTCTTTGATTAACGTCTAGCGGTAGAACGAGATATCCGTTGTTTCAATTCTCATCTTCAATTTCATATGTATATTTTTAAGCGTTTCACCCCAAGCAAAGCGGGAAGCCACTAGCACGCAAGGGGTTACAGAGAGTTGGAGCTAGAGCAAATAGGAGTGATAGAGGAAAGGATGAAGAGAAGGATAGGGGATAGATCAAGGCATCTGGAGACGTCGATTGACATTACATTTGAATAGTTGGAGATTATAGCTACCAGGGAAACAGGAAAAGGGTAGGGAGTTCCACAGGCGAGAGGTGCGAGACATGAAGCTGTTGGAGTAGAAGAGACGGCTACATTTAACAGTTTCGATAGTGAAAGGGTGAGAGGGAGATACCAGCCTAGTTGAACGCTTAAATTCATGAAGTCAGGGAACCGACGAGAGCAGCTCATCGGAGCAGTTACCGTGAAAGTATTTGTAAAAAAGACAGAGGGAGGCCACGGCACGTCTGTGAGAGAGCGGATGCAAACGAGATGCAAGATCATGGCCAATTGCACTGCATATCCGTCTTTGGATTTTATCAAGGATTTTGAGACAAACAGAAGGGGCTACAGACCATATATGGCAGAAATACTCCATGCAAGGGCGAATGGTTGATTTGTAGATTTGAAGGATCGACTCCGGCGAGAAATATTTTCTGTCGCGGTACCTGCAGGCAACTTTCCTTGCGGTGGACGAAGCTATGAGGGAATTCTCCAGCATCCCCTGCCAATTTGTTTCTAAGGAAATATTTCTTTTCTTTCTTTCTAAGTAAATATTCCTGCTTCTTTGTTTAGCTTTGAGAAGGTATTTTCGATCATCAAGCGCGTCTTCGGATTTTTTAATTTTTTTAAATATTTGTTATTGTTCAAAACATATATATATATATATATATATATATATATATATATATATATATATATATATATATATATTGTGTGTGTGTGTGTGTGTGTGTGTGTGTGTGCGCGCGCGCACCGCGTTCCTGATCAAATCAAACTCATGAATGATTATATTGGACATACCACTACATGCCTATCGAGAAGACTCACATTACAACTCTCTGATCATAGTTCAATTATAATCCATTTAGACACACACAGAATCCTACCAAACTCCATATGCAATACACTTGTAGAAAATAACATGTTAATAGTCTCATACACAAGTAAAAAAAATAAAAAAATAATGGAAGCACTGATAATAAAAAAAGAAAATGTCAACACTTAATAATATAAACTATGAACATGGCCACAATGTGCTGGCCGTGATTGGAAAATAAAACAATATTATAACTATAGATGCATACATAAAAAATTCATACATTCAGTTAAAAAAATAATCATCTCCGATAATGGCTTAAACAATAACTCAAAGCGCTCGGATATGAAGAACTTTCCACACATAATATCTAGAAAAGAAAAGTTAAAAAATTAGAAAAATGAAATAAAAATTTTAATCACATTATCTTGTCAGCCATATTTAATGAAACTTGTATAAAAGAGGGATTGCAGTTATATATATATATATATATATATATATATATATATATATATATATATATATATATATATATAAGCAATTCATCGAGTTTTAGACGAAATCTCAACAGAATGCAGAAAGCACTGGACGGCCGTTTCATCCTATATTTGGGACTCATCAGCGGTGCGCATCCTCTACCAGGAAATGCAACTGTACCCCGGGACCCGGTGAGGAAGAGGTAACGAATTAAACTCGATATAGTGCCGCTCATTCACACATTCTAATCATTCTAATGCTCTGGATGGAGCGGCTTGGTGATAGTAGTCGTGGCTCTCGGGGGCACTGTCCTTGGTTAATGGAACTTGGATGAGTTCCACCACGGAATTTGTGAATGAGCGGCACTATATCGAGTTTAATTTGTTACCTCTTCGTCACCGGGGCCCGTTGGTATGACGTTTGCTTGATAACGTAACTGTCCGGGTTTCAAACGTCGAACAAGCTACAATAATCGAGAGTCGCATATCGTTCTGAGACGATTTCACAACAAACTAATCACAACCCACTCTCTCTCTCTCTCTCTCTCTGTCTAGTATCCATTATATGAGATTTACGTCAATTATTTTCATTTCTGTAACCCGTTTCTTTTCTATACTATTCCTTTCTGCTATGTAAAAGACATTAACAATTCAACCATTGAATAGTTGTTTGTCGGCTTACTGCAGATATATTTTTTTCGTGCATTCTAAATTTCTTAGCACAGACTCTCCAGCTGTGTCTACATCTTCAGCCGACCGTGAATGGGTGAACATCACTTCTGCTTTCTAGATCAAACCAAACACAACGTGGGCAGGAAGCAGGATTAAACCAGTGGACCGGTCGAATGATCTACGGATGCTCAGGGGACATACGGCCACTCCCTTAAGTTCGGTTAAGACCGAGTAGACACCTCAACCCATAGAGTAAGACGTCGGAGGTTGAGGGGCTGGGGCGAAAGTGGTTAGAGCTGTCCAACCTTCTTTCTACTTTACGTAAATGATCTGCCTACAAACCCTTTCCTCACTGACGAAACGTCGCAAGCTTCTCACTGCTCTATCGCTATTCCTTAGTTCCACCAGTTCTAACCTAAACGTCTACGACGCGACAAGCCACCCACATTTTAGCGAACTACTCTCATTCCCATCGTGTTCCATTGGTGTGATGTAAGTTCCACTCGAGCAGTTTTTCCCACAAAGCAGCGATTTTGGGGAAGAACAGACTCCCAAGGGGATGCTCCCATGATGACTACAATCTTACTCTGTTCATGTATAAGGTTAACCGCTATCTGCATAAACTGTACCTCTTATTCTGTAACCCTTTGAGTGATTCCCAAGCATTGTACATGGTGAACATCATTATATATATATATATATATATATATATATATATATATATATATATATATATATATATATATAATAATAATAATAATAATAATAATAATAATAATAATGAAAGCGGAGTCCTTAGAAATCAATATTTCTAAGGACTCCGCTTTCTTTATTACATTTTGTTCTTACATTGATCTCTCTTTGGATTTATAACCTATTTAGAATTATCCCTGTTATCAATAACATTATATATATATATATATATATATATATATATATATATATATATATATATATATATATATATATATTTAA
The DNA here is from genome assembly GCA_964036315.1 of Acanthosepion esculentum. Taxonomy (NCBI): domain Eukaryota; kingdom Metazoa; phylum Mollusca; class Cephalopoda; order Sepiida; family Sepiidae; genus Acanthosepion; species Acanthosepion esculentum. Next base: position 31,132,074 of record OZ038496.1, read on the forward strand.
AATTTAAAGAAAAATTAAATTACTGACCAAATATTTACGAAACCAGTACCTAGTTTCCACCTTCTTCTTCGAAGTATTCCTCATGCTTGCTGCTTGCACACCGCTTGCTCTTTGTTGTGTCATTCAGTATCGAATTTAAATATATATATATATATATATATATATATATATATATATATGTTTAAGATTTTTAAAAAATTTTTCGTGTGTTATTATATTTTTTCTGGACCTAGGTTATATAAAAAGTGTCCAAAGGTTTTGTACGTCCGAGCGCTTTCGGTTATACTTTTAGCCATTATCAAGGATGGATTTTATTTTTACTTTTAGCTGAATGTATGGAATATTTTATGTATGTACAGTAACTATCTGCCACTTACTCGTTGATAATACAAATATAATACCCTCATTCACGTGCGCATGCAAGCTTGATATTCCCAAGTGGTCACCCATGTAGGTACACACCAGGCTCGACGCTGGTTAACTTTAGAGATCGTGCAAGAACCGGTGTTTCAACTTGATATGGCCGTAAGCTTCCTCTATCATGAGTGGCTATTGAGTCTTCTGCTGGTTTAAAAAATAGCATATATTATATAAAAATATTTTCGTAAATAATTACGTATTACAATTGTATAGTCATTATTTTATTAGTATATAATGGTCCATCCAATATTTAGTTGATTTATTCAACTTTAATATTGCCATGTATTCAGTATAATAAGCATCATATATAGATGTTTCACATTTTTAATTTTACCTATAGGCACCTTTAAGAAGCTTCCTGAATATAAAAGAAAATTAAGAGAATTGTTTCTGATAACTTGATGTCTACTTCAAAAAATCGGAACATCTCATTTGGTTACCTCCATAATACAATTTTCGCTGACATATTTTCTACGATCGATGGATGGCATGTCCAAGCGCCAGTTTATCTCGACATGAAAAAATAAACCACCCACCCCCACCTTCTGATCTCATTTTCTTTTCTATTTTAGCGTAGATCTGACTTTTAATTGGTTAATCTAGACATACCAACAAATATATTTTTAATTCTGACCTTAGGCATCCCACCTTCAACTTCCGAAAAGGGGTAACGATTTGGTTTTAAATTTCCCTGATAAATCATTTTTATCACAAGTTATCTACCATCGCCTGAGGAAGTACAATCATAGAATTGAAACATGATAGCTTTTATGTAGCGATGTAAAATGTTTTTATTATAATCTATTACAGCCATTCTCAACCTTTCCTCCATCATTGACCCCCTCGGCTTTATGTATTTCTCCATTTACCCCCTACAAAAAATTCATAGCCATCATAAAGCATTGATGTACAATTTCGTGACTAAATGAATGAATGATTTTCTCATTCAAAATACTAAGTTTTTTTTAGTCAAAATACTGTGACTAAAAAAATACTAAGCGGCACACAAAATACTGATTTCTGATTTCGTACTAATCTACTAATTTTTTAGTATAAGTTAATACTCTGTATAAAATTCAGTATTTTTATTAACGTTTGTAGTCATTAATAAAAATTATTCATTTTATCCGCTGTATTAGTAGATCTACAAATTAATACTAATCATAATCATTCATTCTAAAAAAAATTTTTTTTTAGTATTTTTGTTTTTGGCAATTTAAAAAATTTTTGGAAAATACTAAATAAAATTTTTTTTTGAATGAATGATTATGATTAGTACTGACTAATTTGTGACTAAATTTGTGCAAATTAGTCATTAGTAAAAATACCAAAATATTATTTTTTAAATTATCAGGTACTTCAATTATTTACCCCCGACTCTATATAATTTTTTACCCCCTAGGGGTAAATTTACCCCTGGTTGAGAACCTCTGATCTATTATAATAAAAATATTATAATAAGATATTGCTCTACTTTGTATTGAGCACTTTTAAAAAAAAAGTAAATGCTACGAAGTGTGGATTTTTACTCCATCTGCTCTTTCTCTTAATTGGATAAAAAAAATATATACGCGGCGGGAGTAATGGATAGCGGCTCGGATTAAGGAATCGGAGAGCCGAGTTCGAATTCAGCTCGAATTCATTACATTCACTGTTAATACTCTTCTCCCCCCAACTATGGGTAAATAGTAGGACTGACTGGGTTCTATAGCCTTGGATAGCAACTGGTCTAAGAGAATGACAGCACAGAAGGAAATGGCAACCTACTACAGGAAAAAATCTGTCTCGTCAATCATGCGTGATACATCATGCTTAGGACATCATGTATCTCTTGATAACTGACTGATATGCGCACATTTTGACAGTTTGAAAAAATCCACGTTAATGTGCCAGTTATGATAAAATCTTAAGTGATCGTTTAAACAAAAATATAAGTCATATTTCATAGACTCAGTAGTTCGGTAGAGCCGTGTATTTGTTAAAATATACGGCCAGGAATCATAATGCTACCTCCCGTCGAAAAGAAATAAAATACAGACGATAGGGATCGGATGAGAGAACAATCTTTGAAGAGCTTAATACATCTTAACCCCAGTTCGATTTTCTACAATCATTATACGTAAGGCGATTAATCATGCCAATATTTGCTAAATCAAGATGGACTCGGCATAATACATTTCTCTATGTACATATTTTCGTTTCTGGGAGAGACCCGAGGAGAATGG
>OZ038496.1:31139718-31212218 GCA_964036315.1 Acanthosepion esculentum
CCTTTTGTCGGGAGATGTAAGGTTTTGAGGACCATGGAACCACCTCTTAATTGCTGTTGTTCCCAGGTCCATCTTGAACCAGGATAGTAGCATCTGTTAGGCTTCCGACTATGGACAAGTAATGAACACACAAATAAAAAAAACACTATGGAAGTATAGAAATTTATTTTTATACTAACAATACCAGCAATGCATTTTTATATTAAAATATTACCATATTTATAGTAAAATGACCAAACAGCAATGCATTTTCAAGTAAAATGACTAACAATACATTTTATAGTAAAATGACCAACAATACATTTTATAATAAAATGACTAACAGTACATTTTATAGTAAAATAACCAACAATACATTTTATAGTAAAATGACCAACAATACATTTTAACTTAAAATGACTAATTATACATTTTATAGTAAAATGACCAACAATACATTTGATACATTTGACCAACAATATATTTTATAGTAAAATAACCAACAACACATTTTATAGGAAAATAACTAATAATACATGTTATAGTAAAATGACTAACAATACATTTATAGTAAAATGACCAACAATACAATTTATAGTAAAATGACCAACAATACATTTTATAGCAAAATGAGCAGCAATACATCTTATTTGCAGTTGAAACCATAAAATTCTCTTCAAAATATTTAGATTTCGGCAGTGAATAACCCCTAGAGGTGTTGATATGCCGCTAAACAACATCATCCAACGAAACAATCATCTATCATGTATTCAATTATGAAAGCATAATAACATAGCATATTTCTATTACTTCAAAGCTCCCAAGACAATTAAATTTCAGCAATAAATGACCCATAAGGAGTTGGTGTGCCGTTAAATAAACAAATCAAATGGTTACTGGAGAGAGAGAATATGTTGACAGATATTTCGTTGAAAGTCACTCAGCTTTCTACACGATCCCATAGTGTGGAAAAGAAAGAAAGATGTTGCTGTTCATCCAATAGTTGAATATCAGGTAATGCCTGCCTTATATATATATATATATATATATATATATATATATATATATATATATATATATATATATATATATATATATATATATATATATAATTATTTATTTAAAAATTATAACATAAATATGTTATAAAATCACTACAAAACTAGCCATTTTATTTCGACACCTCCGGTGTCTTATCAAGTGATGATGTTGAATATAGAATAAATGGTTTTAAAAGTTTCAAATTAATTAACGAACCTTCGCTAGGGGTAAACGCTGTTACATAAGCTAGAATGACCAATCAAAATACAAGTATATGAGAATTCAAAAAATTTTACAACGAAGCAAGTTTATCATAGATATTAAAAGCTTTAAAGTTGGGGTTCTAGTAAAATAGAATATGTCCTAACTAATAAGTATTAAATTATATGATAAAATTTGAAATTAAAATTAAAAGTAAAAAAATACCCATTTAGAAATCTAAATCTAATCTCTATTAAGTTTAAAATTATAGAATTACTGAGGAGAAAATCAAAAATACATATGTTATTTAATTTATTTTTTAATTGAAATTACGTTAAAAAGGATGTTGATAGCTTTAGACAGAAATGTATACATTTTAATTCAACGAGTGTAACTATGATGATCACCTCTCAGGTAAAACAATCCAAACACATTCAGGTTATAATACATAAGCGCCCAGACATATTTATATATATACACACACACAAAAAAAAACGGTGATGAGACACGACCGTTGATAAAAAAACTGAAAAAAAAACTGGAAAAAAAACGAACACACACACACACACACACACACACACACACACACACACGCACACACACAACTAAACGTGCATGCACTTTCCCTACACATAGACATCGATAAACACATGCACATACATCCACACACACACTGACCTAGACAATCTGACGCAATAGCCAAAACATATTCGGGGCTTAATATGTTATTAAACGAATTCTAACTACTTATTGAAATATAACTAATCTGGGCAAATATACATAGATAAAATTAGTAAAAAAATAAAAATAAAAAAATAAATTTTCAAACAAATAAATATATATAAACATATATATATATATATATTTACCATATAGTTTTCCACACACTAATTGAAAAAATAAATAACTACCTCCATATATAATCGTAGAGTCACACATATATACATACAGACCTACACACATATATATATATATATATACATATACAAAGCTACACGTACCTACATATATATATATATATATATATATATATATATATATATTATATATATATATATATATACGCATACAGATACGCATATACACACATACGCACATACATACATAAGCACGTATAAATATATCGACCCATACAGCAACGTAAAAAGTAAATAAAGCAAATAAAAATATATATACACAAAGATGCACATATGTACAAATACATACATACATACATACATATATATATATTTACATATATATACATACACACGTATACATATATGTATATAAACTAAACACATAAACATACATTTACAAATACACTCATATACATGAAAAATCAAACAAACGTAAATTAAAACTATATAAACATATATACATATATATATAGAAATATAGTCTTAAGATGTGCTATATTTATGGGATAAAGTGCTCAATATCAGAGACAGAGCGTGTGTAAATATAAAAGTGAACTCATAAGTCAACACTTAGAGGCGACAGTCTGTCACATTCTAGATGCTATCGTCAATCTACCAGTGGTGTTATTTTTCTCGGCTATTTATATATACGGGTCAGTAGTGCATTATGGGTAGTCTATTTTGGTGGTTATTTTACCGGAAGTTTTTGTTTATTTATTTATTTGGGTTTAATTATTTTGCTTGTTTTTACTTATTTTTATTTTTTATTATTTTTTTTTTTCTTAAATATTTTTTTTATTTTTTTATTTTTATTAATGATCGGTGTTTTTATTAATGTAGTAAAAATTTGTTTATATAGGTTATTTAATAGTTTTGCTTTTGTTTGGGAAGATAATTAAAGCTATTTGTTCAATTTTGGGGTTGATTGTTGTAGTTTCTTCTAACTATTATTTTGGCGGGAACAGTTTTTAATTTGTTTATTATTTCATGTATTTGTTTGCATTGATTATCTTTATTTGTTTTTTATAACGGCTAGTTTATCGGTATCGGTTGTTAGTTTATTTATATATTTGGATGTATTTAGATCAATTTATTTTAATTGTTATTATTTATTTGTTATACTGTATATTTTCTCTTTTTGGTTTTCGACTTTTTAAGTAACGTAGTATATTATTTTTTATTCATTTTTTATCGTTATATAACAGTTATAGCTATTTTTTTCGTCCGATTTTTGGTTTGATTTTTATAGTTTAACTAATATTTTGGTCATAATTGTTTGCTAATTTGTTTATTATTTACTTTATTTATTGATTTTGTTATTTTTTATTCTATTTCGACTATTCTAACTGGTGTGATTTGGTAATTTGTTTGGATTAATTTATTTTGCTTATTGTCATTTTGTTTATTTATTTATTTATTTTTTGCGTTTTCGATTTTTAAGTAACGTAGTAAAAATGTGTTTTCATGTCTGCATTTTGTGATGAGCTCGGATCTTTTATTTAATAATTTATTCTGGTCTGGGAAGGTAATGATAGCTATTTTTTCCTCCAAGCAAAGTTTGCAAGTTTTTGATTGGTTGTTGTAGGCTGATGATCATTTCCTTATTTTCCAAGATATATTTGGTGTGGTCTGCGTTTTGTTTTTAATCTCCCAGATATACTTAGAAAGCATTGTGCTGTTCGCATATTTACTATTTGTGAAAGATGTTTTGTGTACATAATTTCTTTGTTTCCAGGGTCCTTCAGTTACTCCTATGTATACTTTTACTTCATTATCTGGTGATTTTATCGTGGCTTGGTATATTACGTTGTTTTGTAAACAATTACCGTTTAAGGGACACTCGTTCTTTATTCTGCAGTTGCACGTGGGTTTAATTTGTTCGTGTGGTTTGTTGATAATTTTCCTGTTGTGCTTTTTTATTATTTGTGCCATGTTCTCGGTGCAACTGTAGCTGATTTTTACTGTGGTTTTGTTGAATATTTTGTGTAGGGTGCTTGATTCCGGGAGGTCTTTGTGTAAGAGTTTGAATGATATTTTTCCTACGTTTTTTTTACGTTTTTGCTGTACGGTGGGTTGGACCATATGATATTTCTTTTCCTGTTGGCCTTTTTTGTGTTCTGTGGTGAGTATGTGAGTGTTGCTGGGAATCCGCTATCTTTTAGGGCTGTTTCGTATTCTTCCTTAGCTTTGTTAAATATAGATTCAGTGAAGGAATTGTCGGAAAGCCTGCGGTTAATCGATTTTGCTATCTGTTTTATTATAGAAGGCGGGTGGTTGGAAGATGTGTGTATATAGAGTGGTTTATCGTTGGGTTTTCTGTATGGTTTGTATGTGCCTTTTCTTAGCTTGAAGGTAACATCTGGAAAATCTACTTCGTTTAGGTTAGTTTTTTTATCTATGTCGAATCCGTTATTTTTGAAAATCTTTATCATTACTTTTCTAGTTTTGTCTGTGTTTTGTTTGTTACAGTTTCTTAAGATTATGAGACCGTCGTCCGTGTAGAGTCCTCTGTCATTTCTATCTATTATTTTGCTTAGTTCGTGTTGTAAATAAATACCTACGATTTCGCATGTCTTTGCACCGTCAAAGCTTCCCATTGTAGTGTCAAATATCCCATCTTTCTTTATCCATGCTTCTTCATTGTGAAATAGTAATGATTTACGGGAGTGCTTAATGATGTCGATTTCGTTTGGTTTTATTATTATTTGTTGCTGAGATAAGTTGATGGCCTTATCTCACATGCGTTCTGTTATGGATGGGTACAATTCTTTTATATCTAATTGTAGGAATTGGAAATTTTGTTTGTTATTCATGCTGTGGAACCAGACAATAGTTTCTTTTGTGTTTTTCCACTGGTTTACTCCTAACTTCTTCCTAAGTTCAGAATTAATTCTTTCTAGTGTTGTTTTACTTATTTTACATAGTTCGCTTTTGGCTGGGTTTATGAGTCTGCATGCAGGGTTGGTTTTGAAATTTTCTTTGTGGTCTTTTAGTGTGATAAAAGCTTGCGCCTTGCTGATGCAACTTATTCAGTCATCTAGGTTTAATTTTTGGGAGATTGCTTTAGCTTCCTTATTGATATCGTGTTCTATTGTTTTAGGTGTCTTTTTGTATGTTTTGTTTATGTTGTTCTTGAGTAATTTATTGTGCGTAGGAGGGCTTCGTTTGTATAAATTTCTTGTTTTGTCAGCTGCAATAAATACATTTGCTGAATTGTTTATTTTAGTTATATCTTTTTTTAGTTTTTTTTTAAAAGCATCTTGTTTTTTATGGAATTTTATGTTTCTAACTAGGTCAGTTAAGTCTTTCTCGAAGTCATCTAATTCTTTTTGTTGCGAGGGCATTTTTTTTGTTTTGAAGCCGTATATTTCCTTGAGTGTATTTTTATTGTGAGGGTCCGGGTTTAAAAAGTGGGCTTTCCATCTCATTCTTTTATAAAACTTTCTGTTTTTTCAATTCATTTTGTGTTACAATTTTTTGTGTATTATTATATACTAGTGAGCAAACTCAAATGACTGGACTCACTTTATAGTTCCCCCAACGAAGGTTAACCAATCAAAAGGCGTAAAATATTCAATCCGTCTTATATAAGGGCGGCCATTTTGGTTACTCTCTACGAATGTCCAATGCGAACCTGTCAGAACAAAGATGACCAGAACAGAAAAAAGAACTACGCTCTGCTACTGAAACGAGATATCCACTGCTAACCCGAACTACGCTTTCCTACTGTCTTTGAAATATTCACTGCCAACCTCTGGATTCTATACTCAAAGACTACCGTCATCATGAACAACATTTTGGCTTATATATGGAAGGGGATGGGTATGTTTGTTAAGGAGTAGTCGAGGCTAAAATTTTCTATATTCATATTGTATTATAAATGTAGCGAAAGTGCTCTACTGCTTATCAGGAGCTGAATATGAAGAAATATTGTCTTAAGATGTGCTATATTTATGGGATAAAGTGCTCAATATCAGAGACAGAGCGTGTGTAAATATAAAAGTGAACATAGCTATTCATGCTTTTTCCTAAATTTGGAGTGTTTTAATGGTTGTTAAACGTTATTGATTTGTTGTATATCCACCCGCCTCAAAGTCGAACATACTGGCTCTCTCTCTCTCCCCCCCTCTCTCCCCCTCTCTCTCTCTTTGTTTCTAATATGTCAAAATTGTCCTTATTTTCTTCAATCTTCAATGTTTTATCAAAATGCAAGCCGATTTAACAACTTTAACCAGAGAAGCAAAATTGATCGCGCTATATATATATATATATATATATATATATATATATATATATATATATGTGTGTGTGTGTGTGGGTGTGTGCGCGTGTGTGTATAAGTATGCGTGTGTATGACTTGTTGAAAGAGATATATAGTTGTGAAGAAGAATAAGAAAGAGAAGTAAGAACGAAGAATTAGGAAAAGCTTTGAAAAGGAAAGATAGAAGGAATAAGAAACTGCTGAATTAGAGGAAGAAAGGAAAAGCAAGGAGATGAAAGAAAAGCAGAAAAATAGAAAATACTAAAAGAGAAGGCAAAACAAAGAAAGAAAAAAGAATAACAAAGATGAATGGCATAAAAACAAGAATAAGAATATAAAAAGGAAGAAGAAGAAAAGGAAGAAGAAAAAGAAAAAGTAAGAAATGAATGAATAAGAAAAGAACCAACTTTATTCCGAAAGAAAATTGAGTGATATGAATGAAAGAAGTAACGAAGAATAAGTGAAAGAAGATGAAAAATCAAAATAAGACATAAAAACAAGGGTCTTAGAGAAAAAGAAAAAAAGAAAAATTTAATTGGACAAAGAAAGAAAAAAAGACGGAAAAAGAAAGAAAAAGCAACAGAAGAAATGAAAAGAAGGAATCAAATTAGCGGAAATTTAATTAAAGGAAAAAGAGTAAAAAGAAAGCAGCAACAGCAGAAGAAGAAGAAGAAGAAGAAGAAGAAGAAGGAGAAGAAGGAGAAGGAGAAGTATAAGAAATAGAAGTAGAAGAAGAAAAAGAAGTAGAAGAGGAAGAAAATGAATGAATAAAAGTCGGGAAAATGTAAAATTTAAATTAAAGAAAGGAAGAAATGAGAAGAAATTAATAAGTAATAAAACAAATGGAGTTAAAAAAAAGGGGGAAAAGGAGAGGACCATAACTGAAAAATAAAGAAGAAGAAGAAAAGAAGGTTCACACCTTCACCTAATAAGGGTAAGAAAAAGGAAAAAATACAGGAGGTGGAATAGGGTGATGAAGAAGAAGAAGAAGAAAAAGAAGAAGAAGAAGAAGAAGAAGAAGAAGAAGAAGAAGAAGAAAAGAGGGAGATTAAGAAGAAGAAGAAGAAGAAGAAGAAGAATAAAGAGAGAGATGAAGAAGAAGAAGAAGAAAAATAAGAGGCAGAAGAAGAAGAAGAAGAAGAAGAAAAAGAGGGAGATGAAGAAGAAAATAGAGGGAGATGAAGAAGAGGGAAAATGGAAGAAGAAGAAAAAAGAGGGAGATGAAAAAGGAGAAGAAGAAGAAGAAGAAGAAGAAGAAGAAGAAGAAGAAGAAGAAGAAGAAGAAGAAGAAGAAGAAGAAAGAGGGAGATGAAGAAGAAGAAGAAGAAGAAAGAGGGAGATGAAGAAGGAGAATATGGAGAAGAGGAAAATGAAGAAGTATCAAATAGTTGAAAAAATAAAGATGAAAATAAAAGAGAATCAGAGAAAATGAGTTTAATTGAAGATTTATTAATAAACAAGACAAAATTCTAGAAAAATAAAGTGCGCCTGTGTTTGAGGGGTGGTAGTAAATCTAAATTATTCCTTGTGGCGCTAGATTCGAGATATTAACTACCATCTGGAAAAATCGAAAACTGACCCCCCGTTCTCTTGCCAGGTACCCGGCCACATCGTTATCGCCCTGCGCCGCTGTCACCTCTATCCCGACCGGCGGCCGCTTTCGGTCGACTTAAAAGCCTAATGTGAAATTAATCAAAAGTTCGACTTTTATTGATGCCTGCAGGTCGAGGGGGGATTGAAAACAAATGAAATTCAATCAAAAGTAAAAACGGTCGATGAGGTCAGAGGTTGAGACAGGAGGCTTAAAGGCGGCGATTTCGAAATTAAAAGACCCAAAATACCAACTTTTCGTAATTCGTTTTTCAGACCTTTCTTCTTCTTCTTCTTCTTCTTCTTCTTCTTCTTCTTTTTCTTCTTCTTCTTCTTACTTTTTATTTATCTTTTGTTTCGCATATTTTATTTTCTCTTTCTTTTCTAAATGTAATCATTTCATCCATTCGCTTATTCTTTCATTCAAGATTTTAAGAAAGAATGAAAAACGAATCTTTTTTCCCGTTCTACATTTTTCTTTTTCATTCGCGTAATTTAACTGCATTTTTCTTCTTCTTTCTCATTGATTTGCTTTCACTTTTTTCGTATCTTCTTTCTTTTTGATTTTCTATCCTACTTTTTTCTTTCAATTCATTTTTGCGTGTCTCTTCCATTTCCTTTCATCTTTTGTTATTACTTTTTCATTATTCTTTCTTTTTATTTATATTTCTTTCTTTTTTATATTTCTTTCTTTTCTTACATTTCTTTCTTTCTTTAAATTTCGTTATTTCTTAACATTTCTTTCTTTCTTTTCTTAAATGTCGTTCTTTCTTTTCTTTACATTTCTTTCTTTCTTTCTTTACATTTCTTTCTTTTCTTACATTTGTTTGTTTGTTTCTTTCTATCTATTTATTTATTTTCTTGCATTACTTCTTTCTCTTCCTTTACATGTCTTTCTTTCTTTCTTTCTTTACACTTCTTTATTTATTTCCTTGCAGTTCTTTCTTACTTTTATATTTCTTTCTTTATATTTCTATATTTATTTTCTTACATTTCTTTTACTTCCTTTACATGTCTTTCTTTCTTTACATTTCTTTCATAATTTTTTGCATTTCTTTCCTTCTTTCTTTACATTTCTTTCTTTTCTTACATTTCTTTCCTTCTTTCTTTACATTTCTTTTTATTTACATTTCTTTCTTTCATTTCTTTCTGTCTTACCTTCTTTTCTTTCTTTATTTCTTACTTTCTGTACAATTCATTCTTTGTTTACATTTCTTTTTTTTACATTTCTTTCTTTTTTTCTTTATATTTCTTTCTATTTCTTTCTTTTCTTAACTTTCTTATGTTTTATTTTCTCTTTCTTTCTTTATATTTCTCTCTTCCTTTCTTTCACCCAGACTTTTCTTACTCTCTCCTCTATTTTCTTTTTTTTTATTTGGTTTCTCTTTCTCTTACTTATTTCCCTTCTGTTCATTTTCCCCAGCATTTTTCTTGTTTTTTCTTTTCATATTTTATTAATTCTTTCCTATTCTGTGTATTCAGCGCAGTAACACCTCGGGTTGCGACACTCCCGACCTACGAGGATTCGTGTTTACGACGCAATCTCTATTAATCTTTCTTTCGATTCATAACGTTTGCTTCGTACATACGTGAGCCAATTTCATCACTGTTAATAAATATGCAAGCAGCTTCAAACAGTTCGTTTCGTAATATGTATTATAATTATCTCCTCCCTATGTTTTTCAGTTGCAATTATATTAACATATGTTATAGAAATGTGCTTTTATGTTCTAGGTCAGTGGTCCATTTTTTTTTCACTCATGGACCAATTTTGTCGTAATTTCTTTCCTTTTTTTTGGTAAGTTATTAGGTAAATTTAAGAGCCACTGTGGAGTAATGGATAGCGGCTCGGATTGAGGAATCGGAGAGCCGAGTTCGAATTTCAGTTGAATCAATTACATTAGCTTACGTGCTAATACCCTTGGCAAAGGTATGGATCCTTTTCTCCCCTGGGACAGACCGGGTTCTATAGCATTGGATGGCAACTAGTCTACCGCAGAAAGAAATGGCAACCTTCAAATCTACCTCGTCAGTCATGTATCGAAAGATACATGATCGCCTAAGCGTGTATCACGCATGGCACATAACTGACTGAAGTTTAGGAATTGTATTATAGAAGTAGAAAATGTATTTGATTTATTTTGAAGTAAAACTAATTTAGTGAAAATGAACTTGTATTTAACAATTAATTTCTATGTACACATAGTACACTTATGTACACTAGTAAAATAAGTCAAAATAAACCATTTCATTTTGTTTTACAATCAAAACAGCCGATAGAGTAATAGGGACGTTTACTTACATTTCATTTCATTATATGTATCATATTTATGTTGTTTGTGTGTTCCAATTAAGTTAACATACGGCATAGAAATGTTTTGTTCTGTCCGACATTATTACTCACATTGTGTTAGCATAGGTGAGAGACCTAAATGCATATTCACGGAATATCGCTTGTACATTCCGGAACGGAACTCTGTCGTAAGTTGAGGACACTCTATATATTTTTCTGCAATTTTTATTCTTTCTTTTACTTTCGTTCCTAGAGGTTATATTCGAAAACTTATTCTGTCTTACAGTAAGCTTTCTTTCTTTCTTTCTTTCTTTTTCTTTCCTTATTTCTTTCTTTCTTTCTTTATTTATTTCCGTAAAGTATCGCCTTCTTTTTTGAACCATGGCCCGTCACTACTTATCATTCTTCATTCTATACGCTTACGTGAAATTCTTTTTCGTTCTTTCTATTCTATCCTTCGTTCATTCATATTTTTTATAACATTCTTCTTTTTATCAAAAACTTTTTTTCATAATTTCTACACTTGTAGCGTTGTTTAAATTACTGGCTATAATCTTGTTTTAATTTTTCTTTTACTTGTTTAACCCATTTTTCATTCATTCATTCTTTGCTTCTTTCTCTCTTTCTTTTATTTATTTTGCATATCATGATTGTTGACTTTCTTTCTCTTTTCTTTCTTTCTTTTATTTATTTATTTATCTTGCATATTATCATCTTTTCTTTTCTCTCTTCCATTTTTTGTCTTTCTTTTCTCTTTCTTCTATTCATTTAATTTGCTTTCTCTTTCTTCCTTTTGTTCCTTCTCTTCTTAATCTATTCCTTACATTTATTTGCTTTCTCTTTCTTTCTTTCTTTCTTTCTTTTATTTGCTTTCTCTTCCTTCCTTCTTTCCTTCATTCCTTCCTTTTTCTTCCATCTCTTCTCTTCTTACTCTATTCCTTGCATTTATTTGCTTTCTCTTTGTATCTTCCTTCCTTCCTTCCTTCCTTCCTTCCTTCCTTCCTTCCTTCCTTCCTTCCTTTTATTTGCTTTCTCTTCTTTCTTTCTTTCTTTTTTATTTGCTTTCTCTTCCTTCCTTCTTTCCTTCCTTCCTTCCTTCCTTTTTTCTTCCATCTCTTCTTACTCTATTCCTTGCATTTATTTGCTTTCTCTTTGTATCTTTCTTCCTTCCTTCCTTCCTTCCTTCCTTTCTTTCTTTCTTTCTTTTATTTGCTTTCTCTTCTTTCTTTCTTCCTTCCTTCCTTCCTTTCTTTCTTTTTTTCTTTCATTTATTTGCTTTCTCTTCTTTCTTTCTTTCTTTGTTTCTTTCTTTCATTTATTTGCTTTCTCTTCCGTTCTTCCTTCCTTCCTTCCTTTCTTTTTTCTTCCATCTCTTCTCTGTTCTTCTTACTCTATTTCTTCATCTTATTTGTCCATTATCTTTTATAGTTATATTCTTGTCTTGATATGTAATTTCCCCCCTAATTAAATCATTTCTCTTAATTCTTTTTCCGCTCCCTCACCATTTTCGGCCATTTTCAAACACTTTTTTCTCGTATTATTAATTCCACGTTACCTGAAAAGGCGCGCCTCTTTGTCTTCCTTATTTTCTTTTCTTCACTGGAAGGATTTACCGTCTGGTCGCGCCATGTCATCACGATCTAAATTTACTCAGTTAAAGAATCACTCTGTCTGTCGGCTTCGTGTGCTGAAGAATTTGAAACGCAATCTCGACACTAAAAAAGGAAAATACAGAACACACACTGCCGCCTATGGCAAAAACCTAGGGAATTGGATGAATTTCGTAAGCTTCTTTCTTACTAACTAAACTAAAATCTGATGAGGGTGGAAAGGCGCAGTGGAATAAACCTGAAAGATTTTTCTCCGACAGTTATTCAAGCAAGGATCTTTTGAATGTACTGAAAAACAGTTTATAAAATTAGTTACTACATTTTATGGCTCAATACACTATTCATAATTACTATAATTTTATTACTTGTTTTATTCCATCTTATTATTGTTGCTATTTACCCCAACTCTCTGGCTCTATACACTCTTCATTATTACTATTATCTTATTACTAGTTTTATTCCATCTTATTATCGTTGCTTTTTATCCCAACACTCTGGCTCTATACACTCTTCATTATTGCTATTATTTTATTACTAGTTTTATTCCATCTTACTATTGTTGCTTTTCATCCCAACTCTCTGGCTCTATACACTCTTCATTATTGCTATTATTTTATTACTAGTCTTATTCCATGTTATTATTGTTGCTTTCTATCCCAACACTCTGGCTCTATACACTCTTCATTATTACTATTATTTTATTACTAGTTTTATTCCATCTTATTATTGTTGCTTTTTATCGCAACACTCTGGCTCTATACACTCTTCATTATTACTATTATTTAATTAATAGTTTTTTTCCATATTATTATTGTTACTTTTTATCCGAAAAATCTGGCTGTATAGACTCTTGATTATTACTATTATTTTATTACTAGTCTTATTCCATCTTATTATTGTTGATTTTTATAACAATATTATCAATCGATTAATCTTCACTTTTTTATAACTCTCGACAGGTCATCGCAACTTTTCTCGCTGTTCTATGTCGATACACACTGTAGGTAAACTGTAAATCCAGAATCGATGAATCGTGGCTAATTGATTTGCCATCCCCTGAATTATCCTAAGTACGACTGTTGAAATGTTTAAAGTGATATCTCAAAATGACTGTATACTTGATTGTATGTTCCATGTAGAATTATTTCCCGTTCGTTCTGTTTATATTAATAGGCTGAGCAAACATAGCCCAGATGTGTAGGCGGTGTAATAGATAGCGTTTCAGAAGGAGAACTCGGAGAGCCGAGTTCGAATTCCAGTTGAGTTCGCTACATTCCCTTCCATGAAAATGCCCTTCGGAAAGTTATGAATTCCTCTCTCCCGGCTACAGCTATGATTTTATCTGGAAAAACGATTGTTATCTCCCCAAAATTGTTAATGCGATATTCACCCGCAAAGAGAAAAGAATATTTTACAATGCCCCAAAATATCTTTCGGCTTTAAATAAACCACAATGGGGCTGATAACCCGTAAAAAAAATCAACCAAAATATTCTGAAAAAAAAACAACAAAATAACTTTTCATTGGTTTTTCCATCAGAAAAACGATAAAATATATTCTACTATATATATAAGTGCGCACCCACTACCGAGAATCGAGCCCGTACCGTTAAAATACAACGCAAGCGTCGTACCAACTGTACCAACAGGACCAATTACGGGTTCTTTAATTTGGTACTAAAACACCACGGAATTTGTATAACGACTCTAATTCGTCACCTCTTCCTCACCGACGCCCATTGGTACAGTTGGTATAACGCTTGCGTCATATATATAAGTGAGAAAAGATATTCGGAGGATTTGAGTTAATCATAATTAAGTAATTAATAAACTAAAAAAAAAACAACCGGTTTCGTCCCAGCCTTATCAAGTTCATTTCTGGGACATAAAAAATAAACGTGTAAATTTAATTAATATTAATGATAACCAATGGAGGGGAAAAATGAATTTCAAGAAAGCTAGAGTTCAATAACATTCAGACCCAGTAAGCATTCCCTCTGTTTACAGAGGGGAGGTCCGCAGGATCTGATATACAAGGACTTCTAGAAGCTTGAGGTGATATGAGGAGTGGGACCGATAAAATCGAAAAACGGTCCGCACTAAAATCAAACACACAATTCCTACAATTTATAACATGCTCTGCCATTGAAGAGCCAGAAGTATTGATTAGTTGACTTTTCCTGGCATCCGGATTCAAAATCCTGGGGGGGGGGTAAATGTTGATTTATTCTTAGATCCAAACGTTGAGACGTCCTCCCTATGTAGTCGATTCTACAACTACACTTATATTCATAAATAACTGAATTAGGATGATGGGGGGGGGTGGCTTTGGAGGACATCCTTACGAATAGAAGAGAAAAAAGGGCGGGTAACAAATATTACCCGAACATTAGCCGAAAAATAACAGCTATTAATCGCTCGCGAAATTCGCCTCGCTAACGATTCACCCTCGGAAGCAATAAGGGGAAGACGCAAATAAAATGGACATTTTTTTTAACAAAATGCGGCTTGACCCTATGGAATTTATTGATGACATCATGGATAACAGAATCAAAAACATCCAAAGGATCTCCATTTTTAGAAAGTGTCATCTTAATAAAATCAATTTCAAGGCAGAGAAAGCTGTCAGAACAAATCATAAGCGCCCTATAAATTAGGGTCTTAATCAAATTAACTTTTTGTTGTCTGGGACAAAGAGTCCCAACGTGTATAAAGTCCCGAAAAAGTAGCCTTCCTAAATGCAGAAGTCAAAAACTTTTCACTAATCCTATGAACAAGAACATCCAAAAAGGAAAGACAAAAATCGGACTCCTTTTCTACGGTAAACTTAAGAGCGGGATGGAAAGAGTTTAATTCGTTGAGAAACAAGTCGGCTTCAGCCTCATTATTAAAGAATCAGAAGGTATCATCCATTTAACATTTCTACATTTAAGAACGCTCATAAATATATATCATCCTACCTTAGAAGTTAATGTACATTATGGAGGTTGCTAAGTGATGTAATTTAAACAAAAGGGAGTAAATACTGTTGATGAATTTCATATATATAGGGTGTATCAAAAATAATTTTTGAAACTTTGAGGGCGGGTTCCTCACAGCAAAACAAAGACAAAACTCCATATATATGCCCGCCAATACCCCGTTTTTGAGTTATTAAGTTAACACTAGACGCTAATAAATGTGCAATCCAAGATCCAATCCCAAAATACTTTTGAAAACTTTGGCGATGTGTTCCTGTCACCAAAACAAGTTAAAATGTCCATATAAACATATGTGCAAAAGGCCATAGTTGTATCTCAACACAGCAACTCATAACCAATGTTCACAATGTTCTCAGCTTGGTTCTACACATATGTAAAACGTTTATGTATAGAAATATAGGATTATATAAACAATTTTCATATATATTATTTATATATTATATATGCGCGGTACTTACTGGAAAGCGCTCAATATCAGTGATAGAGCTAACATTATTTAGTTGGATTGATGTCAGTTTGTGATTCTGGGTTTCACTCTCTCAGTTGACGATCGCAGAGAGCGTGAAACCCAGGGTATATATATATATATATATATATATATATATATATATATATATATATATATGTATATATATATATATATATATATATATATATATATATATGCATACATACGCACACACACATATACACAAACTCACGTACAGACACACGCACACACATATAATAATCTATATCTATAAAAGGCAGGATGTGTGTGTGTGTGTGTGTGTGTGTGTGTGTGTGTGTGTGTGTGTGTGTGTGTGTGTGTGTAACGAATGCACAGCCGCAATTTTCGACGGATTTGCACCAAAATTTACATGCACATGCTCCAAGTTAGCAAAAAGGCCAAGACCGACTTTGCATTTCCCAACTCCCATCGATAGTGGAAGTAATCGTTTTTTTTATGCCTCTACTGCGGTTTTCATGTAGTTTGCGGCCATTTTCTACTGACCAGAGTGAGAGCCTATAGCTGGCTGCCACGAATAGGCAGGGAGATTCTATTGGCCAGCGTGAGAGCCAACAGCTGACTGACACGAATGTTAACTAGCATGCTAGCATGCAGGAAAAATCGATAGCTGGGGAAAATTTTAATCTGCATGGCACTTTACTCCAATTGGCTCATTCGCTTGCTTAACTCAACGTTGATTCTGATTCCGCAGAACTGGGTTGGGTGTGAAAAAGTATTTGTTGTTAACATTCTTTTTTCATTCGGTTTTTCCAGTTACGAGTCCTTTTTTAAAGCTGATCGTTTTGTGTTCATTTTATTTAGTTCATTTTTCGTAACAGATTTAATGTTTTGACATCAGAACATGAATTTTGGGTCTTATAAAATTAATGTTGATTTTTTTACCAGAGCTCATATTGTAATTTTGTTGTTATTGTTGTTTTTCTCTAGCACTCTGTATTACGGGTTCCCATATTGTATTTATTTCTATGCTTGGCCGGCTTAGGCGATTTTTGTAGCCTCGCTTATGCGCTGATTCCTTAAGTTTTCGTATTTTCCAGTGATCTTTATCTATTATTTCACTTCCCTGCCACAGAGGGAGATGACCTTCCATTTTTGCCCATATGTAGAGAGCCATGCCTGACTTTTCTATTTACGGCCAGGTTTCGGAAACAGAAAAATCAGATGTGACTGGCAACATTTAATAAATTTATATATAGTTTCTAATACCAGGTGCTATAAGCTTGTATGTGTGGGTGGTGTGATGGATAACGGCTCGGATTTGGAAATCGGAGAGCTGAGCTCCAATTCTAGTCGGGTTCGTTATATTCACTTACACGCAAATACCATTGGGAAAGGTATTAATCGACCTCTTCTCCTCCTAGCTATGGGTTAATTAGTAGGACTTGTATCAGTAAATCATTATTATCCACAAAAATTTACAATATAAAATATTTTCTGGTTTTAAATAACCTGCAAAAGGTTCATAAGCTGTAAAAAAATCAGTCAATCCAATATATATATATATATATATATATATATATATATATATATATGATTTAAGATTTAACACACAGAAGATATATATATATATATATATATATATATATATATATAGTGGTCAATATTAAAAATATTAAAATAATATTAAAAATAGAGAGTTAATAATATTATATGAAAAGATTTTAAATACAATTTTATTCCGACATCGATGTTTCTTGGTAAAATTTCCAGTCTTCAGGGGTGGTGGTTTTAAACGGTATTTCCAATTTTTTCAATAAAAAGTGAAAAAATTGGAAACACCATCTCTGTACTGACGCAAGTTTGACTTTATTGAACTCCGAAATTTTATTTTTAATCACGGATTGAACAATGTCCAATGGATAGGCATTGTTGCAGAGAGTAGTAGTAATAAACCCGAGTAAAACAAAGAGTCCCAACGGGTATATAAGCCAGGAAACATCGGTTTTCAGAGAAAGGCATCATATAAGGACATCAAAAAAATGGAAAGGAAAAAGTAGCTTCCTTAGTCTGTGTGAATGTAAGGGCTGGATGGATATTTAAAGGGACCTAAGAAAAAGGTCAGTTTCATTCTCGTTATTGAAAAGTCAAAAAGTGTCATCTACATAACGAAAATTAAACATCTATTAGGATCACATAATAATCTCTTTACATGGAGGCCTATAAAGTTGTTAGCTAAAATGGGTCCTAAATGGGAATCCATTGAGACTCTATCAATTTGTCTATACATGACGTCATCGAAACTGAATTTAATACTGTGGCAAATTTCATAAGTTAGACAAAAATACCCCCTGAAATAAGAGGAGGGAACAACTGACTACGGTATAAGGCGTCAGCACATATATCAATAATATCTGTAAGTGAAAATATAAAATGGCTGGAAATATCAAAGGAACACATACGTTTGTCGACGGGTAATTCTCTATAAAATCTGAGAATTCAAAAGAATCTTTGATACAGAATGAATTGTAGTGTCCCAAAACTGGCTGTAATATAGTGACAAGTCACTTGGCCACACCATGTTGGGAAAACCCTATCATAGAGAGAATAAGTCTCAATGGGACCTCAACCTTATATATTTTGGGTAAACCATAGAGACAGGGGTGAATAGAACCAGAGGGTTTAATCAAATAAGAAATGTCAAAAGGCAAAACTCCACTTTTAATGCACTTGACTCAGTGTTTTTGAAACTTGGCCTCAGTAGTTAATGTGGAGGCAAACTTATCTTTTGGGCCTAACTGAACAAATTTAGAGGAATCCTTAAGAATCGTCATCATCTTGTTTGCATAATCCTGATAATATAGGATGACAACGCCTCGGCCTTTGTCAAGTTTTGTATGATGAAAGATTTATTACAACGTAGTGATTTTTTAATCCGATATTGTTCCTTGTGGATATATTGGAGGCCATATATATTTTATCCATGGGACAAAAAGAGTCCCAGCTGATATACAAACCAGTAAACGTCAGTTTTTCGATAAACCGAAGTGAGAGAACATGACAAAGTTCTATGAACCAAGACATCAAGAAAGGGAAGAGATGGGCTGACTTCCTTATCTTGCGTAAATTTAAGAGCTGGATGGATATTGTTAAGGGATGTAAGAAAAAGGTCCGCTTCATTTTAGATATTGAACAGACAAAAAGTGTCATCGACATAGTGATAAAACACATCAGGTCTATTAGGATCCGTTAATGAAATCTCTTCTAGAATATTTTAGCTAAAAATGTGTCATCTACATAACGGAGATAAACATCAGGTCTGTTGGGATCACATAATAATCTATCTACATGGAAGCCTATAAAGATGTTAGCTAAAATGGGTCCTAAAGTGGAACCCACTGAGACTTCATCAATTTATCTATACATGACACCATCAAAACTGAATTCAACCAACACTGGCAAATTTGACAAAATTATCCTCTGAAATAAGAGGTGGGGGCAACTGACTACGATATAAGGCGTCAGCACATATATCAGTAGTTTCAATAAGAGATATGCAGGTGAAAAGGCTAGAACTATCAAAGGAACACATAAATTTGTTAGTTGGCAGGTAATTCTGTATAAAATAAGAGAATTCAAAAGAGTCTTTGATACTTTGATACAGGACGAATTGTACTGTCCCAAAACTGGCAGTAATATAGTGGCAAGCCACTTGGCCACACCATGATGAAAAGACGTTATCATGGACAGAATAGGTTTCAATGAAGACCTGTGTGTTTTGGGGTAAACCATAGAGAAGGGGACGAATAGAACCAGAGGGTCTAATCAAATTAGAAATGTCAGTAGGCAAAAATTTTAACCCACTTGTCTAGGCGTTTTTAGAACTTAGTATCAGTAGTTAATGTAGAATCAAATTCATCTATTGGGCCTAACTGAATAAATTTAGAGGAATCCTTAAGAATCATCATCTTATTTACATCACCCTAATAATCAAAGATGACAACACCTGAGTTTTTATGAGGATTCGTAATAACCCAAGATTTATTACGACGAAGTCATTTAATAATCCGATTTTTTTTGTTCCACTTGAATTCACAGAAGGAAACAGGAGTACCCGCGTATGGATGCGCTATGTCACTCAAATTTGCCTTAAGGTCACTAACCTTGTTAACAGATTCAAGATGAAGTCTTGCCAACTGAGCAAAAAAGACTTCAAACTCTGAATAAATTTCTTCTCGCTTAATAAACGAGAAGGGATGCAAAAATCTAATACATGCGAAAGTATCAACAGCTCTAGCATGGACAGCTGGGAAGAAGAAAGATTCAGAACATTTTGACCAACACTGGGATTAGCAGAACCCCCAAACTTTTCATTAATCAAATACTGTAACTTATTCCGATGTTTTGACGAAAGTCGAGAACGACTACGTTCATGAATGTGCAGTATAATGTAAAAACGGTATCCTATCAAAAAAGGAGAGTAAGCCTATAGTGTTATTCCATAATTCATAATATTTCCTATATAATCGGACACGATCATAAGAAAGCTTACAGAGAATGTTGGAAATAAATGTTTCTTCTATTTTTTCCACTGAATGTAGATTGGCCCCTTTAATTCTAAAAAAAATCGAAAAGGGGACAGACTTTGTTGGTCAGGAAAAAATGAAGAAAAGACTTGTTAGTTACAGCAGTTCTAATTTTACATTTATTTTTCAATAACGAATTGAGTCTGCTTATTAAGTCGGGTTTATACCTAGTCTTAAAGTATTTGCAAATTTTATTAGTGGTACAAAACTTAATAACCGACATAAAGAGAGAAAAAAATTTATTTTTAATATTACCACACATGATAGCAGTTAAAAGAAAAAAAAATGAAAAACGAGTTACCTAACCGGTTTCGAACTTCGCTCAACATAAGTAAATAGAGATTAATTAATAGGTATACATTATCAATAAAAGGAATGGAAAGTATGAGAAAAAATACAGTAGAATCCATGACAACCGGACTAAGATGGCCTTCAGGATATGAGGAATTGTTTACAAAGTTCGGATGTAAGTGGTTATATTTAGATTAAAATAAAAGAACTGAAATTAGGCTTAACATTTATTTTCAATGTTTTATAGTAAACAAAATAAGCTAATGGTGAGTGAATTATAACGGAACTGATTTTAAGGAAAAAAGAAATAAATTATATAATGTTAATGAAAATTCATTAAATTAATTATGCCACGTACGCAAAAAAAAAATAATGTAATGAGGATTTTTTAATTGCTGTTGCATGATGATTCTTTCTCTTCTAATGTTATTCTCAACTTTTTCCGCATCTCGTTTTGCTTTTGTTCTTGAATTTTTTAAACGAGAGACATTATTAACTGAATGCTGGCTTTGTTTACATAACACTGACAACCTTTTTAATAGCTTTTTTTAATTTCATTCCAGGTTTCATCACGATCATGTTTTTTTATTTCTTTGTTCATTGTGACAGTGTGAACGCGGGAGAATAGCTTCTTTGGAAGATTTTATATCATAGAATGTTGACTTTCCTATGTTGAACTCAGCCATTAGTTACAATGAATTTTCACCAGCGCCTAGTCTGTTTAAAATTAGCACTTTTTGCGATAACTCCAAAGTTGTTGTTTTCCTCTTATTCCCATCATCTTTTGCACCAATACAAGCCATTAGGGTGAAATAAGCATATGCAATTATCCAAAGTAAATTTCCTGAAAAATAGAAATTTCATATCAGTTACATATTACCCAAATAGTTCAAATATATGCATCAAAATCATATACGGGTATGCGTGATTCCGGATATGAGGCACTTCGGATATGAAGGATTCCGGATATGAGGCACTCCGGATATGACCGATTCCGGATATGAGGGATTCCGGATATGAGGCATTTCGGATATGAAGGATTCCAGATATGAGGGATTCCGGATATGAGGCACTCCGGATATGAAGGATTCCGGATATGAGGCACTTCAGATATGAAGGATTCTGGATATGAGAGATTCCGGCTATGAGGTATTCTGGATATGAGGTATTCTGGATATGAGGCATTTCGGATATGAAGGATTCCGGATATGAGGGATTCCGGATATGAGGCACTTTCGGATATAAAGGATTCCGGATATGAGGCACTCTGGATATGAAGGATTCCGGATATGAGTCACTTCGGATATGAGGGATTCCGGATATGAGAGATTCCGGCTATGAGGGATTCTGGATATGAGGGATTCTGGATATGAAGGATTCTACTGTAGATGAAATCAATTAGAAGCCAAGGACAAAATAGGCTACTTATAAATAATGTAAATGTTGGTAAATCCTATTCCCAGAAATTCGGACAGGAAATACAAATCACGGCTTTGAGAGTATTGAAGAAACAGATACGTGTCTGTGCGAGCGTCTGTAAGAGGGATTGTCTAGCTGTCTTTGTAATTGCGTATACGGGGTCGGACAAAATTAGTCATACAGTTGTTTAATTAGCAGTAGTAATTACTTAAACATGTTTCACGGCGTGGGGGTGCCACAATTCAGAACCAGAGCTAACTTCGACGAACTGTTTGTTTTTTAGCATCCCGCTATCACTTTTTTTTTATCAATGTCGATTTTTGTGCAAATCTGTGCAAAAAGGGGATCACAGAGCTTATCCAGCTTCATGCATATTTTTAGAAAACCTCAACTTCTGATTGGTCAGTAAATACAAAAGTGGGCGCTACAATCCACCCACTTTTCCAGCGCGTGACCAAGTCAAAAGTTTTCCGCTTCTTTCTTCGGAGCCGATCATATGACAACGTTGATTATAAATATCAGGGTCGTTCTTCCTCTTCGTCTTTGTGATTTCATTCGCTTACAACAATGTAGCTGTTAAAGAAATCGCGTCTCGACCCCTTGCGCTACGAAAACATATTCACACAAGCACACATATACGCACGTACGAAACTTGATTACGAACCCTACATAACATTACATGCAACGGAAAATTAATTACAAGCATTACGGGTCATTCACTCCTTCAACTCTTCTGAAGCTATAAGTTTATCAACATATTTTCAGCTTTACAGAATTCTTTCAACTCTCTCACAGTGACGTCATTCGAAAGACGATAAACTACATCCGCGTCCTGGGTAAGACGATAAACTACGTCCAACAGCAAGGCCTGTGATCAGGAGGTTTTGTAGAGCGTGGAACCACCTCTTAATTGCTGGAGTTCCCAGGTCCACTCTGCACCGGGGTGGTAGCACCTGTTAGGGTCCCAGCTATGGGCAAATAGTTAACACCCAAACTGGGGTCAAAACACCATGAAAGTATGAAAATAGGTCTTAATACCAGAAATACTTTGTAAAATAAATTATTATCAGCAATACATTTTAGGCCAAAAAAAAAAAAAATTACCAGCAATACTTTTTGAAAAAAATAATATTATCAGAAATAGATTTTTTCAAGGAAAAATATTATAACCAATACATGTTTAAAACGTATTACAAGCAATAAAAAATTTGTCGGCATTAAATAACCCATCGAGGTTGATATGCCGTAAAAAAAATCTCTCATTTTGAGCGGCAAATTGATTTAACTTTCTTTGAGCTCAGATAAAAATATTTCATTAGTAAGAATTTAATTCCAGTCAAAGGGAAGTAACCCCAGTATTCGTGCATCATTACATAAAAGTAAATATCAATATTGTTTTGTTATAAAACAGTTTTGTTTTTCTTTCTTATTGTTTCATAATGATTTGGCAGTAAGGGCAACTTTGACCAAAATACGAGGGTCATTCAATAAATAAGGTGAATTTTTCAGTATAAGGACTTCTAATACAGATAGAAGCTTACTCTTTTTTATTTTTTATTTTTGTTTTACTTCTTTTTCACATGGATTTAATTTATTTTGCAGATTAATAAATAAACTTTGAGAGTTTTGGCGATTAACAAAGATGGCCGACCAAGAAGCATGCTCCAGGATTGAACAGCGGTCAGTTATCAAATTTTTGGTTGCTGAAGGGTGCAAACCAGTTGAAATTCATAGGAGAATGTCAACTGTTTATGGTGCCACATGTTTCAGCCAAAAAATGTCTACAAGTGGACTAAATTTTTTAAAGAAGGACGGAGCAGTGTTGAGGATGAAGACAGGCCTGGGAGGCCTACAGAAGTGAGGTCTCCTAAGGTGATCGAATCAGTCAATGACCTCATTCAGTCTGACAGAAGGGCGACAGTGGATGACATTGCAAGGACTTTGAGCTTATCTGTTGGGACAAACGCAGGGGTCATCAGTCAGAAGGAGTCATCTTGCATCATGACAACTCAAGGCCTCACACAGCAGCCCAAACGGTGCAGACCATCAACGAGCTGGGCTGGGAACTGCTCCCTCATCCCCCTTACAGCCCAGACCTTGCCCCTTCAGACTTTCACCTGTTTGGTCCCTTGAAAGCGTTCACGAGAGGCACGAAGTTTAAAAGTGACGATGAAGTCAAAAGTGTTGTGAGCGACTGGCTGAGATATCAGTCCAAAGTTTTTTACGCTGAGGGAATACGAAAGCTTGTGCACAGATGGGAAAAGTTTGTGACAGTGCTGGGAGACTACGTTGAAAAATAATTAAAAAAAGTAAGCTTCTATCTGTATTAGAAGTCCCTATACCGAAAAATTCACCTTATTTATTGAATGACCCTCGTATTCAACAACGTTGGATCAGACGACGTGACAGCACTCAATCCCCACCAGGTTCACTCAACTTCACACCAATGGAATTCTTTTTTGTCGGGAGTGGGGTGGAGAGGAGTAAAGAATAACTTTTAAGAGAAAACCAGTCGACGAATTAAAACCGTTTATTTTAGAAGTATTTATTGACATTGATGCGGGTCGGAATTTGTGTCGTACTGTGTGTCACAGTGTTCTGGAAAGATTCGCAAGGTTGAGGGAGGACATTTTGAGCACTGAAGAGATTAAACATTAATAAGATTAAACAAATATAATAAAAGTAAACGTAATAGAATGTAAAAAAGAAAAAAAAAAACCCAGTAAAGTGGATACCATCTTTTGGCCCACCCTGTATTTGCCCGGGTGTATATGGAAACGACAGATGGGACACTGATGAAAATTAATGCAAATGTTGATAGACAAAGGCGTGACAGTTTTCCATAATTTCTAATTTCAAGTTCGGCGCAAGAACCATTAAAAAGCTCACGGCCTGGTGATCACTTTATAAATCAATAATGACAAATAAGCCAAACACATTTAGCCGCAGATGTCCTTATTAATAAGTGACACTGCCATATTGTTCTAACGCACGGAAATACCCTACATCCACGGTCTTAATCAGCCACCGAGACAAAAGAACAGTTTGAAAAATTCTGTTAACAGGTCGTCTGTATCTTCTGGCGTGATTGTGTGCGTGCAAAGGGAATGAAACAACAATATTGTTTTTAATTGGGGTACTGTTTGTTTAGTTTAAGATATTATATTACTGTAATATAAACTGTGTTTGACAAGGTAACAGCTAAATATAGGGAGGTTTTTCTTTGTTCAAATATGCACACAGACAAATATATATATATATATATATATATATATATATATATATATATATTGGTCTTTATATATATCTCCCATTATTATGCACTGAGATCCCATTATTGATTTAATTTAATATTTTTTATATTTAAAAAAACCGGATTCGGTATTAATATATATATATATATATATATATATATATATATATATATATATATATAGGCTCCTGAAAAATTAATTACGGTTGAGCTCTTTGGCGGGGGAAGTGTGGGTTTGTAAACAGTGACTATTACAGCTATTATAGCAAGACTCTTCGGTAAATCGAATCGAGTCCTCTCCCTGTGTGTTTATGTAAAAATAAATGCTCTCAAACTCACCTTCATTCCTGCCGTGCGCGACAGCTTAGTGGTAGAATCTCCGACTGACACCAATGCAGTCACTGAATAGCTGTGATACAGCGAAACAGTCTGTCTGTGGATGACAACGCACACACATATATATATGTAATTTTAATATATAAAGGTTAATGGTCAGAGTTGAACAAGACCAGGAAACAGTACTATTAAAAAGTGATCAATACACGTGAGAAAAATATAAGTAAAATAGCATGTAGAGCATTTAACTTTATAAAAGAAAAGGTCAATTAAAATATGCGACCATGGTTTCGAACTTCGGGCGACAAATTTAAAATGACCACTTTATTTCAAAAAACACTACATAATTATCTTTAAAAAACAGGCTCATGATGATTGAGCGTAATGAAAAGGAAGGGGTAAAGGGGGTTGATGGAAAGAAAAGAATAAAAATGAATTTTAAAACTATCGCCCGAAGAGACGGTCAAGTCGAAACCATGGTCGCATTTTAATTGATTTCCTGATTTTGAAAGGGTGTGTATATATATATATATATATATATATATATATATATATATATATATATATATATATATATATATATATATTCATTTCAAGGAGGCCTTTTTAATATAAATTATTAAAAAGTTAGATCTATGATGAGAGCTTAATGCATAATAATAGATTCATATACAGAGCAATATGTATCTATCTATCTATCTACATACATACATATATACATACACACACACACACACACACATATATATATATATATATATATATATATATATATATATATATGTTAATTTACCGTTATTGCAGATTTTAATGCATGTTCTGAATTGATATTATCTATTAATAACAGGAACAATTAAACTTAACTTATATATCGGTTTGTCACTCCTTTCTAAACGCGCGAAAAAGGCGAAATAATAAAGGAGGAGAAAGACAAGAATAACTTTGAAAGATCGGGTCACAGTTGAATTTTAGGTATTATATTACTGCTATCCAAATTACCTGCACGTTGCTGCGTGTCATAACGGTGGGGGGGAATTAATCTTAATATAGTGGGGAAAAAATAAAATGGCCAATGAGCATACATCCCATAGCTAAGTTAACTTGGTGTAAATACTCAAAGTAAAAGAAGCCTAAACCTATTTTGGGTGGGGTAACCAATGTTAGATACAGAGATCCCAATATCTTGATGTTTAAACAGTGTCAAAATGCCACTCTAAGTCGGCTCCTTCCATTCGACAAATATGCGCAAGACTCCTCCAGCTTTTGCCAACCTGTAAGGAAGGGATTCGTTGCCTTTCCGTCCTGATCTTGACTTTAAGTTGAAGCTTAAAAACAAGATCAGTTGGGAAGGGTTAAACCTCGTCTCCATAGAATTGCTCCCGTCGCGTCGTCTATATCACGATTCATATAACACCAAGCATGCACAAGAACATATAGAAGTCAGCCTTAGTTAACGACGGTACCACATTGCTGCAAACAGAACTGGCCTCAAGAACAAAGAACTTGCTGCGCAGCATGCGAAATATGATGTCTACAAATGGCATGGCATACGGGAGTTGTCCGACTTTTTTAGGTGAATTGATCGGAGTATGAGCAGGGGATGGGTTTGAGTTTTTTTTTAGGAGTGTCGATTTTTGGCGGGTATTTTTGAATGTCAGCTTTTTTTTTAGGATGGTCATCTTGGATGGAGTGGGCGTTAAAAGCATTGTGACTGGAGGTGGAGCCATGATATATTTTTTCATTGAAAGGGAAGACGGTGCCGAAGAAAAGAGGCTGTTGTGTTCTTTTGAACTTCAGAGCTGAATTTAGTTGTTCTAATGTTTACTTTTTTCAAAACTTGGCTCGCATTTTATTTTCATCTCTTTCATCTTGTCGACGTAGCTGGCCGGTTCATCACACTTGGAACAGCTAAAGTGAGTGGGACTGTGCATGTCTTTACCAATAGGAGCTTCCGGGAACTGAGGTTCCGCTGACCGGAGCTTCCCTCTGCTCTTGCCAACGACCAGCCATTCACCCTTTTCCTTCTCCGCGACCCCACAAGCGGCTGACAAAAGCTTTTCGGGAGATAGAGACCGCGCATTATTCTCAACGGAGCTTTTACCACACCGATCCCAATCGTTGGCATGCCCATCACAGATGAGACCGAAACAACATACTCGACCAGAGGCGGAATTGATCCGGCGAGAAGACCAAATCCAATGGCCCCATTCTCAGGGCAGAAAGAGGAGAGGTGACTAGTTTTTCCACACTTCCAACAGCCGGTCACAATGACCGGCATTTCTGGCCCTCTACATCCAGGCAGTTGGGGACGAAGATGCAGGCTTCACCATCCAGTATTATCTCAAAACTCTATTCCCCGTTCAGATTGTCAGACGTAGACGTCAGACCATACTGTAAGCGATAGGCGACCTAGTGCTCGCCTAAGACCTGAGGAGGAATCCCATATACCTTTTAGGACTAAAAAGAAAAACACAACTCTTTTCTCAACTCTCTGTAATTCCTGGCAGGGGGCAAGAACTCATCTTCTTTGATAAGATATTCGTAACTCTTGGCTCTCTTCACATACTCCGTAATGTTGGTTATACACTTCGGGGGGACTTCCTGCAAGAGGACAAATCCCCGACCGCTATATTATCATTGTTACTGTTGATGATGTCGTTGTTATTCTTCTTTACATTTCTTGGTTTCAGATTCGGAATTTTGGCCATTTGTGGCCACCATTCATTATTCATTTTTCTTTTTGCTGTCGATTGTAATATCCTCCTGATACTTATTTATCTATCGGTTGATTTTTTCTCGAACTAAACAAGTTCTTATTAACGGTCCAACTTTTGTCATTTTTGAAAAGATTGTGGCTTTTCTTATTTTAATTTTTTTCTTATAGGTAAAACAGGGAAATTTAAAAAATAAACAATTGACAAAACGAAAAAACAAAATACAAAAACAGTACAAAAACAAATTAAGACACAAATTAAAGTACGAGGGTCATTCAATAAATAAGGTGAATTTTTAATACAGATAGAAGTTTATTTTTTTTAATTTTTCAACGTAGTCTCCCAGCACTCACACACACATTTCCCATCTGTGCACAAGCTTTCGTATTCCCTCAGCGTAAAAATCTTTGGACTGATGTCTCAGCCAGTCGTTCACAACACTTTTGACTTCATCGTCACTTTTAAACTTCGTGTCTCTCGTGAAAGCTTTCAAGGGACCAAACAGGTGAAAGTCTGAAGGGGCAAGGTCTGGGCTGTAAGGGGGATGAGGGAGCAGTTCCCAGCCCAGCTCGTTGATGGTCTGCACCGTTTGGGCTGCTGTGTGAGGCCTTGTATTGTCATGATGCAAGATGACTCCTTCTGACTGATGACCCCTGCGTTTGTCCCAACAGATAAGCTCAAAGTCCTTGCAATGTCATCCACTGTCAGATTGAATGAGGTCATTGACTGATTCGATCACCTCAGGAGACCTCACTTCTGTGGGCCTCCCAGGCTTTTCTTCATCCTCAACACTGCTCCGTCCTTCTTTAAAAAATTTAGCCCACTTGTAGAGATTTTTTGGCTGAAACATGTGGCACCATACACAGTTGACATTCTCCTATGAATTTCAACTGGTTTGCACCCTTCAGCAACCAAAAACTTGATAACTGACCGCTGTTCAATCCTGGAGCATGATTCTTTGTTAATCGCTAAAACTCTCAAAGTTTTTTTAATCTGCAAAAGAAATTAAATCGATGTGAAAAAGAAGTAAAACAAAAAAAAAGAAAAAAAGAGTAAGCTTCTATCTGTATTAGAAGTCCTTATACCGAAAAAGTCACCTTATTTATTGAATATCACTCGTATTTCCACAAAATGTGAAAGGAAAAATAAATAAAATAAAAGTACAAATAGTAACAATGAAAAGAATTAAAACGGAAGTCGACAAACTGTTTTTACCACGTGACAAAGGAAATTTTAAAAAGTAACGAGTAAAAATAAAAGAAATTTACTTCAAATACACGAACAATAAAACAAATGCAAAGGGGTGGTGTCTTATGAATTAAACAAATAAAAAATTTAAAAAAATGAAATGCAAAATATTAAAAAAAAAATAATGATGACTGAAAAAAATAAATTAAACGCAAGTGTAGGAAAGAAAAGTTCGCCTATCAAGAAAACAAAATGGTCGAAATAAACCGAAAAATGAAAATAAATTTGACAGAAACGTAAAATAAATTAAACCGGGAAATAAAATTTAAAAATTGGGCTTTTAAGACGTTGTTTTTTTTTAAGAATAAAGAAAGAAAAACTTAACACTTACAGCAATATTAAAAGCAAGAAAAGAAAAATAAATCAAAACCACTAATGCAACAAATAACAGGACATAACACCAGAAAAATAGTTTATCGCCAGGGGAGTGTGAAGAAAAATGAAAAATAAAATACAAAAATCGCAACAGATACAGTCAATGTAAAGTAAATGTAACCAAAATGTAAAGTAAATGTAACCAAAATAACTTAAAACTATGCAAGGCTAAAAGGGACAGTCACAAAGACAAAAGTCAAGCGGCAGGCCATATGCGTTGTGTTTTTGCTCGACTATTCATATATACAGGTCAGTGATGTATTGTGGGTAGTCTATTGTATTATTCTTACGGTTATTTTAATGGACGATAACGGTTGGGCTTCAAATTATTCTTTCGAAAAACAATTTTTTAATAGGTTACTTTAAAATTGAAAACTGAAAGCGAATAAAAATATACAAAAATAAATAAATAAAATGATAAAATATTCAATAATAAATTAAAAAATTTAACAAACAACATTATAAATAGTAAAAAAAATGTATTCGAACCCACAATTATTCACACTCAATACCCATTGGAATAATAACCATCATATATACATATATATATATATATATATATATATATATATATATATATATATATATATATATATATATATATATATATATATATATATATATATATATATATATAAATAAAAAGAACAGTCAGATTAATAATTCACAGTTCTTTTTCATTTATTTTTTAAAAGTGCTCGATGCAAAGTAGAGAACATTTATATATATATATATATATATATATATAAATGACAATAGGAAAACAGTAATTGCTGACCCGTTTCACATTGGACGAAACGCGTCAGCAATTACTGTTTTCCTATTGTCATTTATTTATAAATATTGTCTTCTCTAAAAGTTAACTTTGAGAAATTTTCACACACACACACACACACACACACACACACATATATATATATATATATATATATATATATATATATATGTAATGCCGCACAGTGAGTACTGGCGGTAATAAATTTGAGTTTCATTCATGAACGTGGCAATCAACAGGAACAAATTGTAATGTCTTTGCTTTCACCTTATTTCAATCGAAACAATTTAGGATTTCTTCTGCCTATAATATCACTTACTTGCTCTATAAATAATATTCTTATTCATGTGCCGTATTCGCTCAGGGAGTAGGCGATTACGGCTCTCCACAATTTCCTGTAATTTGTAAATGTTGTCTTTTTGTCATTTCTGATAAACCCTACACCGCCATTCACGGACTCAAACTCACTAAGCATCTCATGCTTTGTTTTCCTCTGTCCCGCTACCCTTCAATCTCTCCTGCGACTATCAGATTTTCGAAGCCTTCTTTCCCCATTATATACGCCAGAAATTTCAACGTTATCTTCCTGGTGTATAAGTTTCTTTTTTTGTTTCTATTTTCTCTAAAACTTCATCGTTGTTCACCCGTTCGGTGCATGGTATCCTCAGTATCCTTCTGCAGAACTACGTTTTTGTTACTTCAAGTCACCTCGTCATCACTGAGGATATTGTCCAGCAATCACTGACATATAGGAGGAAAGATAACATGTAACAGTTCAATCCTCTATTCTTTGATTCTAACGATTTATTTTCTGTTTCTTAATACTCTGCTTAGCTTTTGAAATGCATTTTGGACTATTCCAGTAGACTTTCGGATTTCATTGTTGCACATCCAGCCCTCTGTCAAGACACTTCCCAGATATTTAAATTTGTGTACTTGCTTTATTTTGGTATCTCCGATTTATAATTTGCATTTTGCTAACAGCCATGCATTCTTTTTTCTCGCAGTTGATTTTGAATCCTTTTTTTCTCGCTTTTCTTCTGTTATATACCGTACCTATGAACACTAATACTCATATCCCAATCCTCATAAATACGTTGGACACTATTATAAGTGGGGGTAATGTGTTGTCTAAGTAGACCACCAATAGCAGTGGTTTACCTACTTCACGCCGCTGGCGAGTATTGTATTTTGTTGATATTATAAAGATTACCATTTCATTTTCATCCTCCATTTTGGTTATTCCTCATTCAGTAACGCTTACAACACTAATTACGTTCATTATCTATCTGTCTATCTCATTACGATCATATCTATTTATTTCAGTGTGTTCATATCTATCTATCTATCTATCTATCTATCTATCTATCTATCTATCTATCTATATATCTATCTATTTATTATATACTGTACCTATGAACACTAATGGGTATGTCCCAATCATCATAAATACATTGGACACTATTATTAGTGGTGGTAATATGGTGTCTAAGTAGTCCACCACTAGCAGTGGTTTACCTACTTCACGCCGCTGACGAGTATTGTATATTATGTATGTTGTAAAGATTACAATTTTGGATTTGGAAAAAACTGCATGCGTCTTATGGTGAAC
The DNA here is from genome assembly GCA_964036315.1 of Acanthosepion esculentum. Lineage (NCBI taxonomy): Eukaryota > Metazoa > Mollusca > Cephalopoda > Sepiida > Sepiidae > Acanthosepion > Acanthosepion esculentum. The sequence goes on from OZ038496.1 coordinate 31,171,630, forward strand.
ACAAAGGTACGACAGCTCGGAAAACTCACTCGGCACGTTCTGATAAGAAAAGAACTCCCAAAATTTGGTGAGGGACTCAACACGCAGGCCTACATCAAGTGCCTTGGGGAGGTATTTCTGGCCTGGGTGAAGAGTGTGGCTGCTAGAAGGCCCTGTATCTGGCAACACGGCACTGCACTATGCCACACAAACAGGAAAACCCAGTCTTGGCTGTCAGACAATTTTAAGACCACATTACCCCTTACATCTGGCTACCTTACTTCTCCAGACCGCAACCAACATGGTTGTTATGTGTGGTGCGCAGAGGCCAACAAAACTCATTGTAACCCTAAAGATGAACTGAAGGCAAGGATTATGGCAGCATTCAACAACTTAGACAAGGAGACCGCCCAGAAAAGATGCAGGATATTCCGAAGTCGACTGGAAACCGTGGTTGAAGCCAATGGCGATTCTATTAAATAAATTAACCGTTTAGTATTTCAAGATATTTTTGTGTAATTTTGGTAAATATATCTGTTAAGATGAGATATCAGTTATTTTCATTTTTGCGTAATTTAGACGAAAATTTATCCATCGCACCGTATATATATATATATATATATATATATTAATTTAGTGTATTTCCCTTTTTAATGAATAGGTTGAATTAATATTTTTTGATAATGACATGGAAAAGTAGATGAAATTAAGTTATATATTGATTTAAGTTATTTTCTAAAAATCTTCATTGTTATTGGTCCTGACCTGGCATCTCTACTTCAGTCACTTTTCAAACTACGTAACTGTTGAGATGTTGAGTGTTTCCACGTGAGTATATGGTAATAAAGAAACAAACACAGTTGTAGGGAAAAATACTGGTATATTCAGAGAGGTATTTACATCAGAGAGATTAGTAGTAGAACGAACGTAGGTTAGTAGTAACAATAAGTAATAGTAATAAAGTCCAACGGTATCTTCCGGTCGAGAAACGGAAGTGTAACTGATCACTACAGAAGTCTCACTCTGCACTGCACTACACTGCTACACTACTCACAGTCTCTAGAACTACTGTTCTATTTATAATAATAGGATCAGTCTATTGTGGTTGTGAAGGTGGGTGAGCCCCAACAGTAACGTACCTTCACTGTACCTTACGTTTATGGTAATTGCTCCGATGAACTCTCTTTTATGGTACTTAGACTCTGAATTTTAGGCTAATACTAGATAGGCTACTCAGCATTTTACAATTGAAATGGCGAACTGTAATCGTAATTTCTATGTTAACAGTTTCTTCTATTGCATTTCACGCTTGTGAAACTCTCTTCCAGCTTCATGCTTTCAGGAGAAATGGAACAAAAAGGAGGTAAATTGTAAAGAGAGAGAGAGAGACCGAGACAAAAAGAAAGAAAGATAGTGGGCATATACTGCATGGTGCTAGGAACATTCGCCGTAAACATTTTCGCCGTAGGAAATCCCGCCTCATATGTGTGAGCGTGTGTGTGTATGCGTGTGTGTGTGTGTGTATTTAGGCTGCAAATTATCTTTTAGGCATGTCTGAGTGAATAAATTATAAACATTATGACTGCTTATTTTTATCGTAATCCTTTCATATTCACGAATATTTTTCCGTATATTACAATTGAATGAGGCAAGAAATGCACTAATCCTGTGAAAAAAAAAGACATTTTACTCTATTAATTGGAATATACTTTAGGCCATGTTTCTTTAGCTGAAAAACACATACAAAAAGAAAAGTTCGTGGATTTATCATATTACTAAATTCAAACAAAATTCTGACTTTAATCATTTAAACAAGGACTCTAGCGTTGCGCCATAGCTCTTTCCAAAATAATATAACTGTCAATAAATAGCATATTTTAAATAACATATTTCGGTCTATACTACATTTATTTCGTCTTGATGTTTACCTATAAATGGAAATATTACGCCCTGAAGATGACAAGTTGAAATTGTCGAAAGTACTCGGACTAGAATCATCAAATCCATCTGACAACAATTTAAATATAAGGATCGCATTATTCAAGGAATTGATAGTAAGTTAATGCCTCATTAAGTCTTGCTAACGAAGTGATTTTCGACATTAATTACATTAACATTGCTAATTAATTCTTTGTATAATTATTTCCTTATTATATAATATATATACGGCACAATCTTATATATATATATATATATATATATATATATATATATATATATATATATATATATATATATATATATATATATATATTCGCATTAGTCATTTCAACGTTGTCGAACAAAACAAATGTTGGCATCATTTACGGTAGGACTAAGAAAGAGAAAAAAAACTGTATTACAAAAGACGTTTTTCTATTAACACTTTTATTACTGAATATTCACTCAGTAATTTTTATTTTTTAAAAGCCATTTTTAGAATGTTAATAAAGCAATGAAACATGAAATTGAATTTCTACATATAATATGAATTTATGAGCGTATAATTGCAGTCATTCATAAAATAAAACATGAAATTTTCACATCTGTCGTTAATTATAATGTGAATGGCATTTTTTTTTATTAATTTAAAAAAATACCTAAGACTGGAATGTTGTCTCCAGGTCGCAGGCGTGTGCGATGGTATATGGAGGCCATTCATCAAGGCCTTATCCGCACCAACAAAGTCGAAAGGAGTACTGGGTATTACATTGGCGGCAGTTTTGGCTGCAGAAGGTTCCGGAAGTTTGTAAATATTGAGAGCCATTATCATCGCCGATCCGACACCGAACTACTACCAGTCACGATAAATGGATACCCCCCCCCCTCGTGGAGGCTCTGTGCCTTGAGAAACTTTTGTGCCTTAAACTCACCCTGACCTCAAGTGGAACTTGTACATACGATCAATCTCTAAAGATGCAGAAAAAATGGCCGGTTATCTGTATCGCTCAAGTACTGTCCCTGACTCTACGCGCTACCCTCTACCTTTTTTCTGGCCTAAGATGGTTTACTGTTATAATATTTTGGAGCTGCCCAGTCCTTACTTCCCTGTCCCGATGGAGTCCAAAAGTGTCTCACGACTTGTAGATGGCATTATTTTCCATTCCCATAAAACTCCCTCTCACAGGCCGGGCGTGGCAAGCCTCTCACTGCTCTATCGTTACTTCCATGGAAAGTGGTCGGACGAACTACATTTCTTGGTTCCGACAGTCATTCCCACTGTAGCAGACCACCCACGTTACCTCCGTATTCTATTGGGGAGGAGTAAGTTCCACTCGAACGGATTATTCCCACGAAACACTGCTCTGTGGAATCGACACCCATAAAAATGTTTCCCCGATGTCTACAATCTTAACCTGTTCAAATCTAGAGTTACCCGTTATCTTCCCCTCCTATCCGCCTAAACTGTGCCTCTTAATTTGTAATTCTCTACTTCGAGTTGAACCTTGCAGTACAAACAGCAAAGAAGAAGGACATGATTACAAAGGACGTAGCCTTTCAGCTTTCTGCACGTCACATCACAACCATGAAATCCAACAAGTAAATTAAAACATGTAAACATGCAATGGGGTCCTCATTCAACTTCCCACCGCCCGTCTATGGACTACTCCGTTTGGTGTAATCCATTGTCATTCGTTTCGTTGTGAAACAGATACTGGCGAGGGCCCGATGAATGTTTATCAGGAAACAAAAGATGAAAACCAAAGCCACGGCGATAAAGGAGGTTACGAACCCTGTTTTTAATATATGTATTTTATTCATAGCTTAGTTTGCTCCGTCTGTTTGGGCGACACTTTGAACATTGATTCGATATAGTTACTTCATTAGGCTCACCAATAATAAATCTTGGTAAGGTTTCCAGCTCTTGTAGGATAGCGTAGCGGTTGAATAAATCTGGGAAGAGGATATATCCTTGTTCTGTTTTTTTGGTAGCGTCACAATTCAATAATAAAAGTGTGAAACTTGTATGCCAATCTAGTAGAATGTTTAAATTCATGTATTCGGAGCACCAGGGAAAAAAGCTTGGCAAAGAACTTGTCATGAAAATATTTGTAGAAGAAACAGAAGCACCTGGATTTTCACAAGAATTCCAAGAACTACACCCGGGGCTCAAGATCAGATATGGTAACAGACTTCAATGTACGGACGAATGGTAGATTTATAATTATGAAAGTCATACTGACGAGAAAAATTTTCTGATAAACACCGTCGATCAACTTTACTTGCAGTAGACGAAGCAATTGATTCAATATATAGGGTGACCCAAAAATCGGGAATTTTTGAAGTGCGTATTGCCAGACATGAGCAAGTGGCAACACTGCAAAACAGTGACCTTGAACAAGTAAACATTTCGCCATTTTAGTAACGGGAATGAAATTCACAGTATCCCAGCTGAGATGTTGCAGCAGTCAATGAGGAATCTCAAGAGCAGATTTCAAGAATGCATTCGTATAGGAGGATGCCATCTACAGGACGTAATTTTTAAAAAATGAAAATTCTATCATTGTTTCTTAAATGGCATGTTTTAAGGTTTCAATTACTATGAATTAAATATTTTTCTTCCATCACTCTTGGTTTTATTGGATTGTTAAATAGTTCCCGTTTTTTGGGGTCACCCTGTAGTTACTTCATTTCGTTCACAGATAATAAATCCTAGTAGGGACTCCAGTTCTTGTTGGATAGCGTAGAGATAGAATAAATCTGGGGAGAGGACATATCTTTGTCTTAAGCCCATTTCTGCTTTTTGTGTAGCTTCGCAATTCACGGATACAAAATGAATTACTCCCGATAATCATTCGTTACTGAGAGAGATCTGTCGGAAAAAAAATCCTCAACTTTTATTTCTCTTTCTGATCTCACATTCTCAATGCATCTGGCGGAATTGAGTTTTTTTTTCATGCCACTCACATTGTAGTATTCCACTCAAACAGCTTCTTCCCGAAACCCACTGCACCGTAGACCCGACAACTAAGAAGATGTTTTCCCGATCACTATAATCTTAACGTATTCATATCTAGCGTTAACCGTTATCTTATCCTCCTATCCGCGTAATCTGTGCCTCTTACTCTGCAACTCTCTACCTTGAGTGGCTCCTGGGACTTCTACAGTATGAACCACACTTTAAAAAAAGAAAGAAAAGAAAACAATCTCCGTTACTACACTCCGACCGTGCATTGAATACTGTTGACGTATTTGGTCTGCTGATCCTGCGATTCATCTCTTGAACAAAATCCAAAGAAGATTCTGCTATGTAATCGATCCTAACCTGGCATCTCGATTTCAGACACTTTCTCACAGACATGATGTGGCTTCCCTCTGTCTTTTCTACTAATATTTTCAGGGCAACTACTCTAACGGGGTAACCCTGGTGCCCCGATTACATAAATTTACGCGCGCTATTAAATTCACGTCAGAGTCCATCTTGCACATTTACAAATCTACCATTCGGCCACGCATTGGATACTGTTACCATATATGGTGCCTCTGCTATTCATCTCGAGGTTCTTGACAAAATTCACTCGAACAGATTCTTCCCACGAACAACTACTCTGTGGAACCGACACCCATTAAGATGTTTCCCGATCGCTACAATCTTAACCTGTTCAAGTCTAGTGTTAACCTTTATCTTCTCTACCTATCCGCATAAAATTAGCCTCTTCCTGTACCCTTCTAATATATGTGAGCCCTGCGCCTTGTACGCGATGAACCTCATTGTAAAAAAAACAAAAAAAAATCAAGCTTTCTCCGTGATTGGATATGGCCGTCAGACGGCAGAGGTAAAAAAAAAATCAAAGTTTTCCATCGTTTAGGTGTATCTCCTTCCTGGACTGACGAGCGTCTATCCGAATCAACTGATTATGAGGTGTCAATGGTCTGCCTTCGCATCTTCTACTTAGCGAAGGACTTCATTGTCAGGGGCTATTTGGAACATTATGTAGATAGTGGAAACTTGTCCCCGCTACCACCCGCGGCTAGGACAACCATTGCAACATATATAATTACATTACGCACATTTTTGTAATCTAGAAGGAATTCCGAACTGAACTCTATTTTTATTTAAAGTATGGCTGGAGGAATATCGAAAAGCCATAGTGAGGGTAAGGCAATTAAATCAATCTTATATGGAAGGAAAAGGGTAGCCATCATCCCGTATGTAAACATACTCGACAATGAACAAGACTGGAGAGTTAAAGTTCCGAAAGAATGAACACATATGATAAGATTTGAGGATCTCCTTAGTAGGCCTGGCATTGAAATAAATACGATATGGAACCGCTAATAAAGGAAAACAAATGACAGCAAGACAGCATTCGTAGCGAAAAAGAAAGGGTTCAATGAATGCAATGAAGCCTGACAACCAGCAGCACTCACCAGCAGTCAGGCTAGATTTAAGGCTCCAAGTCTTACGGAAACATAGCCTGGTGTATAGTAATTTTATGTTCAGTCCATTGGGCGGACAGTGTGTATTTAAGTCAGTGGGAAAAAGGTGGTCAAAAAGTGAGCAGTACTAAAAATAAGAACTCGAAGAGATAATTCGAGATATGTGTAGTGAAAAGAGAACAGTCTACCACCTGGAGATTAAATAAAAGGGTCAGATCGGAATTACCGCTACGTTACACGGATCGACATACACTGCATGAAGGCTGAGGAGGGCACAAAGATGAATAACACAGGTTGACAGTTTTTCGACCCAAATGTTGTTGGGCAATGGGCACATGTCCCTGGGCTATTTTTTCACGCTGCATCTGAAAATCAAGTTTATTTTGCCCCATCCCATGACGTTTTCTCAGTACAGATAATTTCTATTTTGTTTAAAACAGGCCAAAATACCTAATTCACAGGGATTTCCACGGCTTAAATATACGAGTGACATAGTTGAAATATTTCGTTTTCATGTTAAAATGATTTATCATTCATGAAAAATTATCCAAATAACTTTCAAAATGAATTCTAAGCTATTTCAGTTCAGATAAGCTGACCTGAAAATCTTTGATTTTATGAGAGATATCTCATTTGAAAATGTTGTTGTGCCCTCAATGTTCTTGCTAAAATTTTGCGATTTGTGTTTTTTCTCTACCTTTCATAGAAGAAGCTCTTTAGAATTTATTCAAGAACAGCAATTTTAGTCTTTATTAGTAGTTTTCACTTTAAGCCTGAACCCGACATAAGATTTTATCATATGTCTTGAATTTACGGATGTCTGGTATTATCATGCAGTCTCTGTATAACATGCATAGAAGCATCGATAAATGAGGGTTGTTAGGGTGTTAGGAGAATGTATTTGAGACTAGCAAGATTAGAATTTTCTTTATCAGCGCTTAAAATAGCCGTCAAACACGGGATAGGCATAGAGGCAACTAGGCACTTTTCCAACCCATCCCTAACACCACCAGCATCTTGTCTGACGAGGTCATTTAAACTACTCGAATGCAACATGAGTATCACGATTCACTTTCTGTTTAGTCACCTCAATCAGTTTCTTAATCGTCTTGGTGATTATAGTGATGAACAGGGAGAAAGATTTCATCAGGATCTCAAGGTAATGGAAGAAAGATACAAAGGCAGATGGGATGTTAACATAATGGCTGATTTCTGCTGAAGCATCAAAAGAGATCAACCTTTTCAAAAGCCCCGTAGAGTTTCCAGGAAGAGAAGATTTATACCTTTGGATGGATAAAAAATGAATGTATTTTTCATTCCTTTGTATCTTCTTTGTCTGTTTTGATTCAAAAATTGATGACACATGTTTGGCTTAATTTAATTTTGTCTGAGATTATTCTGGAAATTTTTTTCTGAACTGAAAATGCTGAAAATGCATTCTTTATGTTACTGCGATACTTTTTTTCTTTTATGATAAACTATTCTAACTGGAAAACGTTTAAGGCTGGTTCTACTTGGCCCTGGCATATCACTGTTCAATGGATATATTGGCCAATTTTAAGCAAAATAGAAATTATTTGTACTGGAAAAACGTGATATGATGGAAATGATTCTTCATGAAAACATAGCCCAGAAACATGTGCTTATTGACAAACAATATTTGGGTCGAAAAAATGTCGACCAGTGTATTTTCTATTTGAAGGTTTTGGTTGTGGTAAGTAATATTAGAAATGATATTAAGACACGCATACAACGTGGAAGTGAGAGAAAAACACACACACACACACACACACAAAATCGAAAATACCAAATCGACAATAAAAAGAAAACAAGCAACAGACTGGTTTTCGTCCCCTCCCTTTTCATAACTGAGTTGAGGAAGTAAAACAAATGTAGAATACAATTTAACAGAAAAATATATATGAAATTTTTTACAGTAGGGTTGACCCTCTACGAGACCCGGAGGCCACTGGTGGTTGAGGGTTACGAAGGGGTAGTTTATGTGGATAGGAGGGGAAGATAACGGTTGACTCTAGATTTGAACAGGTTCAGATTGCCGTGATCTAGGAAACATCCTCTCTGGAGTCTGTTTCACAGGGCTGTAGTTCGCGAGAAGAAGCTGTTTGAGTGGAACTTACTTCTCACCGGTGGAATACGGAGGGAATGTGGGTGGTTTGCTACGATGTAAGTGGCATGGTGGGTCCTAGCCGTGAAAGTTATACCTGTCGGAACCAAGGAATGTAGTTCATCCAAGCACACTTTCCATGGAAGTAACGATAGAGCAGTGAGAGGCTTCCACATCCCGCCTGTGGGAGAGAGGTTGAAGGGTGGAAAATAATTCTTCTCCAACGTCTTGAGACGCTTTTCAATTATTTTTATTATAAATAATAAGGATACACACACATGTTTAACATGTGGCATATCCCTGTGAATTAGACATTGTGGCCTATTTTAAGAAAAATAAAGATTATCTGTACCGAGAAAACGTAATGTGATGGCAAAATGGACTTGATTTTCATATTCATGATGAAAAAATAGCCTGGGGACATGTGCCTATTGCCCAACAACATTTGGGTTGAAGAAAAAGTCGATCGGTGTAATAGTCTGTATGTAAATAGAGTATTTAATCTTAATGCAGTTTTAACAATTAAATGCTAAAAGCAATAACCTGTAAACAGGGAAGAACCTCTTCAACGAGTTTTGGTTTGTAAAGCAGAGAGAAGGGAATTAGATAAGTCAAAAGATAGATCACCAAATTGAAAAGAAAGAGAAAAAGTGGGGAAATAGAGGACAAACACGAAGAGCAAAAACTCACCTAATAACTTGGCTATCAAAGTTGAACGAACAAGAAAAAAAATGGTAAGACGAACACATTTTTTTTCGAAGAGAGCAATTCGAAAAACAAAACTGAACTCGTTTACTTGATACATCGCAATCTCTTTAGACGCCAGTAAAGAAAAAAAAAGAAAAGAAAAAAAGATTAAAACGAAACGAGCGGTCAAAATGACAGTTATAACTTCGACCATGCATGCGGCAGTCGCTCGGTATTCAACCAATTAGATACTTGGATCCATTTCCCCGCAGACACTTCATCTGCTTACAATAAATTGGAACTCTTTATATGTAGACATTTGTCGGCTTTTAGTCGATTTTGTGTTGTAATTTGAAATACTGTCGAAACGAAAACCAACTTTACACTGTGCATACCTCGGCTACTGTAGAAAGGTAGAAGTGGCGAAACTGAAACTCCTATAACTGGTTAGAATTAAATTATAGTCCATAACAAATATGAGGTAGTTTGGAGAAAAAGAAGAAATATCTTCACTCTCCAAAGCCCATGTTAGCCATTAGTATAGCAGTGATCTACTCACATCATAACAGAACGGAAGGAACGTTTGAAGTAATAAAAATGTCAGATAAACAATATGGATTCCGTTTTGCCCAGTCTCCCGCTGACGTGCTTACAGCCGTCACTGAATATGTATATCAAGCTCTTGATAATAACGGCGAAGCTGGAGCTGTGGCTCAAGATATCTCAAAGTCCTTTGACAGTGTTTGGCACGCGGGTCTCCTTTGTAAGCTTTAGGGTTACGGTATTGCAAGACCATTGTTTGATTTAAAACAACCATTCCTATCAAATCATGAAATGAAGGTCGTTCTGAACGGGCTCGCTTCCAAATTCTGTCCCACGAATGCAGGTGTTCTACATGGCTCTATCCTGGGTCCTACGCTGTTTCTGATCTTCATCGATGAACTCTCTGATGTCATCAGTTCCCAAGAAGGAATTTATGCAGATGACACTACAATTTGCTCCTGTTTCAATAGCAAATTCTTCAGAGCTGACAAAGTTAATTTTTCCGATGCTCTTAAAAAGGGCCTCAAATTAGTGGTTAACTGGGCAGGAAATAGCTTGTAAATTTTAATGCCTCCAAACTAAACTATCATTTAACCACTAAAAAAGAAACTTCCCTGTTTGTCATGAGCATGGCTGATGCTCGACCCCTGGACACGTCTTACTGCAACTTCGTGGCCCCACGTTTTCAAATGACTTAAAGTGGAACAACTACATTAAATCAATAGATGAATCTAATGCAAGGAAAATTGATTCATTGTGTCGTGTCACAAGGTTTTTCTCCTCAGAGTCCATCTTTCACATTTACAAATCTACCATTCGGCCGTGCATTGAATATTGTTGCCATATCTGATCTGCTGATCCTGCGATTCATCTCTTGAAAAAAATCTAAAGAAGGATCTGCTATGTAATCGATCCTAACCTGGCATCTCGACTTCAGCCACTTTCTCACAGTCGTGATCTAGCTTATCTGTCTTTTCTAATAATATTTTCATGCCAACTATTCTAACGAGGTGACCCTGGTGCCCCGACTACATAAATTTACTCGTGCTCATGTCAGAGTCCATCTTGCACATTTACAAATCTACCATTCGGCCACGCATTGGATACTGTTACCATATATGTTGCCTCTGCTATTTATCTCGAGGTTCTTGACAAAATTCACTCGAACAGATTCTTCCCACGAACAACTACTCTGTGGAACGGACACCCATAAAGATGTTTCCCGATCGCTACAATCTTAACCTGTCTAAGTCTAGTGTTAACCTTTATCTTCTCTTCCTATCCACATATACTTTGCCTCCTACTGTAACCCTCTATTATGTGTGAGCCCTGTGCCTTCTACGAGGGGAATCTCATTGTAAAAAAAAAACAAAAAACAAAGCAAATACTTCTATTCTACATTCCAGATTTTCTTCCATAGCTTTGTCGGTAAATTTGCTTTTTAAGCCCCGCGCTAAATATCTATTAAATTTTTCCCAAATCGTCATATTTCCGTGCAAATGTACATGCTGAACTCGAATTAACATTTAAATTGTGAAAAAAACTACCGTTTTTGAGTTATCGACAAGAAAAAATGGGATTTTGCCTCGGTCATTTTTCCGCTATTACTGGTATTGTTTTCACTAATTCAATGCGGAGTATAATTTTCCTTCGCGCAAGCGTAAATTTTGGCCTATTTACTTCTTTTACAGAATTTCGTCGCAGAAATCACTACGCGCTACCGTAAAGCAATGTATTTTTTTTTTATAAGTGTAGTTTTATTTATAACATAAATCTTTAAACAAAAACAAATTAAATAATACAATGAAACCCTTTTTCTGTATAGAATAGCAATGACAAAGTAAAAGAACAAATTAAATAATATAATATTTATTATAATTTTGTAATTATGTTTTGTACATAATCATGCTCTTTACAAAGTTCGCGCGCGCGAACTTTGTAAAGAGCATGATTATTTACAAAATAAAAAAAATGCTATGAAGGTGCAATTTGTTTTCTTTTGTAAATAATCATGCTCTTTTCAAACTTCATGAAAAGTTGCGCATTATTCATTTTATTATTGTTTGCTTTAATTTTAATTTAAAAAAAATGATTTATTATATTATTTAATTTGTTCTTTTACTTTGTCATTGCTATTCTATACGGAAAAAAGTTTCCATTGCATTATTTAATACGTTTTTGTTTAAAGTTTTATGTTATAAATAAAACTACACTTATAAAAAAAAATACATTGCTTTACGGTAGTGCGTAGTGATTTCTGCGACGAAATTCTGTAAAAGTTTTTTGTCGTTTCCTCAATACCACCTGTACCAAGTTTTTTTTATCGTTTCCTCAATACCAACTATACCAAGTTTTTTTTATCCTTTCCTCAATACAACCTATACCAAGTTATTTATCCTTTCATCAATACCACCTATACCAAGATTTTTTATACTTTCCACAATACCACCTATACCAAGTTTTTTTTATCCTTTCCTCAATACCACCTATACAAAGTTTTTTTATCCTTTCCTCAATACCACATATACCAAGTTTTTTTATCTTTTCCTCAATACCACCTATACCAATTTTTTTTTATCCTTTCGTCAATACTATCTATACCAAGCTTTTTTCTCACTTTCACTCACTGTAACCACCAGCGTACTGGTGGCATTCTCGCGTTGCTGACGGTAAAATGATTTACAAAAAAATATTGTTAAATATTAATCCATATCTCCAGAAGAGACTGGCCAGAATACGCACGCGTGTGCTTTGACTATAGTTGTTAACGCTTTTGCAGAACCACCCACTTGTTTTGGAAGAGCCGAGCGGAATACGGAGAACTTTGGTTTGGTTTATTTTGTTTTACGGCATATCAACCTCAATGGGTTATTTAATGCCGACAAAATTTTTTATTGCTGGTAATATTGTTATGAGAACATACCTATAACCATAATGGACTCTTCCTGACTATAAATACTGCGCCTCTCTGAGAGAGAGGGGGAGGAACGAGTCGAGACACAGTCTCTGACTGTGCGCGACTCTTGTCGAACTCTCTGCTTTGGCAGAAAGGAACCCGGACGAGGCTTTGCCGCAGGGCAAAGTGTCGTCCGGGGAGGTAGACAGTCCATGAACCCGTTTATACGGGTTCTAAATGGGCATATTTTTGGCCGAGCCAATGAAAATTTCTTGGACATTCAGGCCGTTAAATGTTATTTAATACTGTTTATTATAAACAGAGCATTTACTTAAATACTTGTATCTATGAAAAGAATTTTAAACATAAAAATGTCTTTAAATAATTGTCGGACTTTGTCCATTTCATAATGTGAATATATATATATGGTGAAATAATTTATTATATGGAACCTTAAAGTTGCCTGTTTTTATTTAAATTTTTAGCTCTGATTTACATTGAGCACTCTGGATTTTATCCTCCTTGGGTCTACCCATACGGATTACCTAGTTTTTCGTAAACTAAATATATATATATATATATATATATATATATATATATATATATATATATATATATATATATATATATATGAAGAAATATAGTCTTAAAGTGTGCTATATTTATGGGATAAAGTGCTCAATATCAGAGATAGAGCGTGTGTATATATAAAAGTGAACATAGAAGTCGACAGTCTGATTCATGCTAGATGCAATCATCGGGCCGATGATTGAATCTAGCATGAAACAGACTGTCGCCTGTAAGTGTTGACTTCTATGTTCACTTTTATATTTATATACATATATATATATATATATATATATATATATATATATATATATATATATATATATATATATATATATCATTTCACACCAAGCAAGGCGGTAATTCCATTAGTATACAGGGTGTTACAGAAGGTGTAAGTGAAAGAGAAGTTTGAGAATAGGGAGGATTGAGCAAAAGACAAAAGAAGGTAGAAGGTGGAAGGTAGAAGATGACGATTAACGTTGCATTTAAATTTTCGAAGATCGTAATTGAGTGGAAAGCAAGAAGCCGGGAGATAGATTCACAGGTGAGATGTGCGACAGAATAAACTATTAGGTAAAATCAATGGTGAGACATTGCTAACAGTGTAGTACTGCGCTTAAATTGTGTTGTATCGTTGAGGGGAATGATACACAGAGAAGAATGAGTGCTTACTATATGCATTCAGTACCAGTATCCGGTGCTAACGGATATATACAAACAACAGAGAACAATGTTACAAAACAATTAACAAGACAACTTACAAGGAATAAAGGAGGGTCAAATGTTGTATAGCCAAACGAAATAAGATCAGTTCGAATATTAATAGAGCTTAGTATCAACTTAATCAACTGTTGAAATTCTAATCGTAGACTATGACTATGAGTGCTGAACGGGTCCTAGCTACTCGACAACAAATTCAAAGAGGAAAATTCATCAGAAGAATTGCCATGAAAATATTTATAGAAAAAGCACAAGGAATCTACGTAATATAGACAGTTTTAATTTCCACTCTTCCCAAACATGCACGAATTCTACGCAGTTCGCTAAACAAAAATTGCTGTTTAGTAACCAAGTTGTGCAAGGGAGATAATGCTGTAAAGCAACAAATTTGGCAAATATATAAAATCACTTGTTTGAACGCCTCCTATTGAATAATTAATCTTTTATGGTCACATTTTTCCCTGTCTTCCGGAATCTTTCAGGTAATATCTTTATTTAATTGAACTAGAATTTTTTGAATTTCTCAGCAAAGAATTGATCGAAAGGCTATTTTCTGTCTTCTAGGGAACGGAAATTTTATTTTAATTAATATTTATTTAGGTCTAATTAAGAAAATTCTGTAAAGAATAAAATAAACGTTAATTCGAATTTCCACTCCATGGTAAATACGAGGAATAATTAATAACTTTCCATACAATTTGTAACAAGGCTTATGCCGGTGGTGTGATCTATAACGGCTCGGATTGTGTAATAACAGAGCCGAGTTCGAATTTCGGTCCATTTCTTTACATTCACTTATGAGCAAATACTCTTGGAAAAGGCATGAAATCATCTCTTCTTCTCCCCAAGATATGGATTAAATAGCAAGATAGCCTGGATCTTATAGTCTTGTTTGGCAGCCAGTCTACCTAAGAAAATAACTGCGGGAATTCTGCTGTCAAGTCAGTCATTAATTGAAAAGAGACATGACCGCCTACGCGAGCAACGCAGATAGCACCTTAGGAGGACTGAGTAATATGTCGCCTAAGGTTATCCTTGTATGCTATTTCGTTAGATTTGTTAACTTTATTCCTCTATTCGCCGTTGTTTATTTTACTTAGAGAAGTAATTAGGCGAATCAATCGGATTTCAAATTTGAATACGCCATTCACGGCAGCGAATGTTGGACGGTCTCCTCAAAGATGAAGAAGAATAGAAAGGATCGTAAGACAAGGATGTGTCTTCTCACCGGACTTATTCAACCTATAGAGCGAGACGGTTCTGCGAGAATTGGAAATCCTACCGGGATTCAGTATCGGCGGCCGCTGTCTTAACAACATAAGATACGCAGATGACACAGTACTGATGGCAGACACGAAAAAGAAATTACAAAACCTGCTACGGAAGGTAGCGAAGGAGGGTGAGAAGAAGGGACTATGCATCAACTATAAGAAGACAGGATACTGGTCATAGGTAAAAGGATGAGCCCGAAATACGATTTACATGAGGGGGACACTAAAATCAAGCAGGTGCGGAAATTTAATTATCTGGGAGAGTGTTTTGACAGAGGATGGCAAGTGCGACGCTGAGATCCGAAGACGTATTGGGATGGCCAAAGCTAGGCAGTGTATTATGAGACAGGAGGATTTCGATGTTAACAAAGAAAAGACTGTTAATCCGCTACGTGTCAACTATCCAAAAGGTTTCCGACCCTTGCTATATACACTCAGTCGAAAACTACCTTACTTTGTAACAAAAAACACGAAGTTTCTACGTAAACAGCATTAACAAGCTTGTAGAACGATAAGAGATAGTTGTTAAAACAATGGTGACTGCGCATTTGACTAATAATTTGTTTTTGTGTGGGGAATAATTAGAAATCCTATCGGGATTCAGCATTGGCGGCTATAATCTTAACAACATAAGATACACAAATGACACAGTACTGATAGCAGACACGGAAAGGAAATGACAAAACCTCCTAAAGAAGGTAGCGAAGGAGAGCGAGAAGAAGGGACTAAGCATTAAGTAAATAAGGCAGAATGTTGGTCATAGGTAAAAGGATGGGCCCGAAATGCGAATTGAACGTCGGGGACACTAAAATCATGCAGGGCGGAAATTTAAATATCTGGGAGAGTGTTTTGAGGGAAGACGGTAAGTGCGACACTGAGATCCGTAGAGGTATTGCGATGGCGAAGGACGCATTCGAAAAGCATTTCCAAAATACTGCATAACAGGTGAATCTCTTTGGTAACAAAAAAAAGAAGAAAATAAAAGAGTACTGAGCTGTTATGTGACATTTGATCTCCTTTACGGCAGCGAATGTTGGACGGTCTCCTCAAAGATGAAGAAGAGACTCGAGGCGACGAAGATATGATTCTATACAAGGATGCTGAGGATATCATGGACCGAGCGTGTGATCAACGATGAGGTCTTGCAAATAAGGAGGAGGCTTATACATAACATCAGGAAGAGGCAGATGAAATTTCTGGTGCACTTAATGAGAAAAGAGGGCCTAGAGAATCTGATGTTCACAGCTCGAATAGAGGGTAAGTGAGACAAGGGAAAGAAACGCATGAGATACCTGCCGGGCTTGAGCAAGTGGATGCAAAACATTGGACTGAGGGAGGTGGCAGAGGGATGAAAGTTATTGAGAGCGACAAGGGATGGGAAGAAGTGGAGAGCCATGATCGCCTAAGTCCTGAAAGAACACGGCACATAAAAAGAAGAAAATAACATTAATGCCTTTAATGATCACTCATTTCCTTCCGTCCACCTTCTCATACATACTACATTGTCTTAATGGTAAGGGTGAGAGGAGAGCCGTTTCCACACAGCAAACATTCGACATTTATTGACCGTAAATTTAGCCTCACTGTCAGTTAAAATTCATAAAATATTTCGTTTAAATCAGTTTTTCATTAAAAACAGTAATAGTCATCCCAAGTCCACTAGCTGTTATACCACTTTCTAATACTGACAGGAGTGTCTTTTTGTTTAATCTACTATGGGAAATAAAGAACTGGATGAAAGACCACCAGTCAGTTGTTGATTGGCAAATAATGGATGTAAATTGTTAACGCCCTCCAAACACATTTTTTATTTTTTAATCACCATAGAGAACAATTCTTTGTGATCCATCAGAATGGCCGATGATAAATTTCAGAAGAGCAACTCATTACGTCTTCTACGTGCCATGTTTTTCAATGACATGACCGTCCTGGGTATGAAGATAAACTAAATCCGAGCCCTGGGTAAGACGATAAACTACATCCGCGTCCTGGGTAAGATGATAAACTACATCCGCGTTGTTGCTAAGACGATAAACTACATCCGCATCCTGGGTATGACGATAAACTACATATGCGTCCTGGGTAAGAATATAAACTACATCCGCGTTGTTGGTACGACGATAAACTATTTCCGCGTCCTGGGTATGACGATAAACTACATCTGCGTCTTGGGTAAGACGATAAACTACATCCGCGTCGTTGCTAAGACGATAAACTACATCCGCATTGTTGGTAAGACGATAAACTACATCCGCATCCTGGGTATGACAATAAACTACATCTTCGTCCTGGGTAAGACGATAAACTACGTCCAACAGCAAGGCCTCTGATCAGGAGGTTTTGTGGAGCGTGGAACCACCTCTTAATTGCGGGTGTTCCCAGGTCCACCTCACCCGGTGTGGTAGCACCTGCTAGGGTCCCAGCTATGGGTAAATAGTTAACCCCCAAATATGGGTCAAAACACCATGAAAGTGGAAAAATAGGTTTTAATACCAGAAATACTTTGTAAAAATTATTGCCAGCAAAAAATTTTTGTAGAAAAAAATTATGACCAGCAATACATAAAAAAAAAAAATTATCAGCAATCAAAATTTTGTCGGCATTAAATAATCCATTGAATTTGATATGCCATAAAACTAACTAAACCAGACCAATAACATAAAGTGGAGTGATTATATTCAATCAATTGCTACATTTGTTATTAGGAAAATTGGATCATTGTGTCGTGCAGAATTTAACTTGTATAATTATTAATCTATCCTTTGTCCATGTATTGAATATTGCTGTTTGGAAAACTTAACCATCACAGGGTGTATTGTATTAATGCAGCAAGCCACTTACGCGATGATCTTATATAAAAAGATGGCGGAATGGAGATCGGGAGCCTTATCAACGGGAGAAAAATTACTAAAGACCACAAGCGATTGAAAGTTGTGGAGAACCATGGCTGCCTATGCCCTTAATATAGGTTGAGTTTATATTTGACTTCACAGGTTCATATAGGTCGAGTTTAAATTTGAACTCAGAGGTTGGTATAGGTCGAGTTTTATTTGAGTCCACAGGTTGATAAAGGTCGAGTATATATTGGAACTCATAGGTTAATATAGGTCGTTTATATTTGGGTTCATAGGTTGATAAACGTCGAGCATATATTTGAACCCATGGACTGATAGAGGCCGAGTCGGTATAAGTTCAGATTTGAGACCACGATTCATATAGGGTGTGTTTATATTTGACTTCATGGGTTGATATAGGTCGACATTTTATTTGAGCCCATACGTAGACATAGGTATTTTCTTAGCCCAAGGGTAGAAATTGGATGTCTCTATACTTGAGGCACGATGGAGTAGTTGAGGAGTCGGGTAGCCAGTCAAATCAATTACATTCACTTACATACTGATACCCTTGGAAAAGGTATGAATCCTCTTCTTCACCTTAACGTTATGGGTAAATAGCAGGGCATACCGGGTTCTATAGCCTTGGATGTCAAATGGTCTACTGCAGAAAGAGGGAAAGATCTGCCTCGTCAGTCATGTATAGAAAGATACGTGATTGCCTACGCGTGTATCACGCATGGCACACGACTAACTGTCTGACTATACGTGTGTCCACAACAATCCACTAGGTTTCCGGGGATCCTAACAGCTCTGCAGAGGATGTAGTCGTTGTATTCTACGCACATTAAACGGGTAAACAAAGAGGGTAGATAAGAATGCGAGGCCAATACATACATACATACATACATATATATATATATATATATATATATATATATATATATATATATATATATATATATATATATATATAAAGTGAACATAGAAGTCAACACTTAGAGGCGACAGTCTGTTTCATGCTAGATGCAAATTAATGAGAATCGTCGCCTCTAAGTGTTGACTTCTATGTTCACTTTTATATTTACACACGCTCTATCTCTGATATTGGGCACTTTATCCCATAAATATAGTACACTTTAAGACTATATTCCTTCATATATATATATATATATATATATATATATATATATATATATATATATATATATATATATATATATATATATATATATATATATATCTGTATATATATATATATATGAAGGAATATAGTCTTAAAGTGTGGGGATAAAGTGCTATATAAATACACACACACACACACACACACACACACATATATATATATATATATAATGTCACATTCTATTTTGACATCACAGAATAGATATTGTATTGAAACATGCCTTTAATGTACAATAATAAAATGGGTCATTAACTTTCTAAATAGCAAATATATTGAACTAAATCATCAAACGATGCGACCCACAATGTTACTGATATTAACTCGGAATACCTGGCACCTGATTTCAAAGTCACTGATTTCAAATCGAATACCGCCTGGCTAGGTAATTTAGTAACATTCGCACCTCCCAAAGTCGTCTCGTATCCATACTTTTACCCAGCTCTTGATTCATTTTCTCCGACCCTCTTTCGTTTCACCCTGTTGCCATGGAGATCGCAATCGGAATCTCCGATGTCTTAAAGTTAATTAGCTTTTTCCATTTAGCAAATTGATCCGTGCCACGAGACGAAGCCTCGATTAAAACATGTTGATGTAATGATTAATTACTGCTCGCCATCAACAGTCACCGATATCGATTAATAACAGTTCTAACAAGCTATATGTAATAGCAATAACACAAACGTTTATAATAATAATAATAATAATAATAATAATAATAATTAATACTATCATTATTATGCTTGTTCTTTAGTTAGCAAGTACGTTGCGCCACGACAATACTTCATAAATAATAGACTATTCCGTTTTGATCAAGAATGAAGAGAGAAAGAACATATCAGAGACGCTGCGGCGTTTCTGTAAGAAAAAAAGAAAGAAACGACTTGCCAATAACTCACAAATAATACAAATAATAAACTATTCGGCTTTGGACACGAGAAAAGACGGGAAAAGACATATCAGAGACACTGTTTGATTCCAGTTAGAAAAAAAAATGCCTTGCCAATACCTCACAAATAATAGACTATTCTGCTTTGGACACGAAAAGAGACATATCAGAGAAGCTGTTTTGTTTCAGTTAGAATAATAAAGAAATGCCTTGCCAATACCTCACAAATAATAGACTATTCTGCTTTGGACACGAAAAGAGACATATCAGAGAAGCTGTTTGGTTTCAGTTAGAATAATAAAGAAACGCCTTGCCAATACCTCACAAATAATAGACTATTCTGCTTTGGACACGAAAAGAGACATATCAGAGAATCTGTTTGGTTTCAGTTAGAATAATAAAGAAATGCCTTGCCAATACTTCACAAATAATAGACTATTCTGCTTTGGACACGAAAAGAGACATCAGAGAAGCTGTTTTGTTTCAGTTAGAATAATAAAGAAATGCCTTGCCAATACCTCACAAATAATAGACTATTCTGCTTTGGACACGAAAAGAGACATATCAGAGAAGCTGTTTTGTTTCAGTTAGAATAATAAAGAAATGCCTTGCCAATACCTCACAAATAATAGACTATTCTGCTTTGGACACGAAAAGAGACATATCAGAGAAGCTGTTTTGTTTCAGTTAGAATAATAAAGAAATGCCTTGCCAGTACCTCACAAATAATAGACTATTCTGCTTTGGACACGAAAAGAGACATATCAGAGAAGCTGTTTGGTTTCAGTTAGAATAATAAAGAAATGCCTTGCCAGTATCTCACAAATAATAGACTATTCTGCTTTGGACACGAAAAGAGACATATCAGAGAAGCTGTTTGGTTTCAGTTAGAATAATAAAGAAATGCCTTGCCAATACTTCACAAATAATAGACTATTCTGCTTTGGACACGAAAAGAGACATATCAGAGAAGCTGTTTTGTTTCAGTTAGAATAATAAAGAAATGCCTTGCCAATACCTCACAAATAATAGACTATTCTGCTTTGGACGCGAAAAGAGACATATCAGAGGAGCTGTTTGGTTTCAGTTACAATAATAAAGAAACGCCTTGCCAATACCTCACAAATAATAGACTATTCTGCTTTGGACACGAAAAGAGACATATCAGAGAAGCTGTTTGGTTTCAGTTAGAATAATAAAGAAATGCCTTGCCAATACCTCACAAATAATAGACTATTCTGCTTTGGACACGAAAAGAGACATATCAGAGAAGCTGTTTGGTTTCAGTTAGAATAATAAAGAAATGCCTTGCCAATACCTCACAAATAATAGACTATTCTGCTTTGGACACGAAAAGAGACATATCAGAGAAGCTGTTTTGTTTCAGTTAGAATAATAAAGAAATGCCTTGCCAATACCTCACAAATAATAGACTATTCTGCTTTGGACACGAAAAGAGACATATCAGAGAAGCTGTTTGGTTTCAGTTAGAATAATAAAGAAATGCCTTGCCAATACCTCACAAATAATAGACTATTCTGCTTTGGACACGAAAAGAGACATATCAGAGAAGCTGTTTTGTTTCAGTTAGAATAATAAAGAAATGCCTTGCCAATACCTCACAAATAATGAACTATTCCATTTTGGACACAAGAAAAGACGGAAACGACATATCAGATATGCTCTTCGATTTCAGTTGAAAAAAGAAATAAACAAAGGGTATGAAGGTCGAGGGGGCGATGGCGCTCTCATATGTTTAATGTTTATTTCACCGAAATGAAAAACCTTCTCTATTTCAAAACTTTCGTATTCATAATTATTAATGTAATGTGTTATTAAAGTTGCTAAGCTCAAATATTTACCGATGCAATAGAGGAAGTTTTACGGGGTTTCTGTAGACATAGCTTACACATTTATTAATTTAGAAGACGATTCATACCTTTCCTAAGGGTATTAGCAGGTAATTGAATGTAATGGATTCGACCGGAATTCGAACTCGGCTCTCTTGGGAAAGGCATGAATCCTCTTCTTCTCTCCCCACCCGTCTATGGGTAAATAGCAGGACAGACCGAGTTCTATAGCCTCAGATGGCAACTGGTCTACCGCAGAAAGAAATGGCAACCTTCTGCGGGAAAGAATCTGCCTCATCAATCATGTATAGAAAGATACATGCTCGCCTCAGCGTGTATCACGCATGGCACAAAACTGAGTGATTATAGAAAGCCTCCAAATATGCTTTGTTTTCCTGTTATTTAAAAAATACATAGTATACATATAGTACATAGTATGAAATATATAGTAAAGGCATGGTGGAGTAATGGATAGCGGCTCGGATTGGTGAATCGGAGAGCCGAGTTCGAAATCCAGTCTAATCTATTACATTCACTTACTTGCTAATTCTTTTCTTCTTCCTCTCCAGCTATGGGTAAATAGCAGGACAGTCCCAGTTCTATCGTCTTGGATGGCAACTTGTCTACCGCAGAAAGAATTGGCAACCTGCTGCCGGAAAAAAAAAATCTGCCTAGTCAGTCATGTATCGAAAGATACATGATCGCGTATCGTGCATGGCATATAACTTACTTTCAGGAGTACCGCTATTAAACTTTATTTTCACACCCAGTGTTCGAAATAATGGTAAATATTGGCTAACACTGTGGATCAAGTTGCATCAAGTCTATTTATTACGTCGGTATTTTAGTATTTCTCTACAGAATATGGAGACAGTCCAAGAGTGCCAAGCCATTAATGAGAAGGCACAGTGTTCGTAGAATTATGACAGTAGTGAATTACCTTTGTTCAAGTTATTAATATAAGAGCCGAAAAAACTACGATGACACGGAGACGGCATCAAGAATTTGAAGAGTCAACACACCAACAGCAGCCGTATTCCTTTTTGATTCAAGGCAGCACTTGGGAACGTCGTCCTAGCCCGTTCATCTCGCTTCCTACAAGAAAAAATATTATGGCTGCTGTCCCCCATATATTAAAATGAGATAAGATAAAAAAAAATGTTGATACAGTCTATGGTCAATATTTACATTATTCGGACTATTGTCCTCATCTTTGTCGCCATATTTATTACAACGTTTCAGCCGTTGTACGCTCCGGCCTTCTTCAGATGGTTGGAATGTTGAACTAAACCCTTTATTTCGCTCACTGGGGTAGACTGTTCTAGTTCCACGTGCCATGTCTAATGGATGTCAGTTATCAGTTATCTCCTGTTAATTCCCCTCTCCAAGTTCTCCACTGCCTTAAATGGGTATTGAACTCACATTCTTTGGGTCCTGTCACTGGATCTAACTAACGCCTTTATCCACTGTGCCATGTGTCCTTGAGGACATCTGTGTATGAATTTCTGGTACCTAATGTCTTCAGTAAACATTTGATATCTGTGCTAGAACAGTCTACACCGTTCAGGCAATACGAGCTCAAGAGCCACTCAAAGCAAAGCGTTACTGTATGGTATTGCATGAGGCGAGAATTGCAGTATGAGATTATGTAGCAAAGATAACAATTAGCACTAAACTTGAAGAGGTTAGTATTGTAGTGCCTGCTTCATAACATAGCTTTACTTGGGAATAAACTCTCCGCGTGGAATTTACGTTTTACTCCAGATATAAGGAGGGAATGAGGATGATTCATCCTCGTGTACGTGTCGTGACGGGCCTCAGCTGGTCAGGGCTGGTGAAACCAATGAATGTGGCTCGTCAGTAGCGACAGAATAGTGAGAGGCTTGTGTCATTTCATCTGTGGGAAAGGGGTTGTAGGGTGGAAAATAATTCATTACCTAAAAGGCCGCGTAGACACTTTTGAACTCTATCAAGACTGGCGAGTGATAACTAAGGAGCTACAGCCCAGATATAGTAGCAGTAGTTTATTGTGGGGTCTGCTCTGGCTCTTGTAAAGATAGAGTTTAACAGTGGCCGGAGTGATATACTTACTAGAACAATGCAAAGAGCCGACCGTTGTTTAGTGTTAGAGTCTTAAGTAGTGAAACCAAAGACGATACGAAGCGTAACAGGTTTCGATGTTTTCATAAATACTGTCGTTTGAATTTTTGCAACGTTTCTAACATCTCATAAGTCCATACTTTTCCCTATTTTTCCGATTGACAACAGATATGACCAACTATGTCTTCATTTCTCTGACAAGGACGATATATTCATTCATCTTCTCATTTTCGGCACTACCTAACAGGTCAACTCATAAAAATAAGGAAAATAAGAAATATTTTGTAGATTAGCATTTAAGGACGTTACATACGCACGCACTTCTTTCTTTCTTTCTTTCTTTCTTTCTTTTTTCGTTCTTTCTTTTGTTCTTTTGTCGTATTAGAATTCCATTCATTCATTTCTTTCTTTCTTACTAGAAACCCATTCTTTCACTCTTTCATTCTTTCTTATTAGAATCCCATTCCTTCATTTGCATCTTTTCTTTCTTTCTTTCTTTCTTTCTTTCTTTCTTTCTTTCTTTCTTTCTTTCTTAAAAGAAACCCATTCTTTCATTGTTTGTTTTTTGTTTGTTTGTTTGTTTGTTTCTTTCTTTCTTTCTTACTTTCTTTCTTTCTTATTAGAATACCATTCCTTCATTTGCATATTTCTTTCTTACTTTCTTTCTTTCTTTCTTTTGTTTGTTTGTTTGTTTCTTTCTTTCTTATTAGAATACCATTCCTTCATTTGTATATTTTATTCTTTCCTTCATATTCATACAAGAATCCCATTCTTTCTTTCTTTCTTTCTTTCTTTCTTTCTAGAATCCCATTCTTTCATTCATTCTTTCTTTCATTCATTCTTTCTTTTTCTTTTAATGTTTCCTTAAACTTCCCTGCTTCTAACCACCTTACCTCAGCCATGTTTCGTCTTCCACTTTTACGAAGCTTATTTAATAAATTCCTATTAATCTGTCGTCTCCGCTTTTCCGACTCATCCATTTTCTGAGTTTTACACCATTTCCTCCACCTTGCCTCAACCCCACCGCCTTCGGCTTTTCCACTGAACCTTTTCAGCTGCGTATCCCAATCCGATTCTTGCCCAGAGTTACTCCTCCGCCGCTCCCTCACCTCCGCCCCACTGCTATACATTCCCGCCATTTTCGCTTAATTTGTTCTTGCCTTTCTGTCTGCATTCGTCGCCGAATTTGATTCATTATTACATTTTTGATTGAAATTTATTCGCTGATATACACACCAAGGTAGACAAAAATTCCTGCAACCCTCTACAACACACACACACACACACACACACACACACACACACACATATATGTATATATATATATATATATATATATATATATATATATATATATATAGGGTGCGATGGATAAATTGTCAACTAAATTAGACAAAAATGAGAACAACACTTGATATCTCATTTTAACAGATATATTTACCAAAATGACACAAAAATATTTTAAAATACTAAAGAGTAAATTTATTCAATAAAATCGCAATTAGCTTCAACCACAGCCTCTAGACGACTTTGAAATCTCCTGAATCTGTTTTGGACGGTCACCTTGTTTAAGTTGGTGAATGCTTCCATAATCCTTGCCTTCAGCTCATCTTTGGTGTTTCAAGGAGTTTTTTTTTTGGTCTCTCGCTCAACTGTGCCTCATACATAATAATCAAGAGGGTCGCAGTCTGGGGAGCTAGATGTAAGGATAATGTAGTCGAAGAAATTGTCTGACAGCCATGACGAGGTTCTCCTGCTTGTGTAACATCGAGCAGAGTCCTGTTGCCAGACATAAGATCTTCCAGCAGTCACCCTCTTGACCCAGGACATCAATATATCCTGCCAACATACTGAATGAAATACTCGTAGTATATATATATATATATATATATATATATATATATATATATATGTCCAGTTAAAATTAGAACGAATAGAGTACACTTCCATGTTCGTATAATTAAATTTAAAAGAGCACTAAAAAACTAGAGTATCCTAAAATAAATTATATATATATATATATATATATATAAATATATATATATGGGGGATGAGGGGGTGTTGACACGGTGCTTCTCCTTTTTCTTCCACACCACCCTCTCTTCAATAATATTAATTCACAGAAAAAATTTCTATGTCAAGTAATTTAAACTTTTCTTCCTGTCCTCTTGTGATTTAGTTTTTAAAATAATTTTAACATGTTGCCTGGAGAAATTTAAACCATTTAGTAATTTCGGTCTGATGAGGCAGATATTGAAAACTAATCTGCTGAAATAAATTTATTAGCAGATTTTTCGATGATGCGTTAAGTTTTTTTTATTTCATATATATATATATATATATATATATATATATATATATATATATATATATATATATATATATATACGAGCTCTGATCAAAACGTATCAGGACTGTTGTTATGTTAACGGAATTAAAGTACGCAGTGAAGTCACTTGGCACAGGTTGATCTTGAACCCTGTCGCACATGATCACTATGTTATAACGTTCTCGCTCATTTCCGTTTCTTATAGTAAGTTTATAGTACTTTGGAGGAAAGTCTTTCGAGTGTGGTCATCACAATATTCCATAGAGGTTCCATCAGTAATCATCACTTGTGCCGTAGTTTTTGGCCAAGGCCACATTTCCCAGGTCCGACAACCACTAAATTCCCCAGATGACTACCATTGTTTACAGAATTAGTGAGGGATTTAACGACAAACACAACTCGAGTTGCATAGTATTAAACATTTCGAAGGCTTTTGACAAGGTGTGGCACAAAGATTTGCTGCTCAAGCTCTACAGCTATGAATCAATGGAAGGGTCTTCACAGTTATAAAGTCTTTCCTAACGGGTAGGTGCCTGAAGATAGTTATTAATGGACAGTCCTCTGAGGGCAGGAGGTAATCGCAGGCGTCTCTCAGGCGCCACTTCTGTGACCAACCCTCCTTTTGCTTTACTGTCGAAACAGTTAAGTGTAACCTCTTCTACTCCAACAGATTTTTCTCTGTTACTTCCCGACAGCGGAACTCCCTTCCTCTTACTTGCTTCCCTGATAACTATAATCTTCAAAATCCGGTCTTTTATGACGAAATACACCATTTTTTTTGGAAAACTAAACGTAATTTCTCGAAAATAATACGCACTTCAACAAATGATCCAAAAATTAAGAAATATATTTATCCCTAGGTATATACCTATCCCTATTCTGTTCGTCAACAATTTACAACGATTTAATTACTAGGTACAAATGCAGTCTTTCAACTAAAGCTTTTGGCGGGCAAGGAAGATGACTGTTGATGTTAATCAAATACAATGCGACACCTCATGTTTCAAATATGACGCAGCAATTGATCAAGCAATTAGAATAGGAACTTTTCACTTATTCTCCAGGTAGAATTATTTTTTGTTTAGTACTTCTTTCGCTCCATGGAATACTTGTCTGATTAGTGTTTCTAACTATTTCACGGGCTTACAGCTATATCACGTTGAAACACTTTCCGATTGTTTAGTGTTAGAGTCTTAAGTAGTGAAACCAAAGACGATACGAAACGCAACAGGTTTCGATGTTTTCATCAATATCGTCGTTTGAATTTTTGCAACGTTTTAATAGATAGATAGATAGATAGATAGATAGATAGATAGATAGATATGAACAGGATGGGATGGATGGATATGAACAGGCTGGCCAGTACCTAGATGAGTAACCTATTGGGAATACCGGGTGCTGTAAGATTTTTTTTTTTTTTTTAAGCTTATCACCCCAAGCAAGGCTGGAAGCCACTAGCACGCAAGGGGTTACAGAAGGTTTGGAGGAAGAGCAGATAGGAGTGGTAAAGGAGAGGATGTGGAGAAAGATAGTGGATCGATCAAGGCAAGGGGGTTACAGAAGATTTGGAGCGAGAGACGATAGGTATGAAAGGTGAAAGGGTGTGGAGAAGGGAAGTGGATAGATCAAGGCAACTGGAGATGTCGATTGACGTTACCCTTAAATAGTCGGAGATTGTATTTGTCAGGGAAACAGGAATAAGGAAGGGAGTTCCACAGGCGAGATGTGCGAGATGTGAAGCTATTGGAGTAGAAGAGACGTCTACATCTAACAGTTTCAACGGTGAAGGGGTGGGAACGGGATGCCAGCCTCGTAGGACGCTTAAATTCATGAGGCCTAGGAACCAGCGAAAGCAGCTCCTCGGAGTAATTACCGTGAAAGTATTTGTAAAAAAGACAGAGCGAGGCAACGTCGCGTCTGTGAGAGAGCGACTGCAGACGAGATGACAGATCAGGGCCAATTACATTGCATATCCGTCTCGGGATCTTATCAAGAACCCTTGGATGTGCGGCTGGTGTAAGGCATAATGGAATTGTTAATCAGAGAGCCGGGTTCCAATTTCAATTGCGTTTGTTATAATCACGCGAAAATACCATTGATAAAAGTATGAATCTTTTACCTCTAACTATGAATTAATTAGTAAGACTTATATCACTAAGCCATTATTATCTAAAATAATCTTAAAAAGGGTTGCTAAGCCGTGGAAAACGAATCAATCAATCAATGAAATACTGATTAACAACACAGGCATGTCTTGTAGATTTATTTACATTCTGTGAAATATAAATGTAGAGAAACTACAGTGGTCACAAAGTGAGGGGTCAGTTTAAAAATTGATTGTAATACGGAATTAATCCCCTACTTTATGTCCTCATTATAATTTCTTGTTTATTATCAAGTTATGATTAGGTATGAAATTTAACCAAAAATAAAATTATCAGAAAGAATAGGAAACAGAGCTGCAGCTAGAGAATATGAGTAGAATGAGGCTAACATACGTTTATGGAGAAAGAATAAAAATGAACTAAAAAAGTGTAAATCAAGTACCAATGCTATAGGCTGAGGAAGAAAAGCTCAATATGCAGATATGGAACAAAGTTTAGTTGAATTCCTAAATTAAAGACGATCAAGTGGATGTTCCATAAGTTCTTCGAAATTGGCCTTTTTATAGATTTTTTATTTTTTCGCCAAATAAAAAATGCGGTTACTGATAAACATAAATTTATTGACAAAAAATGTTACAATTATTATTGTTAGATTAAAAATGAAAATTGGGATAATATCTTTCATCTTTTTTTTTAAAAGCTTTTCACCCCAAGAAAGGCTGGAATCCACTAGCACGCAAGGGGTTACAGAAGATTTGGAGCGAGAGCAGATAGGAGTGTTAGAGGAAAGGATGTGGAGAAGGATAGTGGATAGATCAAGGCAAGGGGTTACAGAAGATTTGGAGCGAGAGAAGATAGGAGTGATAGAGGAAAGGATGTGGATAAGGATAGTGGATAGATCAAGGCAAGGGGTTACAGAAGATTTGGAGCGAGAGCAGATAGGAGTGAAAGAAGAAAGGATGTGGAGAAGGATAGTGGATAGATCAAGGCAAGGGGTTACAGAAGATTTGGAGCGAGAGCAGATAGGAGTGATAGAGGAAAGGATGTGGAGAAGGTTATAGGATAGATCAAGGCAAGGGGTTACAGAAGATTTGGAGCGAGAGCAGATAGGAGTGAAAGAAGAAAGGATGTGGATAAGGATAGTGGATAGATCAAGGCAAGGGGTTACAGAAGATTTGGAGCGAGAGCAGATAGGAGTATTAGAGGAAAGGATGTGGAGAAGGATAGTGGATAGATCAAGGCAACTGCAGATGTCAATTGATGTTACATTTGAATAGTTGGAGATTATAGTTGTCAGGGAAACAGGAATAAGGAAGGGAGTTCCACAGGCGAGAGGTGCGAGATATGAAGCTATTTTAGAACAAGTACGTATTTATTATTATAAATCAATAACGAAAAAATATTTTTGTTTAAACCTATACATTATATGCACCCTCAGTATCAGCTGTAATTTACAGTAAAATAAGTGCGTATTATTTTCGAGCAATTACGGTAGATATATAGAAAGCCAGGCAAAATGATTTGGTAACTGAATTTTGTCATTCAATGCTGCGAATAGGTCATCTGCCGTACAACGAAAGAAGATAAATCCATCTATTGGAATATCGCTCTCTTACCCTCACCCTATGCCAGTCTACGTTAAGCATTTGCAAACAAATACGTTCACTTTCCCACCTCTCTTATTACATAAATATGACTCAATAGAGAACGAACAATGTAATTGGGTTTTTAATAAAATAAATACGACGACAGATTTCCTAAAAACAAATCAAATTTATTTTAATCAGCTTATGGATTTAATTAATTTGTATAAATAGCTTTAGTTTGTAGTTTTGAAAGGAATATGAAATAATAATTCGAAGTATTATCAAATTTACACACCATCCCCCCATTTCATTTCGATAGATTTTTCCCTTTCTTCTCTGATCAAATTAGACGCACATTTTATAAAGGTAATTTGTAATTTCTTCTTTATCACCACCCCAACTCACTCTGTCTGTCTGTCTGTCTCTCTCTCTCACATATATACATACTTACTTACTATCTATCTATCTATCTATCTATCTATCTATCCCATTTATCTATTTAAATCTGTTCATATCTATCTATCTATCTATCTATTTAAATCTGTTCATATCTATCTATCTATCTATCTATCTATCTATCTATCTATCTATCTATTTCAGTCTCTTCATATCTATCTATCTATCTATCTATCTATCTATCTATCTATCTATCTATCTAAGCCTGTTCATATCCATCCATCTCAGCCTGTTCATATCTATCTATCTATCTATCTATCTATCTATCTACAAAATGTCTTTCACGCACTGCATAGGATAGCTTTTGATTCAATTAAATTTTCTAGTCTCACGGGCATTATTTCGATGACACACCAGTTCTCACACAATCACCTAAGTTAAACAACGTCGAGCCTGGCCATTACCAAGATGGGTGACCAATTTGGAATACCAGGTGATGTAAGCATGGATGTGTGGATGGCGTAATGAATAACGACTTTTAATTGGCAATCGGAGAGTCAAGTTTCCATTCCAGTCGGGTTCGTTATATTCACCTATGCGCAGTTAGCCTTGGTAAAGTCGGTATCTCCCTCTTCTCACCTTGCTATGGGTCAGTTATTAGGACTTGTATCACTAAATGATAATTATCACTAGTCCTGGCTAAACTAAATCCAGCATCATGTCCTCCGATCGTGAGACTGATTGACTTTTGTTTCTTTGTTCTTGTTAAGTATTTATTTATTGTTGTAATTAAATACTGTCTTATCTTAACATTGAACTCTTGAGTTATACAAAGTTATTAACAACCAACGTACGTCACAAAAAAGCGAAATGATATATTGTTGTTTTAAATAACCTTGCGAAATTGCTATGTCGTAAATTCAGTCACACCAACAGAATTATTCTCTTTTTCAATATGCAGTCTTTCCTCAATCGGGGTGTCAGGCTACTGACTGCAGTGATTATTGAGTGACTATTGAGTGAAACTATCCAGTCGAATTAGTGTGAATTATTGTGCGTCGATGATTTTGGTTTTCATTTAGGATTTACCGGACGTTAAGCTGAGCCGCTCTACTAAAATGATATTCACTTACGCGCAAATAGATTTGGGAGAATCGAAATCTCCCTTTTAATTGGGTTAATTATTAGGACTTGTATCACTAAATCATAATTATTTCTAGTCCTGGCTAAATCCAACAGCAACACCTCCGACCGGGGGACTGAAGGTTTTGAGGAGCGTGGAACCATCTCTTAATTGCTGTTATTCCCAGGCATATTTTGACCCCGGGTGGCAGCACATGTTAGGTTACAGTTATGGGTAAATAGTGAACTCTCAAACAAAAACTAAATACTATGTAATTATAAAAATCTGTTATAGTAAAAATGCCAGCAATGCATTTTATAGCTAAATTACCAGCTATTAATTATGTAGTGAAATTACCAACAGTACGTATTTATAGTAAAATGACCAGCAATACTTATTAAAAAACAAAATGACCAACAATACATTGTAACTGTAGGTGAAGACATTCAATTGCGTTCAAAATATTTAGATTTCGGCATTAAATTACTCATAGGCGTTAAGATGTCGCTAAATAAAATCAACCAGTCAGCCAGGCAACTTCTTGTCATATAGGAAGAAAATGAGTAACTACCGACACCGAGGTTCGAGCGTGACACTTTGGACTTATAAATATATATTTCCGTCAGTTATATAAATAGCGGTGTCAGGCTACTGACTGCGGTGATTACTGAGGGACTATTGAGTGGAACTATCCAGTCGAATTAGTGTGAATTATTGTGCGTCGATGATTTGGGTTTTGATTTAGGATTTACCGGACGTTAAGCCGAACCGCGTTATTAACAAGATATTCACTTAAATGTTTAATAATCTTTGGTTGACTTTTACTTCCTTGTTCTTGTTAAATATTTATTTGCGGTTGAAGGCATTCAATTGCATTCAAAATATTAAGATTTCGGCATTAAATAACTCATAGGGGTTAATATGTCGCTAAACAAAATCAACCAAGCAACTTATAATCTAATTGTCATATAGGAAGAAAATGAGTAACTACTGACACCGAGGTTCGAGCGTGACACTCTGGAATTCCATCAGGTGTATAAATAGCGGTGTCAGGCTACTGAATGCAGTGGTTATTGCAGTGATTATTGACTGGAACTAACCAGTCAAATTAGTGTGAATTATTGCCCGTCGATGATTTCGGTTTTGATTTAGGATTTACCGGATGTTAAGCTGAGCCGCGCTACTAAGAGGCTATTTCACTTATGCGCAGATAGCCTTGGTAAAGTCGGTATCTCCCTCTTCTCCCCTTGCTATGGGTTAACTATTAAGACTTGTATCGCTAAATCATAATTATCTCTAGTCCTGGGTAAAGTGAATCCAGCAGCAAGACCTCCGATCGAGAAACTGGTTGACTTTTACTTCTTTGTTCTTAAGTATTTATTTGCGGTTGTAATTAAATACTGTTTTATCTAAACATTAAAGTCTTGAGTTACACTTAAATATTAACGGCCACCGTACATCCCAAAACTAATAATAAAAAAATAAAAATCTAAAAATATTTCCTGGCTTTAAATAATCCGCAAAAGGTCGATAATCCGTAAAAGCTAAATCAATCACTCATCCCAAACGTTTTCAAACTACGGAGCTCTTAGCATATTAGAATTAATGCCCACTAAATCAATAGGTTGAATTATAAGTAATTTCCGTTTTAGGGGACAAATTCAAATGACGTATGTATCATCCTACTAACCTTTCCTTATAATAGCATCACAAATGAGAAAAACTATGTCCGAATGTCCAATACAAAAGGCTATAGATTGAACCGTATACATCTCGACAATCGACCACAAAAAAGCTGAAGAAAATTATTGTCGTGTGTGTGTAATGGAATTATCCAGGAATTGTTTATATGAAGCTCTTAAAAAGCAGTGAAATACTAACTGATCGTGACAGCTATTAGAGAGATGTGATTAAATACACTTTAATGTTTGAAAAAAAAAATTATTCAGTATTATTATTGTTTAGCTCATAAGCATTATAACATAACACAAATATCTATATTGTGGAAACATAAGTGAAATTACCTGCTTGTGTGGGGTTGCAGTCAGTCTAGTAAAACAACCATTGTATAAAAAATAAGCTATAAAATGGCTAATTTATATGTTTGTATCTTAGTAAAAAACTGCGTTTAAACTCACAGTAGATCAGTTTTAGTTTTCTTATTGTTTCCCACTGTCTTTACCCGTATTCCAGCCACTTTTTTCAGATTCATTTTACTGATTTTCTGCACAAACTAACAAAATATTTCTGGTTGTAATGAAAAAAGAAAAAAAAAACACTTGATTAACAGATCGCAACAGCTATAAGGGAGAGGTGATTAAATATACTTTAATGTTTAAAAAAATTATTCAGTATTATTATTGTTTAGGTAATAAGCATTATAGCATATCACAAATAGCTATATTGTGGAAAAAGGAATTTTCGACACTATACGCATTTTTTACGTATTTATGGTTACTTTTTAAATTTATCAAAAAAAAAAACATTCTTCTACATCCTTTATGAATAATATACATTAATTACTATTTTTTTAAAATTAATAACTATTTGTGCCCAGTTGTTGACATTAATAATTATCTGCTGATGTGTTAAAATTTTAGAATAATGCAATGATAAAAATTTAAGTTTCATCTCACTCATAGATGTCGCGATCTGTAAATACATATTTATACGCCCAGTGGCTGCAACGTGTTCATAAAAAAAAGATGGAAGAAAAGCGACCTAAGCACGTCAAAATAAAAAATATATATGTTTACAAATCCAAGACAATGCAGAAGAATAACAGAGAGAAAAATGTTGGAACTCAGTTGGCCTCTTCTGTCTCACGGACTAGATTCAACGGAACTTTCACCAACCGATGATCACAACTTTGAAGCGCTGCAAAAATGCATTTATAGCGAAAAACTTCACTTATTCAAACCAGATTCAAATCTACGTCGGAAATCTTTTCAAATCGGAAGGAATTCTACTCAAAAGAATTCGAAGAGTTGTCTGGTAAGTGGCAACAAATCATGGCTAATAATAGGTGAGAATAGAATTGAATAAATTGGAATTTTGTGATGATGTTTTGGATATTAAACTTACTGAGCAAAAAACCCAAAATTGTTTACATCTATCTATCTATCTATCTATCTATCTATCTATCTATCTCATCCTGTTTCTTTCTATCTATCCCAGTCTCTTCATATCTATCTATCTATCTATCTATCTAATCCTGTTCTTTCTATCTATCCCAGTCTCTATCTATCTATCTATCTATCTATCCCAGTCTCTTTATATCTATCTATCTATCTATCTATCTATCTATCTATCTATCTATCTATCTATCCCAGTCTCTTTATATCTATCTATCTATCTATCTATCTATCTATCTATCTATCTATCCCAGTCTCTTTATATCTATCTATCTATCTATCTATCTATCTATCTATCTATCCCAGTCTCTTTATATCTATCTATCTATCTATCCCAGTCTCTTTATATCTATCTATCTATCTATCCCAGTCTCTTTATATCTATCTATCTATCTATCCCAGTCTCTTTATATCTATCTATCTATCTATCTATCTATCTATCTATCTATGTTTATTCATATGTATCTATAAATTATATCATCATATATATAAATGATACCGAATAAAATGTAATTGTATTTGATTTTTTGCAGAATAGATCTGATGTTGAAAAGCACAAAGTAGTTATGACTCAACCTAATACATGCCAAATAACAGAACCTTTGTACTGAATTGCCTGGAATCGTTAAAAAGGAACTTTCTGTATTTTAGCTCTATTAACCCCCTAGAAAGGCTAAGGCATAGCCGAACATATCTGTAGAATAAATCCGTTCATGTGAGCAACTTTGTACTAGCCATTTGCCGCTATTCCTTACTGCTTTGTTCTATCAAACTGTGGCATTTAAACGCAATTTCACATTCCCATTCTGATTACTTTTTGAACTATTTTTTCACCAAATACAAGAATCCCAAGAGCCACTCAAGGTAGTGGATTACTGAGCGAAATTTTATGCGAGAGGGACATAAAAGTGTATTATGAGAACATGTAGGCTAGCTATCGGTTGACCCTGGACATAAAGAGAGCAAGATTGTAGATATCAGTGGTGCATTCCCTCAGGATTTTGTTTAACTAACAGTCATGTGGAAGAAGTTGTGGCGGGCGGCATTACGTCGTGTATTTCAGTTGGGAAAAACATGTTTCTCCTGGAGCACCCCCAACAAAAATGATGGACTTGTGTGTCCGCCATAATAAACTACAAAGAAACAACAAGAATCAATATATATGTACAAACAAATGATAATATATTAACAAGAAAGGTATAAAAGTGACAAAGACAATTATGCGTGAAAGCATTTAATATTCAAAGGATGTGAAGTAAGTGAAAGTGCGTGCGTGTGTGTGTGTGTGTGTGTGTGTGTGTGTGTGTGTGTGTGTGTGCGTGCGTGCGTGTGTATCTGTGTGTGTTGGTTGATTCGTACGTTTCCTAATGGGAAACGCGTTTTCCACAAGAGATTACATTTTGACGTGTAAGCGGAAAAAATAAGATAGTGATAAAAATTATCGCAGAGCATTTATAGTCCAGAGAGCGTTCCCTAGTAGCGATTTCAAGAAAGTAAGTGTACAAGTTATTGTAACTATTTACACTATTTACATCATTAGGATTGTTGTCTTCATCTTTATTGCCATATTCACATTTCGGCCGCTGTAAGCTCTAGTCTTCTTCAGGTGACATACGTTGGAATTTCGAACCGAGTCCTTTATTTAGTCCACGTAGGTAAATTGTTCTAATTCCACGTGCCATGCCTTTTTGGATATTTCAGTTTCAGTTAATTTCCTTTAGTAACTCAATTAACCAAGTTTTTGTTCCCTCTGCCAGGTATTGAACTCACAACTCTTTTTGGATTACTTCAACCAAAGATCATTTCTCGTTCCATGGGTTCGAGAATCATTAAACGCGCCTTTCACATTGTCCTTGTTCCAGGCTAAGTGACTTTGAATAAAGCTACAATATATATTTCTCTTTTTGTGTTGTTATTGTAGTGAGCGCATGCGCAAATGCCGTTTCTCTTTTCAACCGACAAACGAATTTTCTTTTATTGCAATGTACGCTCTCTTCCTCATAGTTTCATTTGGGTTGCCAATAAAAGCCGCCGACAATCTTCTCGCTACACTAATGTTTGGGCTTTATTACCAGTCACGACAGCGCATCTATCGCCAGACCCACTTCCGGTACGTACGGATCACATACGACCGAAATACAATCTCCTGCTCGTAAGATCTCGCGTGGCTTATTGCCGATCTCACCCGTGTCCAACCACGACTGATTGCGTTTTCTTCTCACTTGCACTCGGAGGCTTTGTTTTTTGCCCTACGTCTTCTGCTGTCTCTTACGGTCTATATTTACATCCCGATTTAATTATTTCTTTCTTTTAGATATTGCTTCCATAGACGTTTGTAATACCTTAATCAATTTGCAATTCTGAATTTCTCTCTGTCGTTCGTTTATGCTGTCTTTCTTTCTTTCATTTCAATTTCCTACTTTCTGTTGACTTTCTTTTTTTTCCCACTTTTTTTGAGTTTCTTTCTTTCTTTATTTCTGTCTTTCTTTCTGTCTTTCTTTCATTCTTTCTTTCTTTCTTTTCATTTCCCGCTTTCTACTCATTTATGTTTTCTGAATTTCTGTCTGTCTTTCGCTTTATGCTGTCTTTCTTTCTTTCTTTCTTTCTTTTCATTTCCCACATTCTGTTGAGTATCTTTCTTTCTTTCTTTCTTTCTTTCTTTCTTTCACTACTCGCCTTCTGTTATGCGTCCTTCTTTGACGTCACTTTCATTTTTCATTCTACCTTTTTTTCACTTCCCGTTCTTTCTTTAACTTTTTTTCTTTCTCTGAAATCTTTTTAACAAAGGGAAGATAAACTGGAAACTGGAACAGAGAATTCATTGGCAGCAATGGTAGAATATCTTGAAATGTGTTATATATATATATATATATATATATATATATATATGTAAGACATATTTTTATGTTTATACCTTCTTTTTATAGATAAAAATATTTAAGTAAATGCTCTGTTTATAATAAACAGTATTAACGACATTTACCGGCCTGAATGCCCGAGAAATTTTCATAGAAAATATGCGTCCTCCGACATGAATCGAACCTGTATCATATAAGGAACTGTCATATAGCCTGACGTGCTTTACCGATTTAGCCACAGAGGATCGTTTCGGTTAGCAAGGTCGATTTTTAATGTTTTTAAACTGCAATTCTCCATGATTTATAAACAGAGCATTTACTTACATATTTGTATCTATAAAAAGAACGTATAAATATAAAAAAATGTCTTAAAATAAGTGTCGGACTTTGACCATTTCATTATATATATATATATATATATATATGTTACATATATATATATATATTTATCATATATATATATATATATATATATATATATATATATATATATGTATATGTTACATATATATATATATATTTATCATATATATATATATATATATATATATATATATATATGTATATGTTACATATATATATATATATTTATCATATATATATATATATATATATATATATATATATAAATATATATATGTAAAAATTTCTCAAAATTAACCTATAGAAAAAGGCAATATGTATTAAGGAAAAAGACAATAGGTAAACTGTAGTTTTAGCCGACGCGTTTCATCCAATGTGGACTTTTTCAAGGCAAAGAACGAAATGAATTTATTGAAAAAAGTATCACAAACAAAATGTCATTAAAAACTAGAAGAATTTAGAAACACTATTATTTCACGGTAATTGCTCCGAGGAGCTGCTTTCGCTTGTCCCTAGGCCTCATGAATTTAAACGTCCTACGAGGCTGGCATCCCGTTCCCACCCTTTCACCGTTGAAACTGTTAGATGTAGACGTCTCTTCTATTCCAATAGTTTCATGTCTCGCACATCTCGCCTGTGGAACTCCCTTCCCTATTACTGTTTCCCTGACAAATACAATCTGCAACGGTTTAAGTGTAGCGTCAATCGACATCTCCAGTTACCTTGATCTATCCACTTCCCTTCTCCACGTCCTTTCACCTTTCATTCCTATCTGCTCTCGCTCCAAATCTTCTGTAACCCCCTTGCCTTGATCGACCCACTGTCTTTCTCTTTCTCCACATCCTCTCCTTTACCACTCCTATCTGCTCTTCCTCCAACCCTTCTATAACCCCTTGCGTGATAGTGGCCTCCAGCCTTGCTTGGGGTGATACGCTTAAAAAAAAAAAAAATATATATATATATATATTCATATGGCCAACTGAAAAATGATGTCAATTAGTTATTGTTTGAAAAGAATATTTTCACGTGTAGAAATATTGTTTGAATTGTTGTGTTGACGGATTCAACCGTTTTCTTTTGAAAACGAATTGTTCGCCTTGCTACCACCTACATTGACCAGCTATGTTATAACCGAGGATGCCACCCTAATGACCCTAATGACCTTCCGACCATGATGCAGGTCCGTGATGGTTGGTGTGATAGACTCATGATTGTCCGAGTTAGCACGACCAAATAAAAAAATATTTTAAATTTAAGAAATAATGTCGTATGGTAATATTTGTTTTTGCTTCCGTAGTTTGATCAATTTACATAGCAAGCTGAACTCCCTATCAATTAAAAAAAAGCTCAGATGTAAACAAAATGAAATGCATGTTTATTTCTGGCTACAGTGCCTATTGTATAATTCCAGGATTACCGGCATATCACGTTGAAATAGCGATTCCCGTACGATCCCCGAAGTTAAGCAACGTCGAGCCTGGTCAGCACCCAGATGAGTGACCACTTGGGAATACCAGGTGCTATAAGCTTGGATGCTCAAGAGGTATAATGGGTGTGCGGCCATGTCACGTTGAAACATCGATTCTCGTACGATCACCGAAGTTAAGCAACGTTGATCCTGGTCAGCAGCTAAATGGGTGATCGTTTGGGAATACCAGGTGCCGAAAGCTTGGATGTGCGGGTGGTGGAATGGATAACAGAGCGGAATTGTAAATCGAAGAGTCGAGTTCTAATTCTCGTTGGGTTTGTCATATTCACTTACGCGCAAATATCTTTGGGGAAGGTATGAATCCACGTTTTCTCCCCCAGCTATGGGTTTATCTTTAAGACTTGTATCATTAAATCATTAGAATCTTTTAAAAACTTCTTACAACCTAAAACATATTTTTTGGCTTTAAATCACCTGCAAATCGTTGATAAATCACCGAAAACGAATCAATCAAATAATCGATGTTGTACAATACAGACACAGATATATATAGATATATAAGGCATCTGATAAGGGGGCTTTGAGGAGCGTGGGACCACCTCTTGATTGCTGGTGTTCTCAGGTCCACTCTGACTCGGGGTGGTAGCACCTGTTAGGTTTCCAGCCATTTTCAAAGTGCTTTGACCCCAGTGTAAAAATAGGTTTTAATGCCAGAAATATTTCTTGTAAAAAAATTATTACGATCATCGAAGTTAAGCAACGTCAAACCTGTCAATACTTAGAATGGGTGACCACTTGGGACTACCAGGTGCTGTAAGTTTGGATTTGGGAGCAGAAATGGCTTACGGCCATATCACGTTGAAACTGATGTCCTCGCACGATCACCGAAGTTAAGGAACGTCAAGCCTGGTCAGTACCTAAATGGGTGACTGCTTGAGACCACCAGTTGCTGTAAACTTGGATATGCCGTAAAACAAAACGAACGAACGAAACTTCTCTTTCTCAAATGCCCTTTTTTTAGGCGGGGTGCTGACTAATACTCTACCATCTGTTCCAGCGTTCTTCACTTCCTTTTGCCGATCGTAGACCGTAACTTCTTGTGTGACTTTCAAGGAAACGTTATCAAAAAAATGACACCAATCATTCGGATGCGTCCACCAACTACCACAAAGAATTCAAATTTCTCTCTCCTTAATCTGGTCCCTTCGATGCGACTACTGACGAAAGATGTAAGTTTGTCTTTTCAGAGTATTCAACAC
>OZ038496.1:31214718-31219718 GCA_964036315.1 Acanthosepion esculentum
CCGGCTTCCCTCGGCTTGACCGCCCCTATATTACGCTTTTTTGGTCAACTTTTTCCAGAATAGAAGACAACTGCGCATGACCGGATGTTGACACAAAGCTGCTACGTGGCACGCTTGGCTAATGGCGATATCACTCTTGAAATTAGTCGGCGAAAATCTATTTCCATTTATAGCTGTCGCTGT
Source organism: Acanthosepion esculentum (assembly GCA_964036315.1). Taxonomy (NCBI): domain Eukaryota; kingdom Metazoa; phylum Mollusca; class Cephalopoda; order Sepiida; family Sepiidae; genus Acanthosepion; species Acanthosepion esculentum. The sequence continues at coordinate 31,214,902 of OZ038496.1, forward strand.
TTTTCTTTTCATATTTGCCACAACCGCCCCTCGTTCGAAAACGCAGCCTTTCTCGCCCCTATGTTCTAATTGATAATAAAAGTGAGCGTCCATCACCCTATCCGTCCGTGTGTAAATGTGTAGAAGAGAAAGATAAAAAGATGTGTAGTGATGTTTGCCGCCTTTTATAAGAAGTTTGCAAATTGAATTTTATTTGTATGCGCTTGTCTCGCGATCTGAATGTGCGCGTATGCACATACAATGCATGGGAGTCGGGCTCCTCGAAGTGGTGTAATGGTTAGCGAGCGAGTTACGACTGGGTAGTGAGTTCTATCCTCACTGGGTGCCTCATCTTTTAGGCCTTGTGCTACATCTGAACTACGCTTGGAAAATAACTTCAAAATATGGGAGTGTGTATGTACGTACTCGTTTCCTTGTGCAGATTTACTGAATGAGTCGTTTTCTACAGTTTATAAACCTGTTGAAGGTTATTTAAAGCCAGAAAATATTTTTTTTAGATTGTAACAAATTTGGAGATTTTTGTGGTAAGAGCCAGTTACCATCCTTACTATCAGGAATTGACTGATCCATTCTTGATAAGTAGTTCTGGGTAATTATCTAGAAGAAAAGAAGATAATATTATTGCAGTGACTTGTCTTGCGGAGTCGTTAATACTACTCTTCCCGTGTTAAACATAGGCTAACCCTGCCCAGTTTTAGGTTTTCGTTTTTGCCCTTATTTTTCTCTCTTTAGGATAACGTAGCTAGAGAATGTTTGCTCATTGGCCCCTTTTATTTCTCTTCCTATTCTTTTCTTTGATTTCATTCCTCATCCTTTCCCCCGTTAGGTGGTCAGTGACGTCAGTTGTCTGGTTGGTGCGGGACGCCTTTTGCTTCGAGTGTGTTTTTTCGTATTTGTTGTTGTCTGAATGAGTGTATGTTTGACTGAGTGGTTGGAGGAATGAATGTTTTTATATTATTAAAGTCCCGCATTAATTTCGTCCATTGAACTGATGTTTCTGCCACATTTAGGGACTGTGGGGGTTTTATTACTAACATTATTTTGTTTAGTTTCCTGTAAATAGTTTTGTACATCTTTGTAAATAAACCACTGGGACGAAATTTTTAAATTTATTTTATTCCTCTCCCCCACAGATAATTATTTGTATATATGGGGTCTAGTTCGGACTTTCATAGAGACATGTGGTATTATGGTGGCTGTAGTAAGAAAGGTAAGTAAGATTGCGTTGTTTTGGTGTAAGGAATATTGTTGCTATTTTAGGTCAGTGCTTGTGGCTAGCTAAGTTTAAAGTTAAGACAGATGAAGACCGTCCCTTTTCTCTCTTCCCCCCTTTTGGCCTTGTGCCACATTTTGTATTTATACAAAATAAATATTGAATTCTATTAGAGCTGACTCTGTAGAGTTAAGTGTTTTGTCTTTCCAAACTCCACATCACAGAAGAAATAATAATGATTTTAGTGGCACAAGTCTTACACGTATGTTGTAATTCCTGAACATCAGCTTATTATTTACTAAGAATGTAAAATCTTCCTCACTTTATGTCGAGTATAATCATATAAATTCGACGAGGAGGTGGTGAATATTTCTCAGTCCAACACACTTAGCCAAAACCTGACAAATGACCAAAGATCTTTTCTTTTGAATTTTTATTTTAACTATTATTCATTCAGTACAAAGTGAAAGAGCCACCCAAGGTAGACTGTTACTATATAAAATTGTGATAAGAGCTTACAGGAGGTGGGTAGCAAGCGCTGCATATTATGAGTATATGTAGGATAACGATTCACCCTTGACTTGAAGAGGTTAACATTGTAGTGATCGGAAAACTACCCTCTCGAGACTCCCCCCCCCCCATAAAACAACTTCTGAGGAAGCTGTCTGGTAAGAACGTCCTCTACGCAAGAAATAAGCATGAGACGACTCAGTGTATGTAGCCTGACGGGTGCAAGATGTGAATGACTGGACTGGTAAAAATATGGATTGAACACCTGCCATAGAATACCGATAGGTTAACGAGAAGCAACAACATTTCGTCAGTGGAAAAGGGTTTGTAATGTGGAAGATCAAGGCTGCAGGAACGCTTTTGAACGAGGCTGGAAAGTGATAATTTGATATCTCCAGACCAGGCTTCTTAGTCAGGCCGAGAACGTTACAGTTCACACATGTAATTCTTTAGGTGGGGGTGGCAGTTTATTACATTGTAACATTAGAAAATCGACCCCCACTTTATGTTCACTATAATCATATAATTACAGAGAAGAGGTGCAGAAATTGTACTCAGCCCGACCTACTTCTCAATATCTGACAAAAATGAATAAAAATCTCACTTTCTTTTGGAATCTCTTCCTAGTCGAACCGAGAACGTTAGATCACGTTCTCGTATATAGTAATCCTTGGGGGATCAAATTATTACTTGATAACAAAAGAGAAGTGATCCCCCACTTTATGTTCACTATGATCATATAAATGCACCGAGGCGATGCTGAAAAGTTCTTGGTCCGATTCACATCCCAAAATATAACAAAACAACACAATTTCTTTTGGAACCTCTTTTTAGTCGGACGAAGAACGTTAGAGCACTCTCTCGGATGTAGTAATTCCTGGGGAATCAATTTATTACTTGATAATAACAACAGAAAAGTGAGCCTCCATTTTATGTTCACAATGATCATATAAATGCACTTATCAAAATCTGACCAATTTAAGCCAATAAGAATTTTTTTTTTAATTTCATGGTTTGACCGAGAAGCTGAAAACACACTCTCGTAATTAATAATCCAGTCCGGGTTGTTTGTTTAAGGGCATATCAACTCGTCATGGGTCATGTAATTCCGAAATTTAATTTTCTTGGAAGCATTAGTAATTTCTTTTACAAAATTTTATTGCTGGTAATATTTTTTTAGTTTTTAAGCGAAATATATTGTTCGAAATATTTTTTTTTATTACAAAGGTATATTGCTGGTAATTTTTTTTTTACTATGAAAATATATTGCTAGTATTTTTACTATTAAAATGTACTTTTATACTTTCATTGTGTTTTGACGCCTGTTTTTTGTGGGGTTAAATATTTGCCCATAGCTATGACCCTAACAAGTGCTACCACGCTGGGAACAGCAGAAATTAAGAGGTGGTTCCACATTCCTCAAAACCTCCCGATCTTGCTGCCGGATGTAGTTTATCGTCAGACCCAGAATGATCCTCCACGGGTGGTCAGATTATTATTTAACCCTTTGAGCCCTGATCACCGCTCTACCGGTGGTGGAGAAAAATGACATAATGCCCAGTCGGCGGCTGAACAGTGGTAGAGAAAAATGACTTAATGCCCAGCCACTGGTTGAATGGTGGGTTAACTATTTTTATATTTACCGTGAAACATTACATACTAATTATTTGCGAATTTTGACCCAGAAGCTCAGGCAGGAGGGTTAAAATCGTTCAGGAGCGCAGGGCTCAAAGGATTAATGACAATAGAAAATGTCTACTATGACAATACATTACATTTTTTTGAAAATCCCTCTTGGTCAGGCCGAGAATTTTTCATTGTATTACTTGAAATGTTAATATAATATTCTCACTGTATAATGTTCGATTTGTCGGATTAATAGCCACAACTGAAATTAAACAGAGTAAGAGAGATTAAATAAATCTGGATAGGTGATGGCCAATCCTCACTGTTCGACCTCGACAGGTTTCAAAAGCTCTTACGCGGACTTGTGGGTGATGATTTATTCTTCACTCTTCTTTATCCCACAGACCAAACGTCGTCCGCCTTTCACTGCTATATCGCTACTACTATGGCAGATGTACAGAAGATTTATTTTCCTTATTTCCACCATTTCAGACCTTCACAGCTCAGACCCGGCATGCCATGTATACGGTGGCAAGCCATCTCCATTCCCTTCGTGTTTTTTTATTTTTATTAAAAGCAAGTTCCACTCAGTCAGCATCTTCCCCAGAACTGTTCCTTTGTGGAGAAAACTCCCGAGTGGATGCTTCTCTGACAACTAGAACTTGGCCTCTTTAGGTCCAGGGTCAAACGATATCTATCCTACTCGTCCTCATGATACTCTCTTACGTCACCACTCCCTTACAATCTCACTCAGTAAACCTCTACCTTGAGTGGCTCTCGGGACTTGTGTTGGGTGAAGTATCCATAAAAAAACTTCCACTAAGTGAGTTGAGGGAAAGTGATGAAAAATTAATATTTGTTGTGATTTTTTTCCGTCGATAGGCTACAAAGTTATTGATACACTCAAAGTAAATGAATATATCTTTATCTATATATTAAATGAAATTTGAACTGAAATATTCATTGTATAATATTCGGTTGATATAATATTCATAAATAGATCAGATGCATTAACAAGGAAGGAAATAATGTGAAAATAATTCTGCTGTATAAAATAAATACAAATTTATGAACAGACGACGGCTTTTTTGATTACCAACACAGCAAATTTTATCTTGAAAATCTGGTGTTGAATGGTTGAGGGTAATGGCGTGGGCAAATAATCTAGGCATCGGACAATATAGGAAGAGCAATTCTTTTCTGTGTTCTGACATCTCCAGCTAGTCATCTGGGAATCGAACCGCAAACCTTAAAGCCACAACGCTATCCGTTAACCACGGCTTTAGTTCTACAGCCCTTTTCATTTAATTAATTCGCTATGATCGCAGCGGGCAATGCGTATCACGTGTATTGAATATGTGTTAAATGCGTTTTCAAAACCTGGAGAATATTGTATTATTATTGATAGGATTCATTTTTTTATTATTATTAATTACTGTATATTAAATTAAACTAATTAAATTACAAC
>OZ038496.1:31224718-31259718 GCA_964036315.1 Acanthosepion esculentum
AATTAATTAAATTTTATAAATGTCAATAACCGGCTCTAGTATGTGACGTAAATTCATTGTATATTGACCCCACCACTACGGACGCCAAAAGAAAATATGCTGTATCATGTGATTACTTAAAATGTAAAAAAAAAGTAATGAATAAGAAAAAAGTCCCCACCAGGTAATCGATAGCAATAGATGAAAAAAGAACACCATGTTACGCTTTTAAAAGATATGGTTGTGTCTCGACTCCTCTTCATATCGCTGTGCACGGAAAGCGGGGAAAAGCTCGCTGCAACCACAAAAGGAAAGTTGAGGCAAATATAAACACTCCGACAAGAAATGAAGACATGAACATCTTGCAATATAGTTGGGTGTTTATTTAGTTCTTCACTTCTTCGATCTTGGTGTGCAGATAGGTAACACTTGGGACTATATCTGCTCGATGCAATCTCGTAAAATCAGAACTTCGTTCTATTTCGATTGGTTGATTCATAATTCATAACTCTGAAATACGTAATTACTATCCTAACTAACCTAATATTACATATTTTTAAAAAGGCTTCTCATTCTTCATCTGAGAATCGTATCAGATAAGCTGGAGGCAATTTTTATTGGATTCATTTTATCTGTAATATATTTACGATTAATAACACGTATTATAAATCCGATGAGAATGTTTTTTTTTTCTTCGTTTATTATTTTGTTCTTTTTTTACTATTTTAGACGTTTATTTCTTGTTTCTTTGTCGTGTTAAAAAGTGAGGCTTTGGGCTTTTTGTAGCCGTATTCGATTGTCTTTACTTTCGATTCGCTTTGATTTTTTTTTCCTTTTGAAACACAAATAAACTTTGAATTATTAACGAAATCAGCCAACATACTTGCCTTGACTTAATTAAACACTAATCACCTGCAAGCGTATTGCTTTCATCTTTACTACGATATTCGTCTAAGCGGAAAATGACTTTTTCAAAGGAGAGAAAATGGCAGAAAACCAGGCGTATTTCCTGTGGCTTCATTTGGACATATATCCGTGGGATAGTTTAAAAGATCAAGAAGGTAATCATTCTGTAGTGCTCTTCACCGACGCAGAGGAAACCTGAAGCAGCAGAAACGTTCGTTGTCGAATTTTACCATGGTCGATTTGTCAGGAAGGAGACTTCCTCATGTTATCGGTCTGGAGTGGGGACGAACCCAGCAGACGGCACCTTTGGAAATTGCCTGAAAACCATACCACGGGTTCACCCAAGGCTTGTGAGTGAAGTTGGGTAGACGGAACACTTGCGGCCGTCGATAGCTATGCTAGCATGAAATCACAAGTCATCGTGTCCGAGGATTTGGGTGTGCTGGTTTTGTTCAGATTTTGATCATTCTCGATAAAACACTCTCTCCCAGAAACTGTAACTAAGGTCTGCTCAGTATAGTTGAAGTATAAGCCACAGGTGGGCTCTGTGGGCGTTGAACAAACACTAATGTGCCTGAGCGATAGTTTGCAATATGGATTGGGTAGCCGCCCTAGTAGACGGGTATCCTCGAATACGAGTGGCCAGCTATTATATATATATATATATATATATATATATACATATGAGTGAGAGTTAGAGTGAGGGATAAAGATGCAGACAGACAGAGAGAACGCGCGCTGAATTTTCAGAATCCTGAAAATGCACTCCCTTAATAATACCAAAAAACTACACTTGAACAGCAGATCACATTTAATTAAACGAAACCCCGTAAGTCGGACAGATATTTTTCTTTTCATCCTCTGGGGTATCCACAATTCTATGCCCGCGCCACACAAAACTCGAAAAAAAAAATAAAGAAAAAAAAAAGAGAAATGAAATCTTCTTTATTGGGTAATTAATCTCCAAGTGACATGCGCACTGGGACGAAATTATAGCTTTCGGTCAAAACGAGGCTCCGTCGGTTTCGTATCTGAATTGGAGCAAATCCATATTGTTTTCCATTGGCTTTTTATTTTTAAACGGAAAACAATCTTTTCGTTCGCCTTTCTTGTTCGACCGACAAAAAAGAAATCTTTACATTAATCTATTCTGTAATGTAAAGTGCAATGTTATGTTATATATTTGTTGGTTACACAATGTGATCGCTTATATTTGCTAATAAGATATTCTGTTGTTACAGTAATAGGAATCATTACTCAAAGCCAATCAGCGATTAGGCCGCGTACATCTATAATAACAGTATAACTAATTAGTAAGTCGCGAAGACAGATTACTAACATATTGCTTCATTTTTTTCACGTGTTCGTCGTTTCTGATTATTTTTCCTTTTAATGATTGGATTGGATTGTAATTCTTTCTGATAAGGGACAATAGAGTTAATTGGAAAGATCAAAATCCAAGATTGATTAGTCTATGAAATGTAATCAATGCAATTGCAAAATTACTTTAATATTTCTGTCAAATTTTGACAGCGGAATTAAACTAGTAATAAAACAAATATAAATAATTTTAAAAGATTTTGAAAAATTTCCACTGTTAACAAAAGACAATACTGACACCAAGCGAAAACGCATTTTCAACTTCTTTTTCCTATCTATCTATCTATCTATCTATCTATCTATCTATTTCTCTTTCTCTCTCTCTCTCTCTCTCTCTCTCTCTCTATATATATATATATATATATATATATATATATATATATATTTATATATATATATATATATATATTTATATATATATATATATATATATATATTTATATATTTATATATATATATATATATATATATATATATATATATATATATATTTATATATATATATATATATATTTATATATATATATATTTATATATATATATATATATATATATATATATATTTATATATATATATATATACATATATATACATATATTTATATATATATATATATATACATATATTTATATATATATATATATATATATATATATATATATATATATATATATATATATATATTGGATAACGATATATAAAGTTTTCTTTACATTTTTATATATCAAGAGATTTGAAAAAAAGTTGTATGATAAACTGGAAAAAAACGTAAACAAAGCCAGTTCAATGAAGTCCTAACTGATGAAACAGGTCACAAGAACTTTTTCCAATTTTTCATGTATGTTTAAATGACAATAAATGCAGTGTTCATTATTTTGCACACAAGATTAATGGTTAAAATTAAGAAGTATTAATTTTGCAAAGAAGATTAACGGTTTAAATTAAAGATTAACTATTATGAAATTAAATGTATATTTATAAATATTCAAACTGACCCCCACTTTCAATACGTTATATAAACTCAGAAAAATTGTACATTCTGGGGGAACACGTAGTCGTTATCTCTTTCTCTCTCTCTCTCTCTCTCTGTCTATGTCTCTCTGTCTGTCTGTCTGTCTGTCTCTCACTCTCTCATTCTCTCTAATATATATATATATAATATAATATAATATATATATATATATATATATATATATATATATATATATATATAATATGGAGAAAACAACTGAAAAGTTACAAATTTTAAAAAATTGAATGTTTTTTGTGAAAGTATTTATATATATATATATATATATATATATATATATATATATATATATATATATGTATGTATGTATACTTTAGTTGATGAAATCACGCATCGGATTGCTAAGGCTACCAGTGTTTCGCCATCGCTTGTGGAATGAGCGGATATTCGACTGGATACGAAAATTCGGGTTGACATCCTTTTGTATGGCTCAGAGTCCTGGACTCCATACAGTTACCATATACTCCAGCTGGATGGTTTCCATAAAAGCTGTCTGTGTGTCATCTGTTGAGTTAACCTTCAAGATAGGACATCTAACGTAGACCTGTTTAACAGGTGTAATGTTGGAGGAATCGAGACTTTTCTCATACAGCCTCCGTTACAGTGGACTGGTCATGTCTTGAGAATGTCTGATGACAGGATACCCAAGATCCTAATATACAGCCAATTAGATCAGGGCTACAGGAATGTAGGACGTGCATGGCTAAGATACAAAGACAAGCTGAAGAGTAACTTGTCAGCTGTCAATATATTTCATAGTACCCTCGAGCGCTTAGCCTCGGAGCGGGGAGAATGGAGATCAACGTGTTTTAGTGAACTCAGCAGTTTTCACTCAGCTTGTCTGAATTCTCTTCAAGTAGCGAGAGCAAGATCTAAAAGGTTAGTCAATCTAACAGTGATCTCATCCCACAACCCTCACTCTTGCTCCATATGCGGCCTCCTTTGTAAATCACTAGCGGATCTTAAGTGCCACTTAAGATTATCGCACAAAATTTCATAACTGAATCAATTGGTTGTCAGAACCTCATACGACGAAACCAACGGAAAAGTTCGTTATATATATATATATATATATATATATATATATATATATTCGCGAAGTGATCAAAAAGTATCGGGACATTTGCTATGCTAACGGAACTAAAGTACGTAGAATGAAGCAGCTTCGCACAGACTAAATTTGAGTTCCTGCACACTAAGTTATAACATTCTCGCTCACTTCCATTGTTTCTAAAATTGATGCTCGGAAGGAGTGTACAGTGTGCGGTCATCTGACCATATCATAGAGTTTCACGCTCTGACTAGGCTTGTGCAGTAATCTTTGACCAAAGACTAGATTCCCCAAGACTACAACCACCATACTCTCCAGATCTTGCCCGTTGCTACATTTTCCTCTTCAAAAATTTTTATAGCACCAGTCCCGACAACTTTTGCAAATCTCATATATATATATATATATATATATATATATATATATATATATATATATATAATCTGTTTTGAAGTAGTCCACGTCTGAACTCACCCACTTTATCCAGCGATAGTGGTTTCCAGCCAATTTTTTTTCATGTTGGGAAGCAGATAATAGTCAGATGGGGCCAAATCGGGTGGGTTATCAACTAGCTCAATGCCTCAGTCACGCACAGCATCCAATGAAATCAAGGACCCTACTGCTGGTGGATTTTGATAAAACAAAACCTCTTTCGTCCGTGTTCTTGGGCGCTTGGTCTTCATAGCCTTTCGTAACTGCCTCGGCAAGTTAGCATAAATGATGAGGTCCTTTTGAAGATAGGCAATAAACACAATGTCTTTTGCACCCCCAAAAATTGTGGCCTTCACATCCCTTTGTCCTTCCTTGGAGCAGTTGAGGACGGGTGCTTCTACTGCATGGATTCCTGTTTGGCTCTGGCTCAAAGCCATGGTCCCAATATCTATCCTGGATTATAAAACATTCAAAGAAATCATCTGAATCTGCGGTAAACAATGTCAGTTTTTCACATTTTATCAAGTGACAGAAAAACGTAACGTGCACCGAGCAGATAGGCTAATAATATTGGCTATTTGATTTACAGTCAGTCACCATGTGATGAACAGCATCAATGTGTGGTTGTAGCAGGACGTCATGACCTTGGGACATCTTCAAGACATTCCCTTACTCACCTAAATTCAGCTGCCCACATATGCACTATTGCTAAAACTAGAGCATCGTTCCCTAATGTAACAACCTTGTCAGCACGAATTTTCTGCACATACCTGATAGATTCACGGTGCCAAATTTTATCCACCTGCAACAGAATTCGCTAATAGTTACTTTGAAATCTCCTTTGAACAGTCAGATATCAGTTTACCTGGAAGTAAACAATGCAGTTATTAATAAGACGAGCTGAGATTAATGCATGCAAGATTTCTCAGCTCTAATATCACTCTTTCATAGTCAGTCTATGAACGTTTCAGCCCACCTCGTACCTGGAAAGAAACAATACAGTTATTAATAAGAAGAGTTGAAATCAATGCATGCATTATTTCACAGCTCTAGCATCACTTCTTCATATTCACCCTATACACTGTTCAGACCCCCTCGTACCTGGAAAGAAAGAATTGAGTTACTAAGAAGTGTTTGAAGTGAACGCCTGCAAGATTTCACAGATCTAGCATCAACTCTTCATAGTCAGCCTATGAACTTTTCAGCCCACCTCGTATCTGGAAAGAAAGAATTGCGTTACTAATAAGAAGTGGTTGAAATGAATATCTGCAAGATTTCACAGATCTAGCATCACTCTTTCATAGTCATCCAATGAACTTTTCAGCCCACTCCCGTAAAGGATTTAAATTAGAACTATTTCTCATGCACGAAATACCCCAAATTCCTCATATCCGAAATTCAGACAAAAATTTTCTGTACATAGTGAAAATGTCGGTACTATCAATATACGTTCTTTCCAGATTATTTAATATTATCGTTCACCCAATAAAGGCCCGAGTGCCGATCAAGGTAGCCCTTTACTGTTAAAATGGTTTTAAGCGGATATGATGGATGAAGTGTATCATATGATTTAATGCATTAGAATGTGAAGATTATGAGGATAAAGTTGGGGGAGATAACGATTGTCCTTGATTTGAAAATTTTCAGATTGTATATTTTAGGGAAAGCATCCACGATGGATTCCTTTCCACAGAATAGCGTTTCCCTGACAATTCTGTAAACGTGTATCATTCTCCTTGCAATTGGAATACGGAAAAATGAGGATGAATCAACTGCGTGGACGTAGCAGGGCGTCTCCTACATGGAAAGACCTGAACTGGTGTCAGTGAAGAACGGGGCTCAGTCGAACATTTACCCTGGAAATAGCAATAGAGTAGCAATAGACTTGTGACATTGCGTGCAGATAGCAGGATTTTTTTTCTTAGGCAGATTTAGGAACTCAGCTGTGTGGCGGGGGCTGGGAATCCAAGGGAAAAACATCGTTGTGAAATATTCGCATCTAAAAGCCATCATGCATTTTCTTAACATCTGCCAGAGACGATTCCCCTCACCAACACCTCCTCTGAATACTTCTCGCTCTTCTGTCCAGCTTGGCTTTGAAACTAATCAAGATGCGAATGGATTGTGATAGATACAAGGCTTTGGAGATTAACCGACAATATCATCGCTCTAAAATTACTACATTCATCAGGGACATTGTCTTGTGACAGCTGGATTAAATTGGTTGATTATATTTGGCCGGGAGTGATGGTTGTTGTTGGTGTCTAGATGAGTGCCTTTGTCCGCGTCGCTCTTGAGCGGGAAGGCTGAAAAACAGAAAGCACCTCAAATAATAGTCACGTGCGTGTGTGTATGTTTACAACGAACTATGGAGATAATATTAAGTGAACGCATTCGTAGAAGGAGCTTTTAAAGATCTGTGAGACGTGAGGTTGCGAGTCCGTCTTATTAGAGGGTTATTCAAAAATATGAGAACTTGCAGTTAATACGTAACATTTATTTAAAACCTCTTTATATTTTATTCAACGAACCTTTGGTCATATATTTCTTACTTTTATTCTAAGTTTAAATACAGTGGAACGTCGGTTCACGAATTTAATTCGTTCCTGAAGCCCGTTCGTAACCCGAAATGTTCGTAAACCGAAACTATTTTTCCAACAGCAATCAATGTAAAATGGATTAATCCGTTCTTGTTTCCAAGATGATTGCTTATTTAAACTTTAACAACAATACTTTGTGCACAAGTGTATACAGAAAACTAATGAAAATCATTTAATCTAAGAAAAACAAGACAAAAAAACAAAACAATACTAAACAGATAAAATATAGACGAACATTTCAATTTTACCGTACCTGCATGTAGGAGGGTTGATGGCGTAAGTTGAAGGGGAAGGAAAGAGATGTTATTGTTTGGAAAATGGAAGGAAAGGCATGATCGTCTCTTTATTTATAAGAATAGCATAGATCGTTGATTTTGCCATATGAAACTGAGTAGGAAGAGACAATATCATCAACAATTGTCTTTCTCTTAATTTTTCATTTTTCTTTAACAGTATCACAGCTAGCTTTCTGTGGAGCCATGACTGAGGACTAATGAAATGAAAAAAAAAGCACAGTACAACAAAAATTTGAAAAAAAATCACAGCACAACACACGAATGTATACAACATGGCGGTCGACCAAGAAATGATTCTGTTCGGGTTAACTCTGTTCGGCTCGGATCGGCAATGTTCGAGAACCGAAATTTTGTTTGATAACCGAGGCATTTTCATCTCGAAATTTCTGTTCGGAAACCAATTTATTCGACATGTGAGTCGTTCGAGAACCGAGGTTGCACTGTACTTTTATTAAAAACGGAAGTATTTTTAATCAAAGCCTAAGTTCTTTTATGAAAAAGAATAAATACTTCTATTCAAAGCGTAAATATTTTCCTTCAGATCCTAACGGACTAAGTAATTTTTATCCAAATCCTATATTGAAATCGTACATACTTTTATTAAAAAATTAAGTACTAACTACAAAATTGTTATTCATTTTAGTCGAAGCCTAAGTAGCATTATTTAATGACTTACGTACTTTTATTCAAACTAAAAACCGAAGTAGAAGCGGCAATGGTCAAACTGAACAGAAATAGGGCGGCAGGGCCAGGCGAAATTGTGACGGAAATGCTGACAACCTCGGATAATTTTGGCATAGACAAGATCACAGAAATAATAAATGAAATCTACAACAGTGGGGATATACCGGAAGAAGTCAGCAGGACTATTTTCATAGCACTGGCTAAGAAACCAAGCGTAAGTGAATGTGAACTCATAAAAAAAATCAGACTAATGAGCCACATAACAAAACTCATAATCCGTATTCTGACGAATAGAGCGCGCAACAGAATCAGGCCAGAGATAGGACAAAAACAGTGCGGGTTCGTTAAAGAAACAGGAACAAGGAACGCGATATTTATGCTCAGAATGTTGCGAAAAAGAGCAATACAAATCCAGAAGAACGTGTACCTGTGTTTTATAGACTACGCAAAGGCGTTCACAAAATGTACGCCACAGAGATCTGTTGGAATAGCTCAGCAACCTTGTTATATTTGGGAAAGATATTAGAATAATCAAGAATCTATACTGGCAGTAAACGGCATTTATGCGCATAGAGAATGAGTTCAGCAGATATACAAAAATAGAAAGGGGCGTAAGACAAGGATGTGTCTTCTCAACGAACTTATTCAGCCTATACAGCGAGACAGTTCTGAGAAAATTGGAAATCCTATCGTGATTTAGCATCGGCGGCCACAGTCATAACATACGCTGGAGACACAGTACTGATAGCAGAGACGGAAAAGAAATTACAAAACCTCCTACGGATGGTAACGAAGGAGAGCGAGAAGAAGCGACTAAGCATAAAATACAAGAAGGCAGAATGCGTTGTCATCAGTAAAAGGATGAGCCTGAAATTCGATTTACAGGTCGGGGTCACTAAAATCAAGGAGGTGCGGAAATTTAAATATCTGGGAAATGTTTTGACAAAGGACAGGAAGTGCGACGCTGAGATCCGAAGACCTATTGGGATGACGAAAGATGCATTCCAAAGGCTAGGCAGAGTATTACGAGACAGGAGGATTTCGATGGCAACAAAGAAAAGAATACTGAGCTGTTACGTGATATCTGTCCTCCTCTACGTCAGCGAATGTTAGACGATTTCCTCAAAGGTGAAGAAGAGACCCGATGCAACGGAGGTATGGTTCTACAGAAGGATGCTAAGGATATCATGGACCGAGCGTGTGAGCAACGATGAGGTTTTGAAGAGGATACAAACAAAAACGAAGCTCATACATAACATCAGGAAGAGGCAGCTGACATTTCTGGGACACGTAATGAGAAAGCAATGCTTGGAGAATCTGATACTCGCGCGTCGAATAGAGGGAGAGAGAGAGACAAGGGATAGCAACGCATGGCATACCTCGCAGGCTTAAGCAAGTGGATGACAGAACAGGGCCCGGGGGAAGTAGGAAAGGGACAAAACTTATTGAGAGCTACAAGAGATAGGGGGAAGTGGAGAGCTATGATCGCCTATGTCCCGAAGGGACACGGCACATAAAAAGAAAGAAAGAATTATTTTTTATTCAAATGTAAGTACTTTTATTCAAATTCGACTTTGTTTTTTACTTTTTTCAGTTCTTTTATTCAAAAGCTAATTAGATTTTTTTTTTCATTTTCAAAGGTTTTTCTTCTAAGCTTTTATTTAAAGCATATATTTTTGAAAGCCTTAAGTACATTTATTCAAAGCTTCTTCTTCCTCTATGTGCCGCGCCGCTTCAGAACATGAGCGGTCATAGCTCTCCATAACTTTCTAACCGTTGTGTTTCTGAGAAGTTTTCCTTCCTTTGCTAAATGTCTCCTCCCGTTCCCTCATCCATCCACACAAACGCGTCAGGTAAGTGGCTTCCCCTATCTCTCTTGCACTAAACATATCCCTTGAGGGTTAAGATATCCAAACGTTTCTTCCTAAGTGCTTCAATTCAATTCCTATTTTATTCAACCCATTAAAATTCAATATTCTTTTATTCAGTAGCAAAGTACTTTCATTCAGTACTTAATTACTTTTATACAGAGCATGACTATTTTTATTCAAAACTTAAGTACTTTTATTCAAATGAAAAGTACATGTAATTGGACGTGCATCTTATTCGAAGCGTAAATACTTTAATTTAAATCATAATTACTTTTATTCAAAATATAAATACTTCCGATATATTTGTATATTTATAATACATTTATATTGGCATTATAAATAACACATATAGTAGGCTCTCTCATCCACTTTTTGCAGAAAATTGTACAAAATTGAACATTGATAAGAAAGTGGTAGCGGGTTGCTAAAATTGCATTAAAAGCCAACTGTTTCATTAAAGTCATTGTCTTTGTCCAGGATCATGTCTGGCAAACGATAGCCAAGACACTATATTTCGAGTTTCTAAATATGTAAAATTAGATATGGAATGATAAAAAATTCTTTCTTGTTATGTGCCATGTCCATTCAGGACGTAGGTGATCCCAGCTCTCCACCTCCTTCTATCCCTTGTAGCTCTCAACAAGTTCCTTCCCTCTGCTTCCTCTCCCAGATCAAGTTCTGTCATCCATTTGCTTAAGTCCGCCAGGTATGTCATGCGTTGTTTTCCCTTGTCTCTCTTTCCCTCTATTCGACCCGTGAGTATCATATTCTCCAGGCCCTCCTTCCTCATTATGTGTCCCAGAAACTCCAGCTGCCTCTTTCTGATGTTAAGTATAAGCCTTCTCCTTGTTTGCAACCTCCCAAGACCTCATCGTTGCTCGCACGCTCGGTCCATGATATCCTCAACATCCTTCTGTAGAACCACATCTCCGTCGCCTCGAGTCTCTTCTTCATCTTTGAGGAAATTGTCCAACATTCGCTGCCGTAAAAAAAGGACAGATGTCACGTAAAAGCTCAGTATTCTTTTTTTGTTTTGTTACCAAAGACATCCCCCCTATCTCGCTATACTCTGCCCTATAAATTATAGATAAAGTGTGAAGAAAATATTTTCCTTCGCCATAAACTGTGTCTTAATTTTTTTCTAATCATCTAATTATGTGAATATGTCATCGAATTGAAATTATCTCTCTATTATAAATCTGCTTGCCCCTCCTGTCGTTAGTTAAGTCCTGAGTTAGTATAAACAACCCTCACGCCATGCCAATACCTTATAAATAATGGGAAAAAAAGAAATAAATAAAAAAAGGTGTGATAGAAGTGTTTAACGTCTGTTTCAGGGAAATGTAAAAAATTGTCAATTTAAATTTTTTTTTCATTTGTACCCACTTACTTTTTAAAATAACGGCCAGCATTCGTATTTAGGATATTATTATATTTTCTTTAAATCTGTTAAGTTCAAATATTTAACGACGCGATAGGGGAATTTCTACGTATATTTTATTATAGAACTCGCTATGAGCTTATTAAATCATTAACATAAAAAGTTAAGTTTTATCAGAATATTAAAATAGGAAAACCGTGAAATTCTCACGGCTTTTTCTAGTAAAGTTAACTCACGTGAATAATTTTTGTTACTTGTCAGTACAAAATGGAGTTTCTTTTACGATCCTGAGTAACTTTTGATAATTGCATCTCGCCATAAACCCACCAAATAATACATGTGGCTCTCTGAAAAAAAAAGACTTCGGTTTATACTATTTACATTATTCGGACTATTGTCCGAATCTTTGTCGCCATATTTATTACAACGTTTCGGCCGTTGTACGCTCCGGCCTTCTTCAGGTGATTGGAATGTCGAACTGAACCCTTTATTTCGCTCACTGGGGTAGACTGTAATAGTTCCACGTGCCATGTTTAATGGATGTCAGTTACCAGTTATTTCCTCTCTCCAAGTTCTCCACTGCCTTAACCGGGTATTGAACTAACACTCTTTGGGTCCTGTCGGTGGATCTAACCAACGACTTTATTCACTGTGCCATGTGTCCTTGAGGACATCAGTGTATGAATTTCTGGGTTTTATAAACCTAATGTTTCCGCAACCAAAATTCATACACATTTCAAAATGTCGAATTGATAAATTCCAGATAGTTCAGTATCTGGATCCATTATAACAAATTATTATAGAAAGAAGGAATTTGATAATTTTATAGTGAAATCGTCTTTCGGCTTCTGTGGAACTCTTTTCCGCTTTCTTGATTTGGTTTGGTCAGTTTGTTTTGTTTTACGGTATTTCAACCTCAATGGGTTATTTAATGCCGACAAGATTTTTAGGTTTGGTTTGGTTTGGTTTGGTTTGGTTTGGTTTGGTTTGTTTTAAGGCATACCGACCTCAGTGGGTTATTTAATGCTGACAAGATTTTTATTGTCGGTAATATTTTTTTTCAAAAATGTATTGCTGATAATATTTTTTTCCATAATGTATTGCTGGGAATATTATTTTTCTACAAAAATGTATTCCTGGTAATAATTCTTATTCAAAAATTTATTGCTGGTAATAACTGAACTACTTCTAATTGGAAGACCTCTGATCAAAAAAAGACGCATGTAGACATCAATTAATTGCTGGTGTTCCTAGGTCCACCCTGACCCGGGGTGATAGCACCTGTTAGGGTATCAGCTATGGGTAAATAGTTGACCTATCCAAACTGGGGTAAAAAAACTATAAAAGTGTAAAAATAGGTTTTAATACTAGTAATACATTTTTATATATATTTTATTTTATAAAACCTTATAATATACGATAATTTTTCACATTTAAAATTTTCTATACTTACAACTATCAGTCACGTGAGTTCTCTATAAAGCAAAACCCCCAAATCATATATATATATATATATATATATATATATATATATATATATATATATATATATATATATATATATACATATATATATATACATATATACGTGTATATATATGTATATATATATATATATATATATATATATATACATATATATATATATATACATATATATATATATATATATATATATATATATATATATACATATATATATATATACATATATATATATATATATATATATATATATATATATATATATATATATATATATATATATATATATGTACAGCCTAGCTTAAAAATTACCCTATCGAGTGGGATTTATGCTAGCTCCTGCGGAGGACTCTTGATTAAGTTTTCATCACAGTAGTTAGAGAGGAATAGATGCGATAAACTACAGAACTTCTCAAAATTGGTTGCTGCATTTAAGTATTTCATTAATATTTAAGCTTAACTTTCCAAAGTTCACGGATAATTCTTCTGCCGACACTTAATTTAAAGACAATTTGATGCGCGTAGGTCCATACTTTCCGTACAAACAATTATTTTTATTTCATGGTTGACTTTCACTGGACTTCGCACTTAGTTTAGATTATAACTAAATTTATTTCCAAATTATAAAAATTGTTATCGTGCAAAAAATTCGTCACAAAAAAATCGCGTAAAAAATCACCGAAAACAATCTCAGGTATGAAAACTTGAAAATTTAGAATTTCAGGATTTCGGGTCAGGATCCGGTCCGGAATGCTTTTAATTTGATCACAGCGTCGGCCTGATTTCAAAATGGTATGTTGGGCTACAGCCTCTAGGAGTAAAGTTGGGAAAAGTGTGGCACGCTGAAATTCGCATTTATTAGATTCTATTTAACTAATTTTGTTTAAATTATATATATTGTTATATTTGATAGATACTCATATTCGAGTGAAGCTCTGTTGTTAATTAAACATATTTCTTTATCCAGCTACATTCATTGGCTTGAATATTCGAGAAATCTCGTCCGAAAAATATGTATCTTACGGCAGGATTCGAACCTGTATCCCTTACGGGGAAACGTCATTGAAATCTGACGTGACTGACCGAGCGGCCCTGTCCGACATACGAGCAAACGAAGTCCGAAATAATACTTTTGAACACACACACACTACCGATTCTCGAAACATGCATATCTGCTCTGATGCAGGTTCGAATCCTACTGGAGGTCGCATATTTTTCTGGCAAGATTTCTCGAATATTCAGGCTGGTGGATGTAGCAGGATAAAAAAAATGCTGTTTAATTAAAAACAGATCTTCCACTCGAATATGAGTATCCATAAAAATAACGCTAAAAACAAAATAAATTAAATATAATAATATGTCGGATTTAATTCATTTATATATATATATTTTTGTCATCCACAGTGTGGCTAGACGTCCGGTTGCCTCTAGCTACGATCGAAACCCGACTGAATTTGCGTTAGTCGGAACTTCTACCCGCTAAGCCATCAGCGTACGGTACGGGATGGAGGTGAATTTTAGCGTGTTTATTTTTAGATTCGGATAAACACACAGTGACTGAGAGTGACTCAATTCTGTCGAAGAGTCGTATATATATATATATATATATATATATATATATATATATATATATATATATATATATATATATATATATATATATATATATATATATATATTCCTCACACTAAACAAGGACAAAAGTTCATATACACATATATCCGCAAATCCTTCGTTTTTGAGTTATTAAATTTAAAGCTGGCTACAGACGCTGTTAAATCCATGATACAATCCAAAAATGCTTATTACTATAGTTTGTGGTGCCACGGATCCTGCCTCAGCAACGCAAAGTTTGAATGACTAGACTGATTTGGGTCTGGAAACGTAATCTGATACAGCCGTGCAGCCTCCCGCCCTTTACCATTCGCGCGACCGTATGTAAAAATTATATCTGCCTGCTCACGTTATGAATATCATACTATTGTTAACACACTACTACACCCGTTAAACGTTGAAGAGAGAGGTACACGAATAACAAATGTAACCTAGTCTGCATAGCGACGCACCTTATACTTTCTTTAACCTTAATAACTCAAAGACAAAGGATTTGCTGACATATGTTTATATGGACTTTTGTACTTGTTTAGTGTGAGGAATGTTTGTAAAAGTATTTTTGATACACCCTGTATATATTAATCACTCATTCTATTGCAAAATGACGATAAACTACATACGACAGCAAGGCCTTTGATCGGAGATTGTAGATTTTGCGGAGCGTGGAAGCACTTCTTAATAGCTGCTTTTACCAGTTTCACCTTGACTCTGGGTGGTAGTACCTGTTCAGGTCCTAGCTATGGGCAAATCGTGAATCGTCAATCAAAAACAAAACACCATGAAAGTATAAAAATAAATCTTTTATAGTAAAAATACCAGCAATACATTTTATATAAAAATACCAAATATACATATTTATATTAAAATAACCAACAATAAAATTTTAAAGTGAAATGACCAGTAGTACATTTTATAATAAAATTACCAACTATATATTTTCTAACAAAATGACTAACAACACATTTTATCTGTAGCTGACGGCAAACAATTGCGTTCAAATATATTTAGTTGAAGGTATAAAATTGTGTTAAAAATATTTTGATTTCGACATTAAATAACCCATAGAGTTTGATATGCCGCTAAACAAAATTAACCAGCCAACTGCAAAATCTTTCTCTCTGTCAGTCTTCCATTGTATATATTGTAAAGGCACATGATTGATTGGATGCTTCAATACTTTCATGGCCAGATAAATACCCTAGCGGATTAACCAGTCATATTAATTCTTTCATTCTCTCTTAATCTCTGATCAATAAATGACGAGTGCTTTAAATACCGTTCTCCCGCTTGTGCAAGCCGCAGCAAACGCCATGTTTCATTTTCAAGTAATTTTCTTCTTTACGAAATTTGTTTTTTCAACTTATTTTCTTTCCTTTCGACATTTAAGCTAATTATTTTTTTTTCTTCATTTTGTCATCCTTGTGTCGAGGATAACAGCATGATTTGGGTTCATTTTACCAGGGAAGATATTTCTATACTTCTGTTGTGCGAAGCAGATGTTTTGGACATAATGATTCACATATGCAATATCCATGACTTTCTAATTTTAAGCAAACTAGACGACGTTCAATTCATATGACATTTG
Source organism: Acanthosepion esculentum (assembly GCA_964036315.1). Classification (NCBI taxonomy): domain Eukaryota; kingdom Metazoa; phylum Mollusca; class Cephalopoda; order Sepiida; family Sepiidae; genus Acanthosepion; species Acanthosepion esculentum. The sequence continues at coordinate 31,241,014 of OZ038496.1, forward strand.
CGGAAATCATTTATATATGCGAAAGAATGTTGAAATTTCCTCTACTAAAACAAAAATTGCCTATTTACAGAATATGATGTTTGGCCAAATTTTAGGAATTGGGCGGACCGAGGATTATACAGAATTATTAGACTGCGTTTAAGCATGAAAGATTGTCGCCGGAGGGGGTTGAGTTCAAAGTCAACTTCTATATAATAATTGCGAATATCACTGTGTTACACTATTTCAACTTTACTTCGAGGGGCCGCAGCCCAACATACAATACCATTTTGGATTCAAGCCGACTCCCTGTGCAAATTTAAAACATTCCGAGCCGGATCCGGACCCAGCATACTAAAAGTTTGGATTCCTAAGTTTTCATTACTGCGATTGTTTTGGGATTCCGCCATCTTGGCTTTTACTGATAAAAACAATTAAAGGGACACAACTCTCTAACCCTCAATATCTCAAGTTCAAATGAAAAAAAAATAATGTTCTCAATTACACTGTTTCAAAATAAAATTGTCCGTGTTTTCATCATCTAGAGGCCGTAGTCCAACATATCATAACATTTTGAAATTAGGCCGACTCCGTGAGCAAATTAAAAATATTCCGGGTCAGAGCCGGACCTGCAATCCTGAAAGTTTGGATTTCAAAGTGTTCCTTACCTCGATTGTTTTTGGCGATATTTTTACGTGATAATTTTTGTGATGAAAATTCTTTGTACGATAACAATTTTTATAACTTCAAAACTAATATAATAATATTACCATTATTATAATATTATATTAATATATAATATTAATTATCACACACACACACAAATATATATATATATATATATATATATATATATATATATATATATATATATACATGATTAATTTCAGTAAAATTTGTCACTTAGCTGATGTTACTTTCACCATCCCGACTCAAGAGTTACGTCGACGGACGTGTTCGTTCACACTTCAGTCGGTATCAGCAATTTACGGCTTATATTTATTTCTTTTCTTCTTTTTTTTTACACATTTAGCACTGGTGTAAATTTTCTTCTGTATTCTCTGTGTCTCTGTGTGCACTTTTTCGCGCGCTCGCGTGCACCCGTCTACACGGATGTGCGTCGTGATCATGTTGCCCGTTTTTACGTGTTTTTTTTTCTTTCTGTAGTACACTTAGTCTGCTTTTCATCCGGCTGTAGACATTGACCTGTTTTCATTTATATATTTATTTTTACACACACACACACACACACACACTCACACACAGACACACACACACACACACACACACACACACACATATATATATATATATATATATATATATATATATGTTGAAAAAAAAGATTAAAGTTAAAAAAATTATAAAGCATAAGGAGCAAGCAATAGGAATAAAAAGGAAGTGATAGGCGCCGTGGATTTTATTTTTGTTTATAAATAATCTCTATGTTTCAAGGGCGTAACACTGCATGGTATATAAAATTAACGTTTAATAATATCAGCATATAAACTAAAAATATAAAAAGTGTAGATAGACAGAGAAGCCAAAAGGTGAGAAAAAAATTTAAGAAAAGTAGAACGCCGTGTAATCCATATTAATAGACGCTTAAATGGTTAAAGGGAGGTAATAATATTTATCCTAAAATATTTCATGGGCAGTTAAAGTTGGGTAAAATAATTTATCCTGAATCAAAATACTTTAGGAGTATTTTTTATGGGTGTAAACTATCATGAGCTCATTACGTTTGTTCAGCAGGTTGTTCATCATTTTTGAGAATGAATTTTTTTTCTCCAGCAAACACGTTATATTATTGGGCTGTAAATTCCGCGACCGGAAAAGGGTGTAGTTTTGGCGACGAAATTCTAATTTACTACCGGTGGGTAGTTATTTGTTTTTATTCCCCAGTAAAATTTTGAGAATGCCGTGGCATTTGCATATTTTTTTTATGAGTCATTTTATGATGGTACTACCGGATTTTCCAGTGGTTTTCAGTGGAACCACAATACGACTTAGTCTCGCCATTATGTTTAGTGCTAGCCTTATAAATAACACCTTTATTTATGCATTTATGATGTAGTGGACAGGTATTTTTTTGACAATTACATTTTTTGTCTCTATTAACGTTTTTATTGAGGTTCTTTAAATATTTGTTTAATGTTATATTATGTTGTGCTATATACTGCTCGAGATTTTTGGTGCAGCTGTAGCTAATCTTAATGTTGTTCTTGTTGAAGATTTTGTTGAGCAATGGCATGTGGATTAAATGTTTGTGGATTAAATTAAGGAAAATTTTTACCTATATTGGTTTTGACATTTTTGTTAAATGGTGCGTTAAACCAAATTATGTTGCGTTTCGTATTCTTATGTTTACTGTTGGCATTCTTACTAAATTTTTAATTTTTTTCCAACGGAAAATGTATGTACCATATAAACTTTAAGCTTGCCGCATTTTTTTTTTGCTTCGTTTTTCCCAATATCTCCCTCTATACAAACTATATTTTGAATTTATACCTCAATAATATATTGGGTTTATATTAAATTTGAGCTTTGAAAAACGACGCGAGTATAATTAGGAGGGAAGCTTTTTTATTAGTCGAAAAATAGAAGCACTTTGAAATATTGTTTTATTTTTCGACCGGAACTCGTGCGTCGGGCCTATGCGTAAACGACAATAATGGTCATTTTGTGACGGCGCCTTGTCGCGTTCACATCCGACTCTCGCCCTTGAGTATGTTAGTTTATTTGCCTGCAAATCAGCCGAGATATGTCTTATTTTATTTCATAACAACATAGAACGAACACGTGAGTATCAACAAGCTTTTGGGGGGGGATGGAAACAAAAAGGAAGCTTATACTTAATATCAGGAAGACGTATTTCTGGTGCACATAATGAGGAAGGAGGGCTTGGAAAATCTGATACTCACAAGACAGGTAGAGGGACAGAGGAAAGCAGCGTGCAACGTACTTGATGAGCTTGTGCAAATGGATGGGTTCGGGAGAAATAACAAAAAGAACTACAAGGGGGATGAAGACGTGGAGGGCCATGATTTTCTAAGTCCTTAAGGGACACGACACTTAAAAAGAAGAGGAATAGTACGCTCTCTTCTACGCACCCAATCGCACATTTTCATGGAGCTCTACCCCTACATAGACGTAGGTACGTACACACCTACGTACTCACGTACGGGCGGACGTTTTCACACCTATCACCCACCAAACCATCATCAAATAAAAACCTATTTATTTTTCTAAACCTCGCACCTCGTTACCAACAGTATTGTCCGCTTTCGTATCCCTAAGTAACTTACTGTACGTTGATAGCAATCATTAACGACTACGTCGATTATTTTTTTTCTCTTTCAAAACACCCCCCTCCCCCCCTCTCTCTCTTTCCCCCCTTCTCTCTCTTTCATGCACGGATTGACATCATTGGGATCTCTGACAATAATGTCTAATTACGGCGTTTTGTCATTCTATTTCCCGCTCTTTTTGTTGCAACAGCGTAATACTGGCTGCCATTTTGTATACCTTGTTTAATAGAATTTGGAGCTTCGTCGCACAGAGGGTACATTGCCTGTTCTCAGCGCATATATTTCTGTAAGAGTCGTGTTTGTACATGTGAGTCTGTGCTTGTGTGACAATTTACACGTTCTTATACGCATATTCAGATCGCAAGAGACACAGATAGAAAAATATGTACACAGACACAAGTTTCGATGTGTAAGTATATAGTGGATGTTGATTCGCGTGTTCATTTACAGCGATAGATAGATAGATAGATGAACATACTGAGATAGATAGATAGATAGATAGATAGATAGATAGATAGATGAACAGACTGAGATAGATAGATAGATAGATAGATAGATAGATAGATAGATGAACAGACTGAGATAGATAGATAGATAGATAGATAGATATATAAACCTGAACAGACTGAGAGATATTTAGATTGATCTGAACAAACTGAGATAGATAGATAGATAGATAGATGAACAGACTGAGATAGATAGATAGATAGATAGATAGATAGATAGATAGATAAATCTGAACAGACTGAGAGATATTTAGATTGATCTGAACAAACTGAGATAGATAGATAGATAGATAGATAAACCTGAACAGACTGAGAGATATTTAGATTGATCTGAACAAACTGAGATAGATAGATAGATAGATAGATAGACTGAAAAAGCGTCTACCCGGCCTTGTAGGTGATTATTTTCCACTCTTCTACCATTTCTCGTTGGTTTATCGCCATTTCAATAGCATGCGTTCTGACGAGCTACATTCCGTAGTTCCACCAGCCCTGATCTTTACAATTGGGACATGCTAATGCCATGTACACAAGTGTGAATCATTCCATTTCCCTTTGTATTCCATTAGTAAGATTACCAAGAATCTGGCCACTTAGACAGATTCTTGGGAAGATATGGTCGCAGAAATTGTCTGACAGGCATAGCAGAATGTTCCTGCTTTCGTGGCATGTTCCAGAGTCCTGTCTTCATAGGGTCTTCCAGCAGCCACTCTCTTGACACGACAATACTTCTCTGGCCATTAACCTGACTGACGTGGGTGCATAGTTTTCAATCATAGCCTGGATCTCACCAACAAATTCTAGAGCTCTTTTCTTATCAGAACGATCAGCTGCCAAACCTTCGTAATCACTATTAGATTCATACAACACTTTCTGAACACTTCTGGCGGAGTGAATTGTATCATGGGGTTCTTTTTCTCACAGCTGGTACCCAATTGAATGTAATATAGTGTGCAATCGACAAAGTAAAAAAAAACGACGCGCATGCGCGATATTAAAAAATATAATATATTAAATAATAAAATATTAAATATTAAACAATGTAAAGTGATGGCAATTTACTCATCGCCCCCTGTAAACATCTCTCTCTCTCTCTCTCTCTATACATATATATATATATATATATATATATATATATATATATATATATATATATATATATATATACATATATATATGTATATGAACACACATACACACACACACACACACACACACACACACACACACACACACACACATATATATATATATATATATATATATATATATATATATATTCCATTAATAAGGAGTAAGTTCCACTTGGACAGATTCTTTCCAAGGATTGCTGATTTTTGGAACACTCTCCGGGGAGGATGTTACGCTTAACAATCTTGACATTTTCACCTTTCATCTCGGCTTCAGTCCTTTTCCCATCACCGTAATATCGCTTCGTGTGCATTTTTCTCTAAATACGTTCATGGTAATTGTTTTGATGAACTTCTATGGTAGATTATACGCAATTAAGCGCAGTACTAGATTGGCAGTTTGGTCTCATCATTTTATTGTTGAAATGGCTAGATGTAACCGTAACTTATATGCTAACAGTTTCTTCATTCGCATTTCCCGCTCGTGGAATTCACTTCCGGCTTCCCAGTCAACTTTGATCTTCAAAAATTTATATGCAATATCAATCATTATCTTCTGTCTTCATATTGTTCTTTTGTTCTTTTCACTCTTTAATAAAGTTTTTCGTATATTCTTTTACATTCAAGAATTCGCGGCGTCTTAGTAGCTTTATTGCCATGCTTGGGGTGAAATTATTAAAAAAGTCTCGGGTTAAACGTCATCTTTCCTGCATAGCCATTGCACTCATACAACACCACACAGTAACTCTCTGCCTTGAGTGGCTCTTGGGCCTTGTATTGGATGAAAATTAATATATAAGAAAGACGATAGAAACAGGTTGATAAAGATAATTGTTAAATAATGACTGATGTACTAGCGGGGTATCCGGTGGGAGACAGTATATCTATCAAATGGTTGCAAGATAGGTATATCAATAATCGCACCCTGATTAACGTTTTCTCGTGCATATTGACGCGCATTCGATGTGCGGGCTTCGCAAAGGCTATCAGCGCTGAAAGAGGTGGAGAACTGACTTCAAATCTAATAAGAATCTGTTGTGTTCGTTTCCTTCGAAATGCCCATTGGAATGAAATGGATCTATCGTCCAACTAAAGATTCTGGTCTTCAACAATGAACTTCCTGATGATATCAGTTCTCAAGTAGACATCTATGCCGACGACACTACCATTTACTCCTGTCTCAATGGTAAATCCGGCACTGCTGACGAAGTTAAACTGGCCGTTGGTCTCGAAAAGGAACTCCAATCTGTGGTTGAATGGGGCAAGATATGGCTTGTAAACTATAATGCCTCCAACACGAAACTGCACTCATTTACCCACCATAGAGAATCATCCCTGCTTCCTATCAGCATAGCTGATGCTAAACTCCACGACAGCGTCTCTGTGTGCCTTCTTCGCTTCACGTTTTCCACTGACCTGAAGTGGAACAGCTACATTGAATCAATAGCTGCATCGCGCCAGAAGTTTTTTCTAATCTAATCTACAAACTTGCCATTCGTCCTTGCATTGAATACTGTTGACATATATGGTCTGGTGCCTCCCGCTGTTAATCTCGAGATTCTCGACAAAATCTAAAGATGCATATGCAATATGATAGGTCCTGACCTGGCATCTCGTCTACAGTCATTTTCTCGCAGACGTTATGTGGCTTCCCTCTGTCTTTTCTACAAGTATATTCATGGCAACAGCTCTGGCGAACTACTTTCACTTGTACCCCAGCTGCATGGATTTACTAGTTTGGCATCTCGGTCCGATCCCTTCACTGTCAAAACAGTTAAATGTAACCGCCTCTTCTACTCCAACAGCTTCTTCTCTCGCACTTCCCGACAGTGGAACTGCCTTCCTCTTGCTTCCCTGATAGCTATAATCTTCAAATATTCAAATGTAATGTCAATTGACATCTTCCGATGCCTTGAGCTTCATCCCCGCCCTTCTCGTTATCCTTTCCTCAAACACCCCTCTGTACTCTTACACTCACTCTCTGTAACATCTTGCGTGCAAGTGGCACTCCCGCCCCGCTTGGAACGAAATGCTTAAAAAAATATAAAGATTAAAGACTATTAATTTAAAGATTAAAGATTTAAAGATTAAAGATTTAAAGATTAAAGAATTTAATCCATCACTATGACAAAAGAATAGTGTTCATCATTTTAATTTTTGCTGATTGAAATTAAATACCGATAGGGTTGTGATTAATTGATTGACTGATTTGATTTTTTACGGCTTATCAACGCTTTGTGGGTTATTTCAAACCAAAACATATTTTTGGATTGTAAGCATAATTCATTTTTTGTTTATATTATATAAGCATTTTTTGAGAATAACAAGGATTTCTCCAGTCCTACTTATTTACTCCCAGCTCGGGATTTGCATTTCACAAGGGTATTTGCGCGGAAGTGAATGTAACGAACTTGACTGGGATTCGAACTCGGCTCTCCGATTTCACATTCTGAGCAGCAATCTCTCACATCAGCCGCACATCCTAAACACAGATTCTCTGATGCAAAAGGGAATCCAAGTTCGATTCTAGTTTGGAAGCATGTTTCTTTATTAGGGTATTAGATCTTTAGGCCAGTTGACATTAATTTTCATTTAAAACAAATAACAAAAAAATTATATTATATTAATTAAACACACACACGTGCGCACACACACACTCACACATACACACACACACATATATGGTGCGATGGATAAATTATCGTCTAAATTACACAAAAACTAAAATAATACTGACATCTCATTTTAACAGATACATTTACCAAAATTACACAAAAATATCTCGAAGTACTAAAGAAATCGTCATTGGCTTCAACCACGGGCTCCAGATGACATAGGAATCTCCTACAACTCTTCTGGGCGGTCTACTTGATTAAGTTGGTGAATCCTTGCCTTCAATTCATCTTTGGTATTACAAGGAGTTTTGATGGTGCGCCGCTCATTAGCGCCCCTCACATAATATTCTAGGAGTTTGCAGTCTGGAGAGTTAGGTGGCCAGATGTAAGGGATGATATGGCCGCAGAAATTGTCTGACAGGCGTTGACAGAGTGTTCCTGCTTGTGCGGCATGTTTCAGAGTCCTGTTACCAGACATAGGTTATTCCAGCAGTCACCCTCTTGGCACAGGGCAGTACTACCTCCCTGGCCATGGACCTGACTGACTTGGATGGATAGTTTTCAAACATAGCTTTGATCTCACTAACAAATTCGGGAGCTCTTTTCTTATGAGAATGAACAGAGTGAATTTTCCTAGCTACCAAAGCTTCGTAATCATTATTAGATTCATCCAACTCTTTCCGAATCCTTCTGGCGAAGTGAATGGTGTACTTTTACTCACATACGGTGCACAATGGAACGTATTATAATGTGCAGGCGACAAAATCCAAAAACAAACAACGCGCATGCGCGATATTAAAAAATGTAAAATGGCGATAATTTACACATCACACCCTGTATACATGTATATATTCGGATTCAGTGCGGATATACGAGGCTTCTAGCGTCTGAAAGCTTTCATTATTAATCGACTGTTATTAAAAAGTGTTATTTATCAAATCTATCTCTTAAAACAGGAAATTAAGTTTATAAAAGGAACCCGAAAAACATTTTCCATTCGTTTTTAATTGGTCTGTCGTTGAACGCGTTATCATTGGTCAGAGAAGCGTGAAGAGTAACTAATTACTCTTTTGCGTATAAGGACACGCTTACACACACGTACACACACACACATACTCACAAACACGCTGTGGAGTATAGGAGAACAGACACCTCACAGTAAGTGACGTTGTATAGTCTGAGGTGGGTTTTCTCGCCCCCACACCCAAACGGTTTTTATTCAGAGTCTAGGAGAATGGTGTTAGTGTGAAGGCAAACGAAACTGCGTCGGTTAGAATATGAACTCGAGACGACAATCCCAATTTCCGCGCCAATAACCACTGTTTTAGGGGAACATTGATATATATATATATATATATATATATATATATATATCTGTCTGTTCATATCTATCTATCTATCTATCTATCTATCTATCTATCTATCTATCTATCTATCTATCTATCTATGGCCGTGTATTCCTATCTATCTATCTATCTATCTATCTATCTATCTATCTATCTATCTATCTATGGCCGTGTATTCCTATCTATCTATCTATCTATCTATCTATCTATCTATTTATCTATCTGTGGCCGTGTATTCCTATCTATCTATCTATCTATCTATCTATCTATCTATCTATCTCACTCTCTTCATATCTATCTATCTATCTATCTATCTATCTATCTATCTATCTATCTATCTATCTATCTATCTATCTGTGGCCGTGTAATCCTATCTATCTATCTATCTATCTATCTATCTATCTATCTATCTATCTATCTTAATGTCTCTGATGAAGAGTTATCATTGTTTAGATTAATTACACTTGAACTATTGTTCTCATCTGTGTTGTTTTTATCATAACGTTTCGGCAGTTGTGCATTTCCAGCCTTCATCAGGTACTAGTCGATCCCTGTAAGTTTTAGGGAATTTCGAACTATTTATTATAGGTGAGGTAGATTTGTTGTCAGCGGAAGAAAAAACAAGTAGGAAAATCATTATAAATTTGACGAGTTTCTCTATTTATTTAGCTTCACCAGAAACTTTTGGAAAGTGAAATAATGTGGACTAGTTTCGATTTTTAAATTCTACGTAGTTTTGTTTTCATTGGTTGGTCATAGGGCACGTGTTCCTTTTTATGACGTTCTTATATTTGTGTGTATCTCTATGGGCTTGTATAGAGATTTTACAAGCGTAGCTTAGATGTGGCACAAGGCCGAAAGTATGGGGCACCCAGTGAGGATCGAACTCACTACTCAGTCGTAATTGTTCTTACCAAGACATGCTTGCTAACTATTACATCGCCTCGGGGTGCTCCTATGTGTTTGTATACATCAGTTCTGGGAGCGATACGTGTTTACCTCATGGCATCTCCGTGTGTTTAATTCGTGGTATGTTGGCGTAATTTAAGTGCGTTTTTCAAATTAGTAGCGTTCCAGCATCACCGAGCAGACACCGAACAGGCATCTTTCATGATGGGTGAGTGTTTTCTCGTGGTGGTTCCTTGTCTTAAACGTCTATTTGGACTCAAGTTCACCCCAGATAGACCTTAATTGGATCTCATACATACACTCTATTGCTAAAGATGTCGGGACAGTGCTCAGTTCACTCTACCGCTCCAGGAAAACTGCTCCTACCATATTCTTCCTTTAGAACAGCCAGATCAGTATTGATGCCATATCTGGGCTGGAGGTACCCCTTCTTCACTTGCCTATCCTGTTAGAGTTCGAAAGCGTCTACACGGCCTTGTAAGTGATTCATTATTTTCCATGCGACAAGCCGTTAACCACAGACGAAACGCCGCCTCTTTCTACTCTACCGCTATTTCCATGGCAAGTGTTCTGACGAGCTACATTCCACAAGCCCTAAACTTTGCAACTGGGACCCGCCATGCAACGTAGACAGAGATGAAAAACCCACACCCACTTCGTATTTCCGTCCTGGGTATGACAATAAACTACATCCGGCAGCAAGGTAACTGATTATATTACCCTTCCCACTACAGGGCATGACACGAAAGATATAAATAAATAAATATACAAGGATAATTATTATAGCGTTGGTTACTTCTTTGCACTTTTCTCTGTAATAGTTTGTTTTCCTATATATATATATATATATATATATATATATATATATATATATATATATATATATATATATATATATATATAAGAAGAAATATAGTTTTAAGGTGTGATATATTTATGGCATAATGTGCTCAATTGACTTACATATTCTAGACTTTCTTATTAATTTCCATTTTACTGTCGGTGTTTTATTGGATTCTTTTAAGTGCCAGAAATATTTTGAAAGGCACGTCAGATTTCTGTATTTATTTATCCTAAATGAAGTTTGATGTTGATCGAACGTCTTTTTGAAATGGCTTGTGCAACCTATATAGATTTTTATGTTTTCGGTATTGTCAATAGATGAGATATTGCATTTGTATACTAATGATTCTGTGCGACATTTATTTTGTAGAGGACAGTGATGAGGATTTCTACAGTTACATAATTGTTGCTTATCTTCATCTCTTTTAGTTTTTATATTGCCTAAATTTCTTTTGCTTTGGTCTAAGTGTTTATTGAAGATATTAGCATTATGTTTCTTAATACATTTTCTAAGTTTTCAGAACAGCTGTAACTTAATTTTAGTGTATTTTTATTGAAAATAGTACTTAGTTTACTTTCTCTAGGAAAGTGCTTGACTATTAATGCAAGGAATTTTTGTCCCAATTTGTTCTTTACCATTTGGTTGTATGGGGGTGTATAGCAAATTATTTTTCTACCTCTGTTTTTTCTATGCTTTCCATTTCCTTTTTTTATATAAGTTAGTTTTGGATTTTTGTAGCGACTATCTTTTATAGCTTTATTATAGAAATTAATATGTTCATAGAAAATCTTCTCATTTGCTGAATTTCTATAATAAAGCTCTAAAAGTAACATGGTTATTACTATGTAGCGAAAAAGACAAATTTTAAATCAGTTAATTTATAATATTTATGCTCTGTAAATTTAAATTGAGCACTGTTTTGTAAAAATAAAAATGAAAAATATCAATAAGAAACACGGGATTATATATCTTACTGTTCTTTCTTTCTTTACACACACACACACACACACACACACACACACACACACACACAGATATATATATATATATATATATATATATATATATATATATATATATATATATATATATATATATATATAATTGTAAGTTTTATATTATTAAGTTATTTATTATAATGTCTAGTATATTTTTGTTTTGGTGATATATTAATATATGTACCTCCAAACATTCGGTATACCTAAGGTTTAAATGTGTTTTTCATAAATGAAAAATCATTTTTGAAGATTTCTCCCGTCTTCAATTGAAAGCTAAAGGATTAAATTTTCGAATTCCAGAAGACAAAATACTTTGGTATATTTCAAATAGAAAGTTTAATGATTTTTATTCGATTCTTCCGAAAAACCAAACGAAACGGCTATTTTTAATTTTTTAAACAAATGTAATTCTCGGTTTCAAAAATCCCGCAAAAATAATATGTACATTTCTGAAACCTTACTTTCGTAAAATTAGCAAATTTAACGTTAAATTAATCTTTTCTGAAACAAATATTACTTACTTATTGCATAAAATTTTCTAGACAAGCATTTCTTGACCACGGTTTCATGATATTCTCTCGTCTCCATGGATAATTTGATGGCCAAAAGTGTTGACAGTTTTAGCATGGCGGGCCAGAATTGATATAAAGTTACGAATTCTAAGTAAGAACTGTTTTCTTTTGTTTTTTGTAACTACCAGGTAATGTTTAAAATTAACAAAATATTTTAAGCAATTTATCTAGTATTTTACTGAATTGTTTTAGGCAATTTTAGTAATGTTTCTTATAATATTATAATTTGAAATGCTAAAAAACTTTCTTTAATTATTGAGTTACCTCTATAATGGTATTTCATTATTTAATAATTAATTATTAATTATTATCTTATCAGTTATTCCATTTTTAGTTTAATAGCTGAGATAATAATTAATAAAATTATTAATTATTATATTAATAATTAAATTATCTCACTCGGTTATTAAATGTTTAAATTGATAAACGAGATAATAATTTTATTATTTCAATTTAATTACTGGGATAATATAAATTATATTTTCTCTCATCGGTTTAATAACTGAGAGTGTGATGATATATTAATGACCATCTCACTATCAATTATTACATTTTTAAATTGATAACTGAGATAATATAATAATTTTAATTATATCATCTCAGTTATTAAATTAAAAATTAAATTATTATCTCAATCTTAAAATTTATCTAACTGAGATAATATAAAAGGAAATGATATAGATAACTCTATAATTTGAAATTTTATGGTATTTAGTATTAATTCATATTCTTTATTATTAATTGCTATATTTTGATGCTTATGAATTGTTAAAGTTATTTTATTTAACTTACAAAAAATGAAACTTAAAAAATAAATACAAATTAAATTATTTTTAACTACGTGAAAAAAAAAAAACTAATAACCGCCGCCAAAAAAATTGCTGCATGACACACACTATGAAAAGTATACACATTATATAAAGTAAGAGGAATAAATAACAATATTAAAATATTTAGTGAAATAGAAAAAAAAAATCTATCGCTTCAAGATTTAAAAAGAAGCCTGATGAAAAATAGGAACGATGAAACACGGCAGTGAAATGAAATAATTTCCCGCAACCGAAAACTTTTATATGTCAAGGAGTTTTCCCTAAGGGGGACAAGCCTTGAAACACGTAACCTTTTAACCACAATATCACTTAAGATATAACATATTTAAAAAAAACCTATAGACGCACAAAAAAATATTTTTAATTATGGTAAAAATTTTGGTATAATAATTTTATTAATCTTTTAATTTTTGCTTAGTAAATATAGTCTTCAATTAATTATTTAATTACCAAACTAAGATGTTTGGAAGAATGTTAAAACGTTTTTGAAACTTAAATTGAAAAATTCATTATTCATCGAAATGTTTTTCTTCAGGCAATAATGACCCTAATATATATTATTTATAAAAGCAAATAAAATCCTATCTAATTAGATAATTGGATAGTTTTTATTTCAGTTTTTATTTTACGATGTGGAGCAGATTTTTAACAAGTTGGTGATAGTTGGGAAAAAATGATGATTTACATAACCCAAAGAGTCCTGCTTATAAGTAATATAAAACAATTTTTAAACGATTTGAAATTGTAGAAGATTTCAGGAAATTAAGTTACGAGGTGGGAACAGATGTACAAAAAAATATATTTTTTATCATTTCTAAAACATAAAAATTTCATAAATAAATTCATTCAAATTTTAATAAGTACTGAAAGTTTCATTAAAATCTGAGAATTATTTGATTTTTGCAAGAATTTCCAAATTAATGTGTCATTTTACCGGAAACGGCTGCACGAAAATGTCTATGACCACGAGTCCTACAAAGTTGAAAAAAAAAAAAAAAAAAAAAAAAAAAAGTTCGAACGTATTGGAAAGGAGAAAAAAAATTTAAAACAATTTTAAAATATTTTCTTCTTCATTTTCACGATAAAACTTTGTTTTTATTAAGTTCGGGGACTTTTATCATCGGGATATTCTGTTTTTTTAGCGAATTATTGGAAGTACCTCTATTATTAAAACGTTATTTATGCATCGGAGATAAGTGTGACTTTAGGCAAAATGTTTAAATGGATTAGATTCTAAAACTTTTGAGGATAGATGTGAAAGTGGTCAGGACATCGAATATTGCTGCCACGTCTTGGTAATTCTGATATATATACGATTGCATCTAGTATGAAACAGACTGTCGCCTCTAAGTATTAACTTCTATGTTCACTTTTATATTCATATATATATATATATATATATATATATATATATATATATATATATATATATATATATGTGTGTGTGTGTGTATATATATATATATATATATATATATATATATATATATATATATGCATATATATATGTGTATATATATGGAGAGAGAGAAAGAGAGAGATCTCTCGATATATATAACTCTCGCACTCTCACCATCTATCTATCTATCTATCTATCTATCTATAGTCATGCACAGACAGACTGTTTTGCTGTATCACAGCTCTACAGTGTGGCTAAACACGGGATTGATTCAAGCCGGGATCGATATATATATATATATATATATATATATATATATATTTAAATTGTGTATTTGGGCAGCAATTACTCTTTTATGCAGGTTTTATTGAAAACGACTAACAAGGTACAGTCGTTGCGTTTTTATATAATTTCTCATGTCTTCATTAGTTATATAAAAACTGTCCGAAAGTTTTCCAAGCGCTTTTGGCTATACTTTGAGCCTTATCAAGAATGAATGTTATTTTTCTTTTAACTGAATATATGGATTTTTTTTATGTACGCATCTATAGTTATTGGAATATTTTATTTTACAAACATAGCCAGCACATTGTGGCCGTGTTCATACTTGATATAATTAGTGATCGTTTTTTCTTTTTTTCTTAATAATTCTTCCTTTATTTTTAGCCTATCATGTGGATAATGTTTTTTTTATATTTGTATTATCAACGAGTATGTTACAGATAGATTTTGGTAGGTGTCCATGAGTTTTTAAATTAGACCTAATTGAGATATTGTCAGAGAGTTGCAACCTGAGTCTTCTTGTTAATTATTTATATAATTATTTACAAATTTCGATTGGTCAGAAACACAGCTACTTAAGGGACATGTAAATTCGTAAAGAATATTGGTTCTGTGTAATTTAAATCTTGCAGGTGATTATTATTTTCGACGATGAGGTTTAATTTTTTTGTAATAAATAATTTAATTTTCTTTATTTTTGTCGAATAGAATTGTATATTTCTTTACAATGTTTCTAAGTGAAGATTTGTCTTACTTATAGTTACTATGCGTTTGAGTTTTGTAGAAAAAGTTAACGTTATTTTTTTCTATGTGTTTAGTGTTACTATTGGTTACCTTAGAAAGGAAATGTCTAATATGGTAATTATACAGGATTATATATGATTATACGGCATTATATCTGCAGGTGAAAAAAAAGGAAAAAGTAGTTGAATTGATACTAGATCAAGGCATCAAGAAATGCGTCTTGAGATACTGTCAGTTATCGAAAGAATTATTGTAGTTAAATTGAAAGGAAAGCAAAACTTATCTTCAACATAACTATTATAATAGTGTATGCACCGACAGCACAAATTACGGAGGAAGAAGCCGAATCTTTCTACGCCATGCAAGACAACGACAAGGCTCAGTGAAAATCACAAGAAGTTATAATTATGAAGTCACACCTGAATGCAAAAGTAAACAGGGAGAGGATAGAGGAGATAGCTGGCAAATTCAGACTAAGAAACTACTATGAAAGCGGGGAAAATGGGTCTAATGGTTCACAGAAAGTAATAGCCACCACCTGCTTTCCAAGAACACCCAAGAGTAATATGGGCACGGAGAAGCATGGGAGGAGAAACTAAAAAGCAAATTGACTACATAACTATCACCGAAAGATTCAGGAATGCAGTTGTTCACTACAAAGCCTGTCCAAGTGCCAACTGCGGAAGCGATCACCTCCCTGTGATATGTAAACTAAGAATGAAACTAAGGAAACTGAAGAAGCCTAAGGCAGTACCCAAATTGCAATACAATAGACTCCTGAACGACCCGAACCTGAAGGAAAAATATATGGACAGTGTGAATAGAAGATACAAGGGATAAAATGGAAATGGAAACTCAAAATGGGACACACTAAAGGAAGTTTTAGTGACATCAGCAAACAACATCATTTCAAAGGAGAATAGACGACGAAGAAAAAATAACGAATGGATCACTAATGAGATTCTCGAGATGATGTAAAGGAGACAAAAAATGCCAAGGCATGGAACAGAATACAGAAAACTACAGAATGAAATAAAGACCAAATGCAGGCAGGCTAAAGAAGAACGGCTCAGCGATTAATGTGCTGAAAGAATGAGTATCACAGATAAAGAAGATATGCATAAAAAATAAGGGAACTAACAGAACAGAAGACATGCTCATTAACAAGGACGGAACGCTCATATTCGAGAAAGAAAAAATTCTTCAGCGCTGGTACGAATATAGCGGTGAAGTCTTCCAGGATGAAAGAGAACAAACGGCAATACACAGAAATACCGACGGTCCGGAAACACTAAAAATCGAAGTGGAAGCTGCACTGGCCAAATTGAACAGAAACAAAGCGGCAGGGCCAGACGGAATTGTAATAGAGATGCTGGCAGCCTCAGATCATTTCGGCATAGACAAGATTACAGAAATAATAAATTGAATCTACAACAATGGTGATATACCGGAAGATCGATCAGATTTCTCTTTTCAAACCAGCTGCAAATGAATGTGAACTCCACCGAACAATGAGCCTAATGAGTCACATAGCAAAATTAATCGTTCTAATTCTATTGAATAGAACGCGCAGTAGAATCAGGCCAGAGATAGGACAAGAACAATACGGGGTCGTTAAAGACATCGGAACAATGAACGCGATATTTATGCTCAGAATGTTACCAAAAAGAGCAATACAAATCCAGAAAAACGTGTACCTGTGTTTTATAGACTACGCAAAGGCGTTCGACAAAGTACGTCACAAAGTTCTGTTAGATTTTGTTATATACCGTATCTATGAACACGAATGGGTGTGTCCCAAACCTCATAAATACGTTGGACATTATTGTAAGGGAGGAAATATGATGTCTAAGTAGTCCACCACAGGCAGTGGTTTACCTACTTCACGCCGCTGGCAAGTATTGTATTTTGTTGACGATATTCAAATAGATAGATAGACATATACTGACTGACATAGATAGATAGATAGATAGATAGATAGATAGATAGATAGATAGATAGATAGGGTTATATACCGTACTAATGAATACCAATTGATATCTACCAATCCTCATAAATACTTTGGAAAACTATTGTAAGTGGGAGTAATATGCTGTCTAATATTCCACCACTAGCAGTGGTTTACCTACTTCACGCCGCTGGCGAGTATTGTATTTTGTTGATGATATTCAGATAGATAGATAGATGGTTTTATATACCATACCTATGAATACCAATGGGTATGTACCAATCCTCATAAATACGTTGGACACTATTGTAAGTGGGGGTAATATGCTGTCTAAGTAGTCCACCACTAGTAGTTGTTTACCTACTTCACGCCGCTGGCGAGTATTGTATTTTGTTGATGTTATAAAGACTACCATTTCATTTCCAACTTCTGTCCTCATTCCGTAACACATTTTAGGTTACAACAGATCTGCCCAGCAACCTTGAGATATTCGGGAAATATATCAGGATAATCAAGAACCTATACTGGCAGCAAACAGCCTGCATACGGATAGCAAATGAATTCAGCAGATATACAAAAATATACAAACATAGAAGGGGGTTAATGCAAGGATGTGTCTTTTCATCAGACAAGGGAAAGCAACGCGTGATATACTTAATGGGCTTGAGCAAGTGGATAGCAGAACATCGTTTCGGAGAAACAACAAAAAGACAAAACTTATTAAGAGCTACAAGGAACCAGAAGGGGTGGAAAGCCATGACTGCCTACGTCCTGAAGGGAAAATGTACATAAAAGAAAGAAAGCTAAGATGGTTAGGAAAACCGTTATTAACAAGCGTTAGTTTCAGGTTATTAACCTTTTTAAAGTGGACGAGAGGATGAATTCTCCTGCGCTCTCATAAGGAAATTTTTAATAACATCTATTTTATATCTGAGAGGACATTGACTCGTAAAATTAAGATGGCAAGAGTTTTAACATATAGGGTTTTTATATAACGAAGTATTGAATGTATTATTACTAGACCCCACAAGAACATCCAAGAATCTTATTGGCATGTTCCCGCGAACGAAAATTTACGAAGTCGGCTGTCCACGTCGACTGCAAGCACGCTGATGGCCGACTAGGCCGAACGCTGGACAGGCAAGTCCGGCCGCAGCGACTGCAATTAAAGGTCTGGTCTGATATAGCTGCTGAGGCTTCCTGGTCTTTCCTACCGTGGCGTTTCGCCTTCAGGTTGGCCCTGCGAGAGTCCTCAAAGGTAGAGACGGCCTGGTGGACAGTGCGGCGCCAGG
>OZ038496.1:31264718-31304718 GCA_964036315.1 Acanthosepion esculentum
TGTGGCAGTAGTCATATATATATATATATATATATATATATTATATACGATGTCTTTTAGTCTACATAATTTCATTTATATCTTGGTCAGCCGATGAAATTTTCAACCGTCTTTCGTACATATACAGATGGCTTTAGTTAAACATATTTATACATATATACAAATATGGAGAAAGGAAAATTCTACTCAGCAAAAGCATTTCGTTCTCTGATGGACTTTATCAGGGCAAATGTGAGGATTTTATTTTGTAACATTTATTTATAAATAGGAGTAAAAACATCGTTAGGCTTAGAAAATTTTTAAATTTAAGAACGTTCTTGAATATTCTTCAGTCTAACCGTAAAAGTCAAGGTAAACTATGGAGTCGTCTAAGTAATGTAGTGATACCTAATAGACGAAAGTGAGTACATGCTATAGTTGTTAATTTTTCCCTATTTGTTTATATTTATTTATCCACTTTTTTTTATTATTAATGTAATTATTACATATTATTTTATCATATATTATTATATATTATTATATATTATCTACGTATTTATTTATTTTAAATGATATAAGGTTTGGATTTAACCGTTTTCTTCTAATAAAAAAATGGAATATGGAGACTTCGAGGGTCAATCACGGGTCCTAGCCGTGGACGCTAGAACTGGTGGAACTAAGGAATGCAGTTCGTCTGAGAACTCTCCCTGAAGAAACATACATTCATACTGAATTTCAGTGTCCAATCGGCGATGACGTAATGTAACTAGTTTGGTTTAATTGAGAGTTGACATCTTCTTTATTATTAATATTAAATATTATTATTAATACACACACACGCGCGCGCACACAGACACGCACACATACACATATATTATATTATTTATTATCGGAGATTAAAACAAACACATGTTAAAAAATCGCTACACAATAGCAATCATATTTTAACGCTTCAAATGTGTCTCTACAAATATTTAGCTCTACTCTGTATTGAGCCCTCTTTTAAAAGAAATGTTACGATCAGTGCAGTTATATCGCATTTGTTCTTATCTTTACTAGATATATATATATACATATATATATATATATATATATATATATATATATATATATATATATATATATATATATGTATATATATATATACAAGAAGATTGCGTTGAGCATAAAACTCCGAGTCGTGACGGATAATGTGTATTTACTAATATATATATATATATATATATATATATATATATATATGCAGAAATATAGTCTTAAAGTGTGCTATATTTATGGGGTAAAGTGCTCAATATCAGAGATAGAGCGTGTGTAAATATAAAAGTGGACATGGAAGTCAGCACTTAGAGGCGACAGTCTGTTTCATGCTAGTGCAATCGTCAGGCGATTGCACTAGCATGAAACAGACTGTCGCCTCTAAGTGCTGACTTCCATGTCCACTTTTATATATATATATATATATATATATATATATATATATATATATATGTGTGTGTGTGTGTATAAAAGTGAACATAGAAGTCAACACTTAGAGGCGACAGTCTGTTTCATGCTAGATGCAATCGTCAGGCCATGCATCTAGCATGAAACAGACTGTCGCTTCTAAGTGTTGACTTCTATGTTCACTTTTATATTTAAACACGCTGTATCCCTGATATTGAGCACTTTATCCCATAAATATAGCACACTTTAAGACTATATTTCTTCATATATATAAAAAAAGGGCGAGAAAAAATATCGCCGAGTATCTATAGTTTGGAATATCCGAGTTTTTGTATAGATTAAGTGCTTTTACGTGTTTCCTACTTGGAAACTTTGTCTACCGGAACGACTTAAGTACCTTCAGGCCGGTAATTTGTCGTTAATCCATTATAAGCCTTTTCTTATTTCCCGAAAAGATGATCTTTATTTGCCCCGATCCGTACTCGGAGATAAAAAAGTTTGATAAAAAAAAGAAAAAGAAAACATATAATATGGCTAGATATTGATATTTAAATCAAATTCAATATTTATCCTTGGAGTCTATCCCGAAACTTCTCTCTGAAATATTTGACAAAGGTTTGATTTTGAAATTAGAATTAATTATATCACATATCGAAAATTATTTAAACTTAAAATCAAATATTTATGCATAATACATCGTTATATAAGAAAAGGCAATATCTATTTATCTCAGTCTGTTCATATCTATCTGTCTATCTATCTTTTTGCCTGTTTACATCTATCTATCTCAGTCTGTTTATATCTCTCTATCCCAATCTGTTCACACCTTTCTCAAGAGTATTAGCACGTAAGTGAATGTAATGGATTCGACTGGAATTCGAACTCGGCTCTCCGATTCCTCAATCCGAGCCGCTAACCATTACCCCACCTTGGTAAGGTAAATCAGCGGTCGAAATGCATTGGTCGAGAATAGTTTTCCTTCTGTCTATATACATATTATCTTTTTACAGATATATTTTATCTGAAATTTTACACACACGCGCGTGTCTGTCTGTTTGGGGAGGGAGATGCGCGTGTGTGTGCCTGGATAAGAATGTTGAACAGACTTTCAGATACTATTCTGAATATTATTAAGGGAAAAACTGTCAAATTATTTTTGTTTTTGATAGACCAGATAAAATATGGAGTCTCATAAATATCTAATAATGGAATGCTCTCTTTATCAACGTTAAAATTCTTTTCTTTCTTAGCGTTCGTTATTTCTTTCAGGTTTCTCTCCATGATTCTTTCATCCTCTCTTTCTTGTCTCTAGTTTTCAGCATTGCTTTTTCTTCGCCGTCTTTCTTTCTATTAATTCGTTTTGAAATTTGGTTTCGAGGAAAAAGAAAGGCGAAAAAATACTGGACGCAAATGCTGGCCATATTCAATTCGTTATTCGGCCAATTTGTTTGTCTAAATAAATCCAGACTGTCCAATATTTAATCATCTCTCCTAATGAATATTAATTAATGAATATTAATTAATGGATATTAATTAATGATTGGCCACTCATTAAGATTTTCTATAATTACTCACCCTTTAAGCAACAAAATGCCAACGTGGTATAATCAAAATCGGCTGTGTTTCATTTACCGGATTGCTTTTTTGTGACCCTCGATTTACTAACAAACTTTTTAAGTTTTTCTTCATTTTTCTGTCTTATTATTTTTCTCTTCTTTTTTCACTCTTCTCTTTCCTCTTCTTATTTCTCTCGTCCTCATTTTCTCTCATTCTTTTTTCTCTCTTATTCTTTTTCTCTCTTAATCTTTTTTTTCTCTTATTCTTTTTTTCTTTCTTATTCTTTTTTCTGCTTCTGTTTTCTCTATTATTCATTATCTCTTTTCTTTTTTTTCCTTTTTTACTTTTTCATCGCTTCTTCTTCCACTCTTATACGTTTTCTCTCTTATTCTTTTCTCTTATTCTTTTTCTTTCTTATTCTTTTTTCTGCTTCTTTATCCTCTCTTATTCTCTTTTCTCGTCTTATTTTTCTCTCTTATTCTTTATTTCTAACTTATTCTCTTTACTCTTTTTCTGTTTTAATCTTTTTTCTGTCTTATTCCTTTTTCTGCTTCTTTTTTTCTCTTATTTTGTGTCTATTATACTTTTTCTTTCCTATGTTTTTTTCTTTCTTAGATTTTTTTCTCTCTTATTCTTTTTCTCTTCTTTTTTCTGCCTTGTTCTATTTCCTGCGTCTTTTTCTCTCATTGTTTTCTCTCATTTTTTTCTCTTATTCTTTTTTCCCTTTTAATCTCTTTTCTCTTTTATTCTTTTTCTCTTCTTTTTCTCTCTCATATACTTTTTCTCATCATCATCTATTCTTTTTCTCTCATTGTTTTCTCTCATTTTTTTTCTCTTATTCTTTTTCCCTTTTAATCTCTTTTCTCTCTTATTCTTTTTCTCTTCTTTTTCTCTCTCATATACTTTTTCTCATCATCATCTATTCTTTTTCTCTGATTCTTTTTAAATCTCATCCTTTTCCTCTTATTCTTTTTCTCTAAATTTTTTTCTCTTAATCATTTTTTTATTTATTCGTTTTTCACTCTTATTCTTTTTCCTCAGCTTCTTCTTTCTCTTTTTTCTTTTTCTTCTCTTATTCTTTTTCTTCTCTTATTCTTTTTCTCTCTTATTCTTTTTTCTCCCTTATTCATTTTTCACTTATTCGTTTTTTTTCTGTTTTCGTCTTTTTCTTTCTTATTCTTTTTTGTCTGCTTCTTCTTTCTCTCTTATTCGTTTTTACTCTCTTATTCTTTTTCGCTTTTACTCTTTTTTCACTCTTATTCTTCTTCTCTCATTCTTTTTTCTCTGCTTCTTCTTTTTCTCGTATTCTTTTTCCTCTCTTATTTTTTTTTTTATCCTATTCTTTTTCCCTTATTCTTTTTTTCTCTCTTATTCGTTTTTCTGATTCTTTTTCTCTCTTATTTTTTCTCCCCTTATTCATTTTTTCACTTATTCGTTTTTCTCGGTTTTCCTTTATCTTTCTTCTTTTTCTTTCTTATTCTGTTTCTCTGCTTCTTCTTTCTCTCTTATTATTTTTTCTCTTTTATTCTTTTTTCACTCTTATTCTTTTCTCTTTCTTTTACTTTTCTCTCTCATTCTTTTTCTCTTATTCTTTTTTCTTATTAGTTTTTCTATCTTTATTTCCCTGTCATTTATTTTTTCTTTCTTATTCTTCTTTCTCTCTTACCCTCTTATTTTCTTCTTTTTCTTTCTTATTCTTTTTTATCGTTTCTTCTTTTTTCTCTTATTCGTTTTACTTAGATTTTTTTCGATTTTATTCCTTTTTCTCTCATATCCATTTTTCTCTCTTATACTACATCGTTCAGTTTGTTTTTTCTTTCTGTCTTTCTGATTCCTGTCTTTCTAATTTTCCATTCGTCTCGATACATTTCTGTAATTTACCACTCTGATATTTATTTCGTATTTCTTTCATTTTCTTTCTTTCTTTTATTTAATTGTCAATTTCCTGTTTGCGTTTATCTTCTGTCGCTTCCTCTCTTGCACACACTCAAATACAAAGGGCATTAATATGTTCAAAACTTTTTCAAACATAAGTTTAGTAAGGGAACCTCAATAAAGACTGGGAACAGCATTAACAGCCACTGATCAATGGTTAAAATGGCTTTGAGCAGGTGAAACATTGAGGACTAGTGTTACACAATCACAAAGCACTGTATTAAATAATAGAAACAACATCACTTGAGGACATTCAAAAGCAGGAACAGCTAAAATGGATAACACATTTAACTCAAAGAGAAAATAATAAAGCCTGAGTGTCTTGGTAATGATCATTTTTCTTTGGAGTGGTGCTATAGATTCACAAATAAAGAACTGTACCAAATAGCAGAAACTACACCACTTGAGGACTTTCGACAAAAGCGTTAGCTAAAATGGATAGCACATCAACTCAAAGAGAAAATAATTAAGCCTGAGTGTCCTTTTACCATGTGGACTGGTGCTAGAAAATCACAAACAAAGAATAGTACCAAATAAGAGAAACCCAATCACTTGACGACTTACAACAGCAGTAACAACTAAAATGGATAGCACATGTAAGTCAAAGAGAAAATAATGAAGCCTGAGTGTCTTGGCAAAGCTCATTCTTCCTTTTACCCCCTGGACTGGTGCTAAAGAATCACAAACAAAGAATTCTTCTTTTTTTCGTCCATGTTTTCCGTGCTCATTACTCTCACACGCACTATTACTAAATATCTTATTCTTTCTTTTGCTTTAGACTTTTCTTTCTTTCTGTGTTTCTCTTACTGTTTGTTTTTCTTACTACCTTTTTCTTTTCACTTTCTCCTTTTTTTATCTTCATTACGCGTTTGTATTTTATTGCTGTCTTTTTCTTTCTTTCTTTCTTTCTTTCTTTCTTTCTCTGACGTTTTACCATCATTGTCTCTGTTTGTTCTTTTCTTCTTTACCCTCCTTCCTTCTCTCACTCTTTCATTCTCTGTCTCCATTATATTCCTTTTTCTCTACTCTATCTTTTTTCATCCACTCTGCTTTTACGATCATTTTGACGTCTTTTCATGGTTTTACT
This sequence comes from Acanthosepion esculentum, assembly GCA_964036315.1. NCBI lineage: Eukaryota > Metazoa > Mollusca > Cephalopoda > Sepiida > Sepiidae > Acanthosepion > Acanthosepion esculentum. The sequence goes on from OZ038496.1 coordinate 31,270,720, forward strand.
GTACACACAGAGAGAGAGAGAGAGAGAGAGAGAGAGAGAGAGAGAGAGAGAGACACACACACACACACACACACACACACACACACACACATATATATATATATATATATATATATATATATATATATATATCAATTATGTGGTGCGGGTTCAATTTATATTACGCGAATCATTCATACGAAAAGCAGATAATTCATTATCTGCTTTTCGTATGAATGATTCGCGTAATATATATATATATATATATATATATATATATATATATATATATATATATATATATATATATATATATATATATATATAAATATGTATGTATATATATATATAAATATGTATGTATATATATACTGTAAAACCTTATATATTTATATATATATGTATATAAAGTTTTACTGTATATATCTATATATATATATATATATATATATATATATAAATGTGAATTAATTAATTTTAAATGTGAATTAATTTTAAGCGTCTAATGATTTGTTTTCTTCTTTCAGATTTAACAACAAATTTATCGAAGCCTATTACGAAAAATAGACGTTCGAACAGAAATGTATTTCGCGATTTTTGGTCAACATAATCGACCAAGTGAGAGTGCAATTGGAAAGATTGTTCGTAAATTCAACCAAACCGGGTCGGTATCAGATGTGAAAACACCATTGCGTGCTCGTTTGCGCCGTTCAGCTGAAAACATTGCTGCAGTGCACGAGAATGTGGCCGAATATCCAAACGCCTTTATTCGTTATCGCGCGCAGGAATTGAACCTCTCCACAACAGAGTTACATCAGATTTTGACAAAAGATTTTTCTCTACACGCTTACAAAATCCAATTGACACAAGAACTGAAAACTGTTGACCATTTGGAGTGCCGTACATTCGTCAATTGGGTGCACGAGCAAAGACAAGCCGATGAAGATTTTTCGCAAAAATCCTCTTTAGTGATGATGAAGCCCATTTTCATCTTGGTGGATTCATTAACTAGCAAAATTGTGGCATTTGAGCTGCTGTAAATCCAAGGAAGGTCACTGTTTGGTGTGAATTTTTGCTAGCGGAATCATTGGGCCGTGTATTTACAAATGTGAACGCCCATTTCCAAATTAATCAGTTATGTACTATGCGTGATACACGCTTAAGCGATCACGCATCTTTCGATACAAAGCAGATATTTTCCCGCAGTAGGTTGCCATTTCTCTGTGGTATGCAAGGATGTAGAATCCGGTCTGTTCTGCTATTTATTCGTAGCTGGGGAAAGATGAAGAGGATTCATACCCAAGGGTATTAGCAAAGTAAGTGAATATTTTGGTCCTGACTGGAATTCGAACTCGGCTCTCCGAATCCTCAATCCGAGCCGCTATCCATTACTATTATCCTAGGCTTCGATAACACTTTGTTTAATCTTTAATCTTTCCAGGGTTAAAATTGCCAAAGACTTAAGTTGTTAAATCTGAAAGAAAAAGAAAAAAATCAGTAGACGCTTAAACTTAATTCACATTTAAAATCGTTCCAAGATATTGGAACAACCTATAAATATATAGGTATACATACCACCACACGCAAGAACTTGCATTCGGCGGAGACGGAATGATACTATACACACACCATCACTCAGACATAGACATAGACTCACACACACACACACACACACACACACACACACACACACACATATATATATATAATACACATACACAAGTCATTATATATATATATAACAATACAATGCACATACACTCGTCATTATATATACATATATATATGTATGTGTGTGTGTGTATATATATATATATATATATATATATATATATATATATATATATATATATATATAAGTGAGAGTGTGTGCATGTCTTTTGTATTGTAAAAATAAAACGATATGTTTATATGATTTGTATTGATATATATGTATATGTTTATATATATATGTTTATATACATATATATATATATGTGTGTGTGTGTGTGTGTTTGTGTGTGTGCGCGTGTGTGTGTGTTTGTTTGTGTCTGTGTGTTGTGTTGTATCGTTCAATCACCACTGGATACGAGTTGGGGCGTGTGGCGGGGTACGTGGACGGTAGTCGGAGCGCCATCAAATTAGTCGAAATTCGATTTGACCCTCTGATTGCTTACAAGTAGACTGTTACTTGGTCATTCGGCCGGGCCGTTTGCACCACCAGGCTTTTGCCAAAAAACCCTCATGAATATTCATCAGCTCGTTACAGCCAGTTATCTTCGGGCCAAAATCTTTAAACTTTAATCACTGGCACACATTAAATAGTCCAGCCATTTTATATGAACTGATAGCAATAATAATTATAACAATAATGCTTAGAAGAAAACAAACTAAACGTACTCGACATCATTTTGAAACATATATATATATATATATATATATATATATATATATATATATATATATATACCACAAATCCAGGTTTCATTGTAAAATAAATTATGAGGCTAAGAAACTAAGATTAGACAATCAGAAAAACACTTGAACACAAAGTACAAAAGCCTGAACATTGCCATACTGCCCACAGACGTAACGACGCCTATGTATACGAAGAGAAAAACTCCACGTTTTCCCCACGATGTCTTCGCTCCACATAGTTGTAAACAATATACTTTTCATTTCTTGTGATCGTTCTTTTCAAGAATGGATCGTTTTTAATTACGTTTAAGCAGAGGACCGTCGGTAAGAATGTGCGTGTGTTTTCTTTTTAATCGTTTCAACACCAAGCAAGACGATAATGACTCTAGGGCGAAGATGGTTACAGGGAGTGAAATAGCAGGAAAAGTCTTTAGTGAGAAGTAATGAAAAGTACAATAAAGCAAAAAAAAATTTCGTTGAATCGTGAAGCATATAAAAATCGTAAAGATTCACCTAACCTTGTTTTTATCTTACAACACTCATATGAGGTATGTGGAGTATCTCTGCGATGTCCCTTGGCGGTTTGAACTGGATTGTTTATTAATCACAGTTTCTGTTTTGTGGCACTCCTTGAAAATGTGTGTGCACTAATAAAAAAAATATCAAAAACATTTTTTAGGAAATAGTTTTCGTAGATCAGCATTTTTGGACATGGCCTAGGCCGTGACACTTGTCGCAATTGAAAAATATTAGTTCGCTATCGATTCAGAAGGTTGCTATTTATAATATCGAAATTGTGTCAAATTTGTCTCTGACTTCACTTAATTTACAAATGCCAAATTTGAAAATGCGCAAAACATCATAGGCATAATTTCTTTAAAAATTTTTCTGAATTTTTAGCATCTTTTTAAACGTTTTTAAGAACCTTTTTTTAATAGGATTATTATTTATCTTCAGCTAAGAATAAACATAATTCCATTACCGTGAATATTCGAATATAGTGAGAATTTTTATGATGAATTTTTTTACACAGGAAATAAGGAGGTGAATTATACACCAGTAATTCTTTTGAAGAGATTAAAAATCAAGCATTTTCATTGACCGGTTGCAATGTGCGTGTGTTTTCTTTTTAATCGTTTCAACACCAAGCAAGACGATAATGACTCTAGGGCGAAGATGGTTACAGGGAGTGAAATAGCAGGAAAATCTTTAGTGAGAAGTAATGAAAAGTACAATAAAGCAAAAAAAAATTTCGTTGAATCGTGAAGCATATAAAAAAAATATAAAAAATATATGTCCTCAGGTAATATTTTGCTGAAGGGGTTAAAATTACTGAAAAAAAATTCTAGAGACTTACTATACATTAAGTCGTCTTATACACAAATATATATGATAACTTATGTAATTTTTGTTCTTTACTTATATATATATATATATATATATATATATATATATATATATATATATATATATATATATATATACCGTCATCCACAGACAGACTGTTTCGCTGTATCACAACTCATCAGTATGGCTAGTGAATATGAAAACATTATGCTAAAAGTAAGCAGACATAATGTTTGTAATTTATTCAATCAGACAATATATATATATATATATATATATATGTGTGTGTGTGTGTGTGTGTGTGTGTGTGTGTGTGTGTCTGTGAATTGTACACAAAGTGCTGGTGTTATAGAAACAGTACGAGAAGTTATATAACAGATCTTTGCACTACTCAGAGTTTCATGGCAAATTCAGGTGCTGAGTGTGGGATATATATATATATATTTCACAGTGTGTGGGATATATATATATATATATATATATGAGAATATGAGTGTGGGATATATATGGGACATGAGTGATATATACATATATATATATATATATTTATCCCACACACTGTGAAATATATATATATATATATATATATATATATATATATATATATATATATATATATCCCTCATACTGGGAAATATATATATATATATATATATATATATATATATATATATATATATATATATATATTACATGAATCATTCATACAAAAAACCGATATTGAAGTTAATGATATAAATGGCGAGAATACATCTTCGTAAACAAATTTAATAAATGACATTAATCCCGAACCTGTAGATGAATGTTATGATCCCTGTTTATAAATTCCAGTTGCATAAGGTCTTTTTTAAATTTTTTTACAAGCTTTCATCTGTCCATACATCATCTTTAGGTATGAAAATATATTTGTTTTTCACACTCGGGTAATAACATGACAACGAAAGAATAGATGTAATCCGAAATATGCTTTTTAGAAATGTGTTATTGTTAATTGTAAGAAATTTCGGAACGGGCGGTCGCAACGATGAGTTTGAATTTTTAAATTTTAAGATTGTGCGCTTTGTTCTAATATGGTAATAGGGGAATTCTTTTGTACTGGTAGGTTTTTCAGTCAATGTGGCATGAACTAAATTGTTCAATAAATAGAGGAATGTCACAGTTATTATCCGAAAGTTGCATGTCGGATCAGTTATTTTAATATTAAGTATGTCGTGCAGTTCAATTTACATTACATGGATCATTCATACAAAAAACAGATATGACACAAATGTTAATAAAAAACACAAGAAAACAACCAACAAACCACCCGCACAAATCAAACCCACGTGTAACTGCATGGCAAAGAATTAATGACCCTTAAATAGCAGTTACTTACAGAACAATGTAATATACCAAGCCACGGTAAAATCAGCAGATAACGAAGAAAAACTACATATGAGTAAATGAAGGAAACAAAGAAACTACGCACACAAAACATCCTTTACATATATTAATTAAGTGAAAACAGCAATATTCAATACACGGACGAATTATACATGGGTAAGAAAAATTGTCTGGCACGACATTCTGAAAAAACCGAGAAAGATTGTCTGGCACGACACTGAACCAATTTTCCAGCAGAAAACTTAATTGATTGAATATAGTCGTTCCACTTCATGTCAGCTGAGAACGTTAGCTCAAGAAGGCGCAGCGGGTCACTCAGCTGAAGGATAGTATCAGCCATCAGGAAGTCAGAGCGAGTTCTCTCAGATGATTAATAGACAGTAGTTTAGTTAAGAAGCCATCCTCTGCGCCAGTTAACAACAGATTCAATAATCTTTTCACTTCATGTTAATAGAAGACTAATGTCCCAGAAATTTAAACTGATCCTACCTCACTGTAGCTAAATATTGTATTTTCAGCGGCAGAAATCTCGAAATAGTGTCTCAGCTGTTTAACGAATGTCTGTCTTTGGTAAATTTCTAATGTGTCTTGTTTCAAAAACTAAATTATCAAAGCCTTAATAGGATTCGTACAGTTCACCTCAGCCGTGTCATATTTTACCCGCTCAAATTCAAACAAATAATCTATACAATTCTCAAAGAAAAAGTATCAACTCATGGCTTTGTGGCGATGACATCAAGATAATAGGCATGAATAACTTGTTCATAATAATGTGGACTTAATGAATTAAAAAAGAAGAAAAGAGAAATATAAAAAAAAACAAATGTGAACAAAGGAATTAAAACGGTTTGGAACGAAAGAGAAAATGAAATACTGCCCCACCCCACTCTCACGAACAAAAATAAATAAATAAATAAAATGTGTTGAAAAAAAAAGCGTAATAAAAGAAGTGAAAATAATTTGGCAAATCAAATTTACTTTTATTAGATTTTCTTAAGCGCTGTATTTCTGATTCGTATTGATCAATTGTTAATATCGCCATCGTCGTCGTCATGATAAGCAGACGATATTTTTTTTCGCGACTGTAGTTTCTCTTCTTTTTTTCTCATTCTTTTTTCCCTCTCTTTCTGCCTGCCTGTTTTTCCTTCTTTTTATTTTTGCCCTTACTCATTGCTTTCTCGTCTTCATTCTCGTATTCCTCGAGGTTTTCATACTTTTTCTTCGTTCTCTTTCACTTTATTGTTCTCATCCTTCCTTCCTTCCTTCCTTCCTTCCTTCCTTTCATGTCCTGATACTTTTATACTTCATTCTTTCTCCTATACTCTTTGCATGGATGAATCACTTACAAGGTTAATTTCTTCTTCTTCTTCTTCTTCTTCTTCTTCTTCACCTCCTCCTCCTCCTCCTCCTCCTCCTCCTTCTTCTTCTTCTTCTTCTTCTTCTTCTTCTTCTTCTTCTTCCTTCTCTATTCTCGCCGTCCATATTTATGATATATTCACTTTTTTCATTTATGAATTTTCCTCAATTTTTGTTGTTTTCTCTCATAACTCTTTTCTTTCGCCTTTCTTTTTTCCTTAATCCTCTCTTTTGCTAATTCTTCTTTATCCTTCTTCCTGAACAATAACTCCGGTTGTTGCCGCTTTTGTTTATCTTTTGGATTATTTATTCAATCACTTTCCAATATTGGCTTCGTTTTCTCATTTTTCCTCGTCATCTACAGTCTTTCTTCTCCCCCTTCTTCTTTTTCTCTGCTTGCTCCTTCGGTGTCTTTCTCGACTACTGTTAATTTCTTTTTCTTTATTCATTTCCATTTTGTATCATTTTTTTTCCATCTTCTGTCCAATCTTTCCTCTCTTCTTTTTTCTTTCCGCTTCTTTCATTCTTCTTCTTTTTCTTTCCTTGTTCTTCTTTTTCTTTCCTTGTTCTTCTTTTTCTTTGTTTCTTCTTTATTCCGACTTGTTTCCTTCTCTTTCGTTCCTCCTTCCATTCATTTTCTCCTTTCCTCCTCCTCCTCCTCTTCTTTTTTTCTTTCTTTCTTTATTCTGCTGTTTTTCTTTCTCTTTATTTCCTCCCCCTATTCATTTTCTCATTTCTTTCTTCTCTTTCATCTTTCATTCTTCTATTTCTTTTTCTTTGTTTCTTCTTTATTCCGCCTTCTGTCCTTCTCTTTCTTTCCTCCTTCCATTCATTTTCTTCTTTCTTTCTCCTCTTTCTTCTTCTTGTTCTTTCTTTCTTTCTTTCTTCTTTTTTCCGCTTTCGTTTATTCTTCTCCTTTCTTCCCCCAATTAATTTCCTTATTTCCTTCTCTTTCTTCTTTATTCCGCCTTCTTAACTTTTACTTCTTCCCCCCCAGCATTCACGATCTCTGCTTTCGTTCTCCTTTGTTGTCTTTTTTGTTATCTCCCTTTAATTTCTTTTTCTTTCATTTTCATTCTCCTCTTGATTTCTGTTTGTCACTCCTCCTCTTTTCTTTCTTTTCCTTTTTTTCCTCGACTGCCTCTTCCTTTTTGTCCCCTTTTCTTATTTCTCGATCTCTTCTTTTCCCCCACTTCTTCCTTATCGTCTGCCCCCCCCCACTCATTGCCAATCATCCTCGCCATCTCGATCGCTACTACAACGCTTTCACTGTTATCTGCTGCTTTCTCTCTCTTTTCTCTTTCCCTCTATTCACCAACAGACCCCACCACCATCACATCGAGCAGCAAATATAGATTATTTATTTCTCACCTCTGTTTCCTTCTCCTCCTTCTTTATCTACGCCCTCTCTTCTTCCGCCATGACGCTAATTCGTAACTATCAGATATTGACTTATTCTGGTAATTATTATTATTATTATTATTATTATTATTATTATTATTATTATTATTATTATTATTATTATCATCATCATCATCGTTGTCGTCGTCGTCACCGTTGTCTTTCTTCCTATTATCGTATAATTAAAAGTATTACCTCTTTGCAATTCGATTTCCATTAAGCAATTGAGCTCAACGTTTTACCCAGAATTCCTAGCCAAACCGATTGAAAGTGGAACTTACACCGAAATAAATCGAATTACTCTTCAAATAAATAATTGTATTTCGCGTATTTTTCGTCCAATCAAGTTATGTAACCATCTTTGTGATTTCAGTCTTTATCTCTTCGCCATTTCTCAATTGCTTCCTCGATCTGCCTCACCACCGATTCTCCATTCTTTGTTTCCGTCTTGTAGGTCTTTATTTAATTTTATTCGTGTTAATTAAATTCCGGACCGTATAAACTGCGTTTCGTTTCCGTGTTTTCGTATTTTCTTCAAGACGATATTAACCTTTTATAAAAAGCCTATTAGTTTTATTTATTTTATTTAATTTTGTTTTATTTTATTTTTGGTATAATCTTTAGCTCGATTTTTCCCGATTTCTTACTGTCATGATAATAATAATAATAATAAAAATTATTTTCTTTAATTTTTATATTTTTTTCTTAAAGGTGTGATGTTTTTGAGTGTAAATGAAAAAAAAAATTAGTCACAGACTTGAACGAGCAAACTTTGAATTTCTCTGTTGCATCTGTTTTTCATACAGTTTCTAAAATCTCGGTTTACTCAGCGAAAATATAGACCATTTCAAGTGGCCCGAAGATTATATAAACGAACTTAACGTTCACTGACCTGCCAAATCGGCTTCAGTCATTTTCCGTCCGCTGTAACGTGGCTTCCCTGTGCCATATCTATAAATATTTTTAACTTTGGTACCTCGACTTCCCGAAGTATTAGATTGGTAGCTCACGTCGTTTTATCATTAAAATTAGTAAGTCAACAGTAAGTTCTATGTTAAGCGTTTCTTCTCTTGTAATTCTTGTTAGCGGAACACTATTTCGCCTTCTTGCTTTCATGTCAACTTCTTCTATCTGTCGTGTCCATTCAGGGCGCAGGCGATCATGTCTCTCCAAAATTCATAGCTCTTTTTTGTCTTTTTATTATTTGTCCTAAAATTTTGTCTTTTTATTATTTTTTTTTTTAAGCGTTTCACCCCAATCAAGGAGGAAAGCTACTAGAACGCAAGGGGTTAAAGAGAATTGGATTCCAAATAGAAGTGATAGAGAAAAGGATGAAGAGAAGAATAGGGGATAGATCAAGGCATCTGGAGACGTTGATTGACATTACATTTGAATAGTTGGAGATTATAGCTATTCGGGAAACAGGAAAAGGAGTGAGAGGGAGTTCCACAGGCGAGAGGTGCGAGACATGAAGCTATTGACGTAGAAGAGACGGCTACATTTAACAGTTTCGACAGTGACATAAAATTTTATCTTTTCATTATTTCACCTAAAATTTTGTATTTTTATTATTTCTCATAAAATTTTGTCTTTTTATTATTTCTCTGAAAATTTTGTCTTTTTATTATTTCTCTGTAAATTTTGTCTTTTTATTATTTCAACTAAAATTCTGTCTTTTTATTATTTCACCTAAAATTTTGTCTTTTTATTATTTCTCTGAAAATTTTGTCTTTTTATTATTTCTCTGAAAATTTTGTCTTTTTATTATTTCTCCTAAAATTTTGTCTTTTTATTATTTCACCTAAAATTTTGTCTTTTTATTATTTATCTGTAAATTTTGTCTTTTTATTATTTCAACTAAAATTTTGTCTTTTTATTATTTATCTCAAAATTTTGTCTTTTTATTATTTATCTGAAAATTTTGACTTTTTATTATTTCACCTAAAATTTTGACTTTTTATTATTTCACCTAAAATTTTGTCATTTTATTATTTCACCTAAAATTTTGTCTTTTTATTATTTCACCTAAAATTTTGTCTTTTTATAATTTCTCTGTAAATTTTGTCTTTTTATTATTTCTCATAAAATTTTGTATTTTTATTATTTATCTGAAAATTTTGTATTTTTATTATTTCTCATAAAATTTTGACTTTTTATTATTTCACCTAAAATTTTGTCATTTTATTATTTCACCTAAAATTTTGTCTTTTTATTATTTCACCTAAAATTTTGTCTTTTTATAATTTCTCTGTAAATTTTGTCTTTTAATTATTTCTCATAAATTTTTGTCTTTTTATTATTTCACAGAAAATTCTGTATTCTCATTATTTTTCTGAAAATTTTGTATTCTTATTATTTCTCTGTAAATTTTCTCTTTTTTATTTTTCTGTAAATTTTCTCTTTTTATTATTTCTCTGAAAATTTTGTCTTTTTATCATTTTTCTGAAGATTTTGTCTTTTTATTATTTTTCTGTAAATTTTGACCTTTCATTATTTCTCTGAAAATTTTGTCTTTTCATTATTTCACCTAAAATGTTGTCATTTTATTATTTTTCTCTAAATTTTGTCTTATTTTCTTATTTCTCATACAATTTTGTCTTTTTAGCATTTCTCATAAAATTTTGTCTTTTTATCATTTCTCTGAATATTTTGTCTTTTTATCTTTTCTCTGAAAATTTTGTCTTTTTATTATTTCTCTGTAAATTTTGTCTTTTTATTATTTGTCATAAAATTTTGTCTTTTTATCATGTCGCTGAAAATTTTGTCTTTTTATTATTTCACTTAAATTTTGTCTTTTTATTATTTCACCTAAAATTCTGTCTTTTTATTATTTCTCTGTAAATTTTGTCTTTTTATTATTTCCCTGTAAATTTTGTCTTTTTATTATTTCTCTGTAAATTTTGTCTTTTCATTATTTCACCTAAAATTTTGACTTTTTTATTTCTCTGTAAATTCTGTCTTTTTATTATTTCTCTGTAAATTTTGTCTTTTTATTATTTGTCATAAAATTTTGTCTTTTTATCATGTCGCTGAAAATTTTGTCTTTTTATTATTTCACTTAAATTTTGTCTTTTTATTATTTCACCTAAAATTCTGTCTTTTTATTATTTCTCTGTAAATTTTGTCTTTTTATTATTTCCCTGTAAATTTTGTCTTTTTATTATTTCTCTGTAAATTTTGTCTTTTCATTATTTCACCTAAAATTTTGACTTTTTTATTTCTCTGTAAATTCTGTCTTTTTATTATTTCTCATTAAATTTTGTCTTTTTATTATTTCACATAAAATTTTGTCTTTTTATTTTTTCTCTGAAAATTTTGTCTTTTCATTATTTCACCTAAAATTTTGTCTTTTTATTATTTATGTGTAAATTTTGTCTTTTTATTATTTGTCATAAAATTTTGTCTTTTTATCATTTCTCTGAAAATTTTGTCTTTTTATTATTTCACCTAAAATTTTGTCTTTTTATTATTTCATTGAAAATTTTGTCTTTTTATTATTTTTCTATAAATTTTGTCTTTTTATTATTTCTCTGTAAATTTTGTCTTTTCGTTTTTTCTCTGAAAATTTTGTCTTTTCATTATTTCACCTAAAATTTTGTGTTTTTATTTATTTCACTGTAAATTTTGTCTTTTTCTCATTTCTCTGAAAATTTTGTCTTTTTAGCATTTCTTTGAAAATTTTGTCTTTTTATTAATTCAGTTAAATTTTGTCTTTTTATTATTTCACATAAAATTTTGACTTTTTTTTATTTCTCTGTAAATTTTGTCTTTCCATTATTTTACCTAAAATTTTATCTTTTAATTATTTATCAAAAAAATTTGTTTTTTATTATTTCTCATAAAATTTTGTCTTTTCATCATTTCTCATAAAATATTGTCTTTTTATTATTTCTCATGAAATTTTGTCTTTTCATCATTTCTCTGAAAATTTTCACTTTTTCACTTAAATTTTGTCTTTTTATTAATTCACCTCAAATTTTGTCTTTTTATTATTTCTCTGTAAATTTTGACTTTTTATTATTTGTCATAAAATATTGTCTTTTTATTATTTTTCATAAAATTTTGTCTTTTTATCATTTCTCTGAAAATTTTGTCTTTTCATTATTTCACCTAAAATTTTGTCTTTTTTATCATTTCTCTGAAAATTTTGTCTTTTTATCATTTCTCTGAAAATCTTCTCTTTTTATCATTTCTCTGAAAATTTTGTGATTGTATTATTTCTCCTAAAATTTTGTCTTTTTATCATTTCTCATAAAATTTTGTCTTTTTATCATTTCTCATAAAATTTTGTCTTTTTATTATTTCTCATAAAATTTTGTCTTTTTATTATTTCTCATATAATTTTGTCTTTTTATCATTTCTCATATAATTTTGTCTTTTTATCATTTCTCATAAAATTTTGTCTTTTTATTATTTCACCTAAAATTTTGTCTTTTTATTATTTCACCTAAAATTCTGTCTTTTTATCATTTCTCATAAAATTTTGTCTTTTTATCATTTCTCATAAAATTTTGTCTTTTTATCATTTCTCATAAAATTTTGTCTTTTTATTATTTCTCATAAAATTTTGTCTTTTTATTATTTCTCATATAATTTTGTCTTTTTATTATTTCTCATATAATTTTGTCTTTTTATCATTTCTCATAAAATTTTGTCTTTTTATTATTTCTCATATAATTTTGTCTTTTTATCATTTCTCATATAATTTTGTCTTTTTATGATTTCTCATAAAATTTTGTCTTTTTATCATTTCTCATATAATTTTGTCTTTTTATTATTTCTCATATAATTTTGTCTTTTTATTATTTCTCATATAATTTTGTCTTTTTATCATTTCTCATAAAATTTTGTCTTTTTATTATTTCTCATATAATTTTGTCTTTTTATTATTTCTCATATAATTTTGTCTTTTTATTATTTCTCATATAATTTTGTCTTTTTATTATTTCTCATATAATTTTGTCTTTTTATTATTTCTCATAAAATTTTGTCTTTTTATTATTTCACCTAAAATTTTGTCTTTTTATTATTTCTCTGAAAATGTTGTCTTTTTTTATTTCTCTGTAAATTTTGTCTTTCCGTTTCCGGTTAATAACCTTCTTCAGGCAAATAAAAGGAATAAATTTCTAAAAGAAATATATTTTCCTTATGTTCTTTTAATGCCTCATTGTTCGTTTTCTCTATTTTAGGGAGCCTTAAACTCATTTCTAGACTGTTGGCAAAAGTGAATTTTCTGCCTAAGTATCAATGAAACCATTAGGTTTGGTATTAGTGGTATGAAAGTATGTGATGATAGATGTGCTGATGAGAGATCTCTTCCTATCCCTGGGTGTGGGGGGGTTCCTGTTAGCATATATATATATATATATATATATATATATATATATATATATATATATGTATTAAGTCCAACATTATTTAATATATTTTCTGTTTATATGTTATTTTTTAGAGATTAATACGGTTTAATTAAAAACATGCTAGTAAATATAATTGATACTGTTTAAAGAAAAAAGTATTTAATTAAATATATTGTATCTGTAAAAAAAAGTATAAACCAAAAATATATTATATGTATCTTAACAATATTTTCTAATTTTTCTACCATGTATTCAAATATAGGTACCTATTAAAAGTATGATATATATTAAAATATGTCGGAATAATGAACGAAAAGCACATTCATATATATATATATATATATATATATATATATACAAATAAAATGAGAACAAATGGAGTGTAATTCCACTGCACGTAACATTTAATAGGAGGCTCAATACAGAGTATAGATAATTGTTATTTATTTTAGGTTATTAAAATATGTTAAAATCGCTACATAATGGCAATTATGTTTCAACACCATAAATGTGTCTCCTGGGCTTTTGAAATTAAATTAATCTTTCACCCGCGAATAGTTTAACATCACCCGAGGAGACATATTTACGGTGTTGAAACAGAGTTGCCATTATTTAGCGATTTTTCACATGTTTATATATTCTAAATTAAAATAATATATATAATAATATCCTAATATATATATATGTGTGTGTGTGTGTATATATATATATATATATATATATACATATATATATGTATATATATATATATATACACACACACACGCACACATATATATATATATATATATATATATATATATATATACATATACATATATATATATATCGTCACAGCCCTTAACAAGTAAATTCTAAACTATTAATTTATTTATTTTTAACCCGGCATATATACTACTCTAACATAGCCGAATGTTGAAGTACGTTGGATCAAACATATATATATATATATATATATATAGATATATATATATATATATATATATATATATATATATATATATATATATATATATATATAGAGAGAGAGAGAGAGAGAGAGAGAGAGAGAGAGAGAATGTGTGTGTGTGTGTGTGTGTGCGCGCGCGAAATTAATTTCGGGTATGACTTATTTCTTTATAAAATCATTTTGAGTATAATGGATATTTGGCATTCATTTCTTTCAGCCATTCTGTTGTGTTTAGCTGTTAGTTTATTAGGGATACACTAATGCCTATTATGGACATTGGAGTGTCGAGATAACCAAAACAGTTATTCTCTCCAAGCACCTCATTACGATAATACATAGATTGTTAAATTATCCACACTTCTGATAGGCTATATCTTTGCTGTTCAAATTTAATATCGGACGTATGTATGTGTTTCCTGTGCATCCTCTGAAGATGCATCGCACAAACTTCTTTTTTTCTGTTTTTAAAGGTGTCATCATTAAAATCACTGTGAAGATGTATTAATTCCTCTGGTGACGAAAGTAAAGGCGTGTCTATTTTATCGTGGACGTGATGCCAATTTTCGTCCTCATTAAAAGAGCTTTAAGCTAATATCCACGATAAAAATTTGTCTCAGTTCTATGTAACAAGCTCAATTGAGAAAAACACGCAAACTTAAGGGAAACGGTCAAATGTAGCTAAATTTTATGCAATTCTAAATTGAAATAAATGAAAGATATATCTGGTTTAATAAGCAGGGACGTTATCTTTTCTCATTTAAATTTCAGAAATTGCCATTGATAAGAGCTGTTAATAACAGTGTATGGGGAAAGTGTGTTACTCATTAGAGAGTCTCCTACGGGCATTTGAAAAGAGACACTGTTATCAGAATAGAGGTTGGAATGTGAAGTAATGGATTAGAGTATAGGCTTGCATTTTTAAAGAATCTTTTTCAAGCTTCTTTATATACGATAAATCATTTCTTTATTTTCTTTCTTTCTTATTTTCTCAACATTCCTTTTTTTTATTCACTGATTTACTACGTATTTTTTTTCTTTCATTTTTCCTCTTCCTTTTCTATTTCCTTCCTTTTTCTTACTATTTTACTAAATATTCATCATTTTTTATTGTCTTTCATTTTCAGCTCTCTTTTTTAACTTTTTCTTTCTCATGATTTTCTTTCGATTTTTTACAAAATGTTCTTCATTTTTTATTTGCTATCATTTTTCCTCTTCTTTTTTTAACTTTTTCTTATTCAGGATTTTCTTTATTTTTTCTTTACTATTTTAGTAAATATGCTTTATTTTTATATTTTCTTTCATTTGTCTTCATTTTTTAAATTTTTATTTTCTTTCTTTTCTCTTTATTTTTTATTTTTTATTTTCTTTCATTTGTCTTCATTTTTTAATTTGTTTATTTTCTTTCATTTTTCTTCATTTTTAACTTTTTATTTTCTTTCATTTCTCTTTATTTTTTATTTTCTTTCATTTTTTAATTTGTTTATTTTCATTCATTTTTCTTCTTTTTTTAACTTTTTCTTTTCTTTCATTTTTCTTTATTTTTTATTTTCTTCCATTTCCTTCATTTTTTAATTTGTTTATTTTCATTCATTTTTTAAATTTTTTTATGTTCTTTCATTTTTCTTTGTTTTTAAAATTTTATTTTATTTTTATCATTTCTCTTTATTTACTTTAATTTTCTTTTTTTTTCATTTTTTTCTTATTTTCTTTCATTTTCATTCTTATTTTTAAACATTATTTCTCATTCTTTCATGTTTCCCTTTATTTTCTATAATCTTCTCATCTTATTGTATTCCTTTTTTTCAGTGTTTATTCTTTATTTTCCTTGAATTTTCTTTATTAATTACTTTCATATTTTATTTTTATTTATTTATTTCTAATAAATTCACCCAAAGCAAGGCAATCGTGCTAATAAGATGCAAGAGGCTACTTGGAGTGAAAGAGGAACCGGAAACCCAATCCTAAACAGGAATAAGTGGATAGGTCTACTCCTGTTCAAAAAAATGAGGAGGAGTATGAACCGGACAAAAGATGAGGACAATAGTCCGAATAATGTAAATAATGTATATAGTAATAACAAATATGTATTAGCGGACGGTGGTCAACAACGATGCCTTATAAAATAAAAATTTGCAGATCGCATGCCGTTCACAGCAGAGATGAAACGAAATATGCAGCTCCAAACTAGAGTGTTCACATGAAATCATTTCAATGAATTACTTATTGAAGAATGTATTTTAGCTACAGTTCTACCTACGCCAAAACAGCGGTTGTACCCGCCTACAGTAGTATCGCTATAGGATCACTTAGGATATGGAATGTTGTTTTGTCGCCTTCAATGGTGAGTAGCGTCTATATTCATGTAGATGATGTGTCCAACGTTTAAAGTGTCTAAAGTGTAGCGGCCTCTACCAGGATGTAGTCGAATCATTGGGACTGTGTAATTTTCCATAATACGCTTATCTTTAGATTTGTGGAGAGAACTTTGAACGGCTTCTATCAGCTCAGTGCAAAAATTGGTTCCCGATTTCTATTGTTAATATAAAATGAACGCAACTTCACAGTAGCGTTTGTTTCGGTGCCAATTTCTGGTGCGTTTTAGCTTGAAACATTACTTCGTTCATTTGCGAGTCAGACTTTGTTGAATGTTGACGTTTTGTCCAGAAATGACTGCCTTAAAGATGGAGGTTGAAAAGTTGCATATTCGCCATTTTATTCTCTATTAATTTTGGAAAGGAGCAAGCATTGGAACTGCGACAAAAATCATTCAGAAGGTTTATTTGGATCGTGCTCCACCTCTTCGAGCGGTCAAAAGTGGTTTGGCAGATTTCGCCAGGGTGATTTTAACCTAAACGATCAACTATGCCCCTGGCGAACTTCGGACGTCGATGAAGACGCTCTGCTTTCCATCGTGGAGAATAAATCGAATATTTCTACGGAAGAGAGAGCTAAGGGTTTGAACATGAATAACTGAAATGACTTTTGCCACTTTCAAAGGCTTTGTTTCAAGAAAAATGGCCTATTTTGGCAAATCGAAAAGGTGTCATTTTCCACCACAACAGACCAAAAACTTAAAGGCATGAAATGAGAACCCCGTCAACATCCACTGCATTCTCCTAATTTACCAACTTCGAATTTACATTCGTTCTGGTCTTTACATGTTTAATGACAAAATATTTGACTCTTGACAGTCAATTGAAAACTACCTCACAACCATCTTACCACAAAAAGCAAGAAGATTCGAGGAAAATGGCAGCAGTGAGCTTGTAGAACGATGGGAGACAGTTGTTAAAACAATGGAGATTATGTAGTTGACTAATTTTTGTGTATACGTAAAATTTTGTTTTTACTTTTCGAATTGATCACGAACTTTCGCAATGACCTCATATTTGTCTATATTTCTGAGATAAGATATTATGTACACTATTTGCATTATTCGGACTATTGTCCTCAAATTTGTTGCCATATTAATCACAACGTTTCTGCCGTTGTACGCTCCGGCCTTCTTCAGGTGGTTGAAATGGTTTTATTACTTTTATTATCAGTTTATTTGATAAGGTAAATCTTTCCATATACGTTATTGGTTATCGCACTGAGGCCGAGGTCAGTCTACCAAAAAAACATCACTGAGAATTTAAGGTTTATTTTTTAGGACTGTAGTATAAGACGACGTTCAAAGTTTAAGAGTGATTTGTGAGATCTAAACGTCGTCTTATAAGCGGAAATATACGGTATAGAAATAAACTTACTATTTGCATTATTCGGACTATTGTCCTCATCTTTGTTGCCATATTTATCACAAGGTTTCGGTCGTTATACGCTCCGGCCTTCTTCAGGTGGTTGGAATGTCGAACTGAACCCTTTATTTCGCTCGCTGGGGTAGACTGTTTTAGTTCCTCAAGGACACATGGCACAGTGGTTAAAGGCGTTAGTTAGATACAGTGACAAGACCCAAAGTGTGTGAGTTCAATACCTGGTTAAGACGGTGGAGAACTTGGAGAGGGAAATTAAAAGGGGGTAACTGATAACTGATATCCATTAGACATCGCACGTGGAAATAGAACAGTCTACTAGAATAGTGTACATAATAGCTCATCTCAGAAATATAGAACAGATTTTTCTTTTGTTTGGGGAAAAATTTATTTCTATACCGTATATTTCCGCTTATAAGACGAAGTTTAGATCTCACAAATCACTCTTAAACATTGAAGGTCGTCTTATACTACAGTCCTAAAAGATAAACCTTAAATTCCGAGTGAAGCCAATATTTTTCCTGTAAACATTATACTTAATATACTCCGTAAGATGTTTGATAACTTTTTAGCCGGCGCAGTTGCCATAGCAAAGTTTATAAAGAATTTTTAAGTAAAGGCAGTTTAAGTCTTTTGATATTAAAGACATATTTTGTACAAATACATTTTTCGCCTCGAAATTTTATAAATAACACATAATTTCATTTATAACAAATTTTTCTTAATTTTTTTTTTTTTGCATATTGCAACATTATGCAATGGTGTAGAAATATTGTATGGATTTTAATTGTCTAGGTGTTTACGTGATTTTAAGTTTTAACTATGTTAATTAAAAACTTCATAGTGAACGAATATTTATATTTATATATGCGTTTATACATACATACATACATACATATATATATATATATATATATACATATATATATATATATATATATATATATATATATATATATATATACACACACACACACACACTTCGGGTAGTTAAAAATAATGGAGTTTATGTATTTGACTAATCACTGTGTGTGCGTAAATTTCTTTTAAATTTTCGAATTGGTCACAAACTTTAGCAATGACCAGATATTTATAGAACATTGTTCAAAATCTCATGCAAAATCTCATGTGTCATTTTGGCAACGTGAAGCCAATATTGTTTCCTGTCAACATGATCCCAATTATACTTAATAACTTTCTAAGACGTTTGATAACTTTTCTAGCCGGCACAGTTGCCATAGGTTACAACCATTGAAAATATATACAATATGTTAAGACGATTATGTCTATATTGTGTTATAGCATTAGAGTTATGGTACAGGGAGGTGATGAACTGTTGCAGGGAAAGAGTGACATACACGTCGTATATGTAAAAACCTACCTGGATTATACATGTATATATTTATTTATTTATTTATTTATTTATGCATTTATTCATTTATTTTATTTACCATTCTTTATAATTTTTAATACTAATATACTATGTGCGGACATTAATTGTATAATATTTACTTCAAGATACCGTCTCCTGTGTTGAATGATATTTTATTTACTGAGGACTGTTTATTTTGTATAATAATAGCTTCTATAGTTTTTAATCTTGCCTTACAACTGGTGCTATAGTGTATTTTTCTGTTATCTACTAATATTTGTCTTTGTTGATAGCTATATTTTGGTTGTTCATGATTGATGTGTGCACAGATTGCACTTTTTCCACATGTGACAGGTTAACCTACGGGAGAGTATGATGGCAGTGTGCCAATGTATTTATTTATTGCTGCTTTTTGATTATTAGTGTTGGCGATGCTATCTACCAGAGGCAGGATAATTTACAGACAATATTATTTTTATATAAGGTTTATGAGGCCCGGTGTTTTATAGTAGATGATAAATCCTAGATACTTGATAGGATCATTAAGTAATATGTACCGTTGAATTATGTTTTTAATTGCTTTTTCATCCTGTTTATAATTAGGGTGCTTATTTTTGTTTGCGTCAGTGAAAGGCGTTAATTTTCTAAATTTCGTTAAGGCTAATTTCATTTGTTCGTCAACGACGTGGTCACGGAAATTATTGTTGATTCGGGTTTGTTTAATGTTGCTAAGAAGTTCCTTATAGAATCATATGTCCGAGGAAGAGATTAATTTTGCTCTGTAAATCATGTTTTTTTTTTATAACAAATATTTTGTGGACAGGTCGAGTGCAGTACTGAACACCTTATCCGAAAATTGAAAACATATAATAAAATATTAAACAGACAGAACTTATAGATTCTTTATATATATATATATATATATATATATATATATATATGTAAAGAATTTTAAGGCCAATGACGAACTGGAAAAAGATTTCGCTATTTCAGATTTGAAAGGACGAAAGATTTCAAACGAAAACACACTCGCACACACAAACAGACACAGATGCACACACACTTATATATATGTATGTGTATACATATATATATATATATATATATATATATATATATATATATATATATATATATATATATATATTAAATAAAAACAGACCACTTTAAGGTTCCATATAATAAATTATTTCACCACTGCCCTTTTAAAGGACAGCGGATCATCAGATTTTATCCTCCGTTGGTCTACCCATACGGATTACCTAGTTTTTCGTAAACTATATATATATATATATATATATATATATATATATATGAAGAAATATAGTTTTAAGGTGTGCTATATTTATGGGATAAAGTTCTCAAAATCTGAGATAGGCCGTACGTAAATATAAAAGTGAATATTGAAGTCAAAACTCAGAGGTGACTGGCTGTTTCATGCTAGACGCAATCGTCAGGCGGCCAGTCGCCTCTGAGTGTTGATTTTATGTTCACTTTTATATATATATATATATATGAGATAACGATATATATTTTTATATATCTGGAACAATAAATATAAAGTGGACAACGTGCTTGGTTTCTTCCTATCGACGCCAATAATCGGGGTTCAACACACAGCCACAAACATGCGCACACACATGTGCAAGAGTCCGCATGCGCACACATGCATATTGTTCGTGGACATTTGATTTTTGCGGCTTTGACGTGTGTTCAATGCAGTCTTCTCTTGTTTTTAAATTCTTCATTCACAGTTGGTCGTCTTCTCGTGCGAGGTTTGCCGGATATGTTAAAATCGCCATTTTGAAAACTTTTAAACCGTAGTTGACATGTCCGAGTCTTCATGGCATCCGTATAAATTGCATAAATGTTTGTAAATACGTCTTTAGCATTAACATTCTTCTCAGAATTCATAGAGTAAACAATGGCGTGTATATGGCTTTTTCGTTCCCATGCTATAAATATGGCAATTATTTTGATGAATTCCTCTCTTTGGTATCTAGACTTAAGCGCAGTGCAAGAGTGGCGGCAAGGTATCGTTATTATACGGTTCAAATAGCTAGATGTGACGGTAAGTTGTATGCTAGCAGTTACTTCTCTCTTGCTTTACCCATGTGGAACTCCCTTTCCCGGCTACATGCTTTCCAGGCAACGTTGATCTTCAAAAATTTAAATGCAATGACAATCGTTATCTACAGTTTTCTTGATACCTCTACTTTTATTATTCTCATTATTTAATAATGTTTCTCTTTTTTATTATTCTTTCACACTCAGAACCCCACGTGTCTTTGTGGTTTTATTTAAAAAATCAATTAAAATCAGAAGCCTTTCCAGCCATACCTTTTGTAATATCAAGGCATTTCTTTCTTTCTTTCTTTCTTTCTTTCTTTCTTTCTTTCTTTCTTTCTTATTATTATTGTTGCTGTTATTATTATCACATTAATTTTCGCGCCAATCATCTTGTCATATAGGAAGAAAATGAGTAACTACCGACACCGAGGTTCGAGCATGACACTCTGAACTCATGACTATATGTTTTCCGCCAGGTGTATAAATAGCGGCGTCAGGCTACTGACTGCGGTGATTATTCAGTGACTATTGAGTGTAACTATCCAGTCGAATTAGTGTGAATTATTGTTCGTCGATGATTTGGGTTTTGATTTAGGATTTACCGGACGTTAAGCCGAGCCGCGTTACTAACAAGATATTCACTGAAATTGTTAATTATCTTTGCTTGACTTTTACTTCCTTGTTCTTGTTAAGTATTTATTTCCGGTTGTAATTAAATACTGGTTTATCTTAACATTGAAGCCTTACGTTATACTTAATTATTCACGGCCACCATATGTCAGAAAACATTTATACTCATTCTTGTTGTGAACCATTAACGAAACAAACTTTTTCAATCATATCACTGACCAGAATATTTTTTGCCAATTACAATATTGCTGTGGTTTGAAGAATCTCAATTATTCCTGGAATTATCACCACTTTATTCTGTTAGCTTGATAAGAAACAAAGTAGAATTTCAATGTTATTGGTCCTGAACTGACATCTGGGCTCCTGTCAATTTTCTATCATCGTAACGTAGTTTCCCTGTGACATTTTTTATAAATATTTTCATGGTAATTTTTCTGGGGAACTTTCCTGCATTGTACCTAAAAATTATAAATTTAAGCGCTCTACCACATTGGCAACATCGTCTCAACATTTTACGGTTTAAATGGCACGATGTAACCGCAGGTTATATGATAGGAGTTCCTTCTAATGTACTTCGCGCTTGTAGAGCTCTCTTCCAGCTTCTTGCTTTCCAGTCGGGTTTGATCTTCGAAAATTTAAGTACGCTGTCAGTCGTCATCTTAATTCCTGTTCTGTTATTGTACTCTATCCGTAATAGATTTTTAAAAAGTTTTTTCATGTTTTTTTCATTTGATCCGTAACCGCTTTCATCTTAGGGGCTTTATTACCTTGCTTGAGGTGAAATTATTACAGAAGTTTCAAACGAGCTACATTCCATCAGTGGAGCCTTTCACAGATAAAACCTACCATGACACATACACAGAGTCGATTGAATCTCATTCCCTTCTTACTCCATGGGCAAAGAAGAAGTTCCATTCGAACAGCTTCTTATCCAAAACTGTTTCTTTGTGGATTAATGAAAGATAAGAGGAAAACCTTTTCTGCCAACGTGTTTCGTTGCTTGAGTAAACTTATTGAAAGTGTAGTAATTTTATTTAGTAGGCTGTATTCAACTAAAGTAACGTAGAGAAAAAAAGAATGTTAATCATTAAATTTTTGCGTTAGTAAACTCTCTAAAAATTCCTCTTGTCATTAAATTCCCCTTAAGGAGCTGTTCCTGATGAAAGTGAACTGATAAAAAATTGCATCGGTCACACAACTACATATCTATCCAGACGACTTACGTTGCACCTATCCGGCCACACCTCCATCAGAACCCATTTAAACACGCCCACAAACTTGACTCCACCCGAAACATATTAGTAGAAAATACAAGCATATTAACCTCAACTACATGTTAAAAAAAAAGATAAAAATTTGTTATATACCGTACCTATGAACACTAATGGGTGTGTCCCAGTCCTCATCGACACGTTGCAGTAGTTTACCTACTTCACGCCGCTGGCGAGTATTGTATTTTGTTGATGTTATAAAGATTACCATTTCATTTCCAACCTCCGTTTTGTTTATTACTCATTCAGTAACATTTTCTAGGCTACAACAAAAATAATGGAAGCATTAATAATAAAAAAAGCAAACACTCAACAATATTAACTACGAACACGGCCAAAATGTGCTGATTGTGTTCGGAAAACAAAACATCATAAGTCTAAAAGTTTCTATATGTCTAGAAACATACTCACTGCCCATACATCCAGTTAAAAAGTAAAAATAAATCCGCCTTGATAATGGCTAAAAGTATAACCGGAAGCGCTCGGAATTACAGAACATTTGGACAGTTTATACACACTCTGGGACTGCTGCCTAAACTTACACACACACACACGCGCGCGCGCGCACACACACACACACACACACACATATATATATATATATATATATATATATATATATATATATATATATATATATATATATAATTGAAACAACCGTTTTAGTTTCCTTTCTTTCACCTTATGGTCAGTTTTTTCCACTGGAGTGACAGGGTGTAATCGATTTCTATTTTTTCGTCAGATTAGATAATTTGCAGTGGTGTGCAGTAATATGGATCTATTTTTTGCGGGGTGTATTGTGAAATTTGTTTGGCCTTGAAAAATATTGCATCATCTGTGATTGCGGCCGATCTTTATCACGCCAAGACAATACTGACTCGACTGTCGATTAGTTGTCCTACGACCATTGTCTGCGATGGACATTACTCCAAGATAACGTACGAAAATTGTAAGGCTGCACGAACACACTGGCAAGCCTCATCAGTGAGCAAATCAAAATACTATAGACTGGCATGGAAACTCTACTAATTTAAATCTAATCAAGAATTTGTGGTCACTCTTCGTGGAATGGACATACGAAGTACTAACAGATGTACTGAGTCATGTTTCATTGGAAGGATATGAATTAAATATGAATTAATATGAATTAAAATTACATAATAACGGAATTGTTCTTTTTGTTTCAATGAATTTGCACAAGTGTGTATATGTGCGTGTATGTGTGTGCGCGCTCGCGCGTGTGTGTTATCCAATTCAAATACGCCTTTGAAAAATACGTACAAATTACGAGAATTTAACGTATTTCAATCCAGCAGGACTCGTAAAAAAACCGACCAGCAGATAACTGAAGCTAAATATTCGGTAAATTATTAATTAATAATAATTTCGATAAAATTATTGACCATCTTAGAGATTCAAATACTGAGTTTGATTTTTTCTGACCGAAATTACCTGAGATCGAACTTTCTAACCATAATTTACCGATAAATGAATCGAATTTGTTTTATGTAACATTTTTATTTTGTTTAATCATTTTACCCCAAGCCAGGTGGTAATGCCACTAAGACGTAAGGAGCTACTAGGATGGAAAGAGAAAGAGAAGACATTGAAAAGGACGGGAAACCTCATCCTGAACACGAAATAAACGATAAACCTCTACTCCTGTTCAAAAGACCACCGCGGATTGCGATTGACCACCGCGTAAGCTATCTACTCCTTTTGAGGAAAAAGAAATAAGTAGTAAATTAAATTTCAGGCAGAGACTTCGAAATATGAAGCTGAAGTGATAGAAATTAGGAAGATTTGAGATAACAATAATTAATTAATTCATCAAGTCTAGAAGAAACCTCAACAGAATGCAGAAAGCACTGGACTGCCATTTCATCCTATATTTGGGACTCATCAGCAGTGCGCATCCACTACCGAGAATTGAAACCCGGAGAGTTAGGATATCAGGCAAACGTCATACCAGCTGTTCCAACGGGCCTCGAAAAAGCCCGCTCGATCATATATTTCGTGGTGAAACTCATCCGAGTTTCTCTTTTGCCCAAAGGACTATGTCTCCACGAGCCACGACTACTATCCTCAAGCCGCTCCATCCAGAGCACTAGAAGCTGGTTCAAGCAATGATATACAAGTGATTGAAATTAGGAGGATTTGAGATAATTATAATTAAGTAATTCATCGAGTCTAGAAGAAACCTCAACAGAAGGCAGAAAGCACTGGACGGCCGTTTCGTCCTACATTTGGGAGTCATCAGCAGTGCGCATCCACTACTGAGAATTGAATCCCGGAGAGTTACGTCATCAGGCAAACGTCATACCAACTGTAACAACGGGCCTCGGTGACGAAGAGGTAGAGAATCAAACTCGATATAGCGCCGCTCGATCACATATCCGTGGCAGAACTCATCCGAGTTTCTATTTTACCCAAAGAAATGCGCCCCCACAAGCCACGACTACTATCCCCAAAGTTGAAGTACACTTTAGAAGGAACTAGAGAACCAATCCTAAATAGGAAACAAAAGAAAATCCTCTACTCCTGGGGAGGAGTGTGAACAGGATACAAAGCGAAACTATTTACTTCTATTGAGGAAAAATAAATAAGCAATAAATAAAATTTCAGAGTTTAGACGGAGTCATTAGAAGTGTTGAGTTAAATTGGATTTAAGAAGGAACCCGAAACTCTGTCCTAAACAGGAAACAAGGGACCAACCTGGATAACTGAACCGAATGATAAGAGAAACATATCTACTCCTATTGAGGAAAGAGAAATAAATAGTAAATAAAAAATCAGAGTTTAGGTGGAGAAGATAGAAATATCTATTGTTTGCAGAAATTGTATAAAATCTGCTTCTTGTAAATAATCGCTATTTAAAATTTCGTCTATTTTAGATTAAAACTCTTTCTTCCCTGACCTTCGATTAAATCAGAGTACATATGGGAAAAATATGCACGCCGAATATTCTCAGTTCTAGTTTATTGCTCTCTGACTTTGTTTAGTGTTCTCTCACTATTTCTCCCTTTCTCGCTCTTTCTTCCTCTTTGCTTTGTCGCATTACACTGGCAAGGAGAAAACATCCTCATAGATCCATATTCGAATAAACTTAAGCATTCCCACAAACAAGATTAAATCTACAGACCATCATTAATACAAATCTTCTGCGTGTGTATGACACTTTATTCAGCCATTGGCCAAACTACTTTTGATTAAGTGTATGCTAACTATTTCTGAGAAGCAGACGATAAAAAATGACGCCTCTCGCGTCATGTCAATTAGTTAGATATGATACGAGCAAAATTTTTTTTTAAATCTACATACATACATACATACATACATACATATATATATATATATATTTATATATATATATGTGTACACACACACACACACACACACACACACACACACACATATATATATATATATATATATATATATATATATATAATAAACATTGTTATTATACATTTTTGTATTTGTTGCAAAGACATACCGGGGGAGAATTTCAACTATCTGAGAATATAAGTACAATTATTTCGTGACAACCTTATTCATTTTTATTTTTATCGAATCAAATTAGCCACCGGTGGCTAATTCAGATGGTATTTATTTTAGATAAATTTAGACATAATTTATTAGCATTAAAATTCGACAAATATATTTTATTTTATTTAGATATTTATTTTAGATAAATTGAGTCCTAACTTATTAGCATTAAAAACTCGACAAACTCATTTTATAATATTATTTTATTATTATCATTATTATTAACACTACGCTTCTTATCGAATATGTAATGTTATGTACCCGTTTTAATATTACTTCATACGATTCATTTATTTGATTGATTTGTTTGTTTTTTTACAGTTTATCAGCCCGTTTTAGGACGTTTAAAGCCAGAAAATATTTTTACATTTTAAGATTTTTTTTTAGACAACATTGATTTAGTGATACAAATTTTACTAATTAACCCATAACTGGAGAGGAGAAGTGAAATCATACCTTTCTCAAGGGTATTTTCGCCTAAGTGTATATAACGAAACCGACTGGAATTGGAACTCGGTTCTCCGATTAAGTATTCCAAGACATTATTAATTACACCAGCCGCACATCTACGCTTACAGGATCTGGTATTTCCAAGCGGTCACTCATCTACGGACTGACCAGGCTCGATATTGCTTAACTTCGGTGATCCTACAGGAACCGGAGTTTCAGTGTGATGTGGCTGTAAACTATGTACCCCTAGAAAGTGATGAATCTCTCTTGAGATCGATAAGTCAACTCAGTGTTCACGCGCACAATCTTCAGCGGGTAATTTTAATATTACTTTCATCTGGATGACTTCATCCGTTTTCCGGACATCCAATCCGAGTCGATTTTTAAGAGTTTTCGATTCTGTACGCTATTTACAGACTATTGTCCTCATCTTTGTCGCCATATTTGTTACAACGTTTCGGCCGTTGTACGCTCCGGCCTTCTTCAGGTGGATGGAATGTCGAACTGAAGCCTTTCTTTCGCTCACTGTTAGAGTTCCACGTGCCATGTTTAATGTCCGTTATCAGTTATCTCCTGTTAATTTCCTTCTCCAAGTATTGAACTCACACTCTTTGGGTCCTGTAACTGGATCTAACCAACGCCTTTATCCACTGTGCCATGTGTCCTGATTCAAGTTTGCCCATAATGATGGGAAAAATGATACCCACCTCATAAGGAAATGTTGATACCTATGAAATGATAAAACACAACTTGAAGCTGCATTACTCGGCATTTTCTTCGGAGGAATATTTCGTCATTCATTCTTAGGCATATGGCCTCATATCCTCGTCTGACAAGTGGACCCTACATTCACCTACGATATTCACTTTCATATTGAATATCTAAACAGAAACTGCCCAAATCATCTATGAACCGTTTCTTTATTAATATTGTAGCATATCTACGGACGATAATGGGTATGTCACCGTTCACATAAATACAGTACTAAATACTGTATGTGGGTCTAAAGTTGGAGATTCGTCTCCAGCTGTGCGAGTCAAACGTTCTGGCTCCGGGCAGAGAGGATCCCCAGACGAGGCTCTGTCAAAGGACAGAGTCTCGTCTCGGAAAACAGCTACCCGACCCCGTTTTATACGGGGTCTATGGGGAATTTTTGACCGATCCTACGGGCTCGGTTACCGCACATTAAATTCGACCTTGTGCTACATCTGACCACGTGGGGCGGTTGGTAGATATCCTGCAGTTGGAGATTCATTGTGGAATTCACTTGACTCAATTCTAGCAATTGACTACTTCATTTACGGGCCGCTGGCGAATCTTATATGTGTTGTTCTTGTCCTAAGTATTATCGTTCACTACCAACCTTCATTTGATTATTCTATTCAGTAACCTTCCCTAGGTTACAACAGTTATTTTTCTATTTTTTATTTTCTTTTACGACAATTCACCCCAAGCAAGGCGGGAGTGCCACTAGCACGCAAGTGGTCACAGAGGATTGAGAACAAGAGTAAAGAGGCGTGTTTGAGGAAAGGATACAGGAAGGACGGGAAACAAGCTCAGGGTGTCAGGTGTTGATTGACATTACACTTGAATATTTGAAGATTATAGTCATCGTGGAAGCAAGTAAGGGGAAGGGAGTTCCACAGACAGGAAGTGCAGGAGAAGAAAATGTTTGAGAAAAAAGACGGTTATATTTAACCGTATTGAGAGGGAAGGTGTGGGACCGAGATGCCAGCCTGGTAGCTCGTTTAAATTCATGTAGTCCAGTAACCAGCGAAAGTAGCTCGTCGGAACAGTTGCCCTGAAAATATTTGTACGTATTTGGGATAGAGATTGTAGACTAGATGCCAGATCAGGACCTATCGTCTTGCATATTCGTCTCTGGATTTTGTCACGGACCTCGAGACATACAGCGAGAGCACGGGGCCATATATGATAGCAATGTTCCCTGCATACGTTAAACTCAAAGGATGGTTGATTTATAGATTTGAAGGATGGACTCAGACGAGAAAAAAAGTATACATCTTTCCAACATTCTCATCCCAAAACATGCAATACTGCACGCGGGGGTGAGGTCACGTACTTCTGCATTCAGCGGTCGGGAGTAATCTCAGGTGACCCTTGCAGCTGGCTTCCATTAACTGTCTCTGAAATTTGAGTTTAACGTATATTCCTGCATAATACTAAATTAAATTATTTGCTAGAATCTATCTATTTATCCGCCATTTTTTCCCTTTCTTTTAATTCCTATGTGTGGTTCTGCATATGTTGTTAAGATTGAGACAGCCAATAATGAATCATGCTAGGACGGCTTCACTGTAAAGTCCGGCGAGAACACGCATCCTTGTCGTATATTCTTTTCCATTTTTATTAGTCTTTATAACAATGTCGTTACATATGGTCGAACTTAAGTTAATTGTAGAATTCCTACTGCTACGTCGCTTCCAGTTTGTTTACCGATACCAAATTTTAACTTCGTTCAACCAGTGTATGTCTTTTCTGACAAGAAACGCGCTAGTATATATATATATATATATATATATATATATATATATATACATATATATATATATATATATATATATATATATATGCACGAACTAATTTCTTTTTATTTATGTTTGCTAATGTCAACGAAAAATAAACCCTGTTAATTAGAGATGCTCATAAAATGGCCGTAAGTTTGCAAAGAATTTGCAAACGCGAAATCTCTAGTGAAATGCTAATTGGGCAAAAATATGTAATAAGAAACACACATTCTGCACACAAGCCCACGCACACAAGCACACGCATATATATATATATAAATATATGTGTGTGTATGAGTGTGTGTTTGTGTGTGTAGCTCTGCGCAAGTTTATTCGCACTTACAGATATACACATATATAAAGGATATATGAATGTCGATAGAGCAATAAATTAATTTCAACATTTAACCCCATTCATTTGAAACTTATCTATATATGCTAGAGTTTCCTATCTATCAATTAATAACCACTAATATATCTATCTATCTATCTATCTATCTATATATCTATATATATATATATATATATATATATATATATATAATATTATTATTATATAATATTATTATTAATATATATATATATATATATATATATATATATATATATATATATTAATAATAATATTATATAATATTAATATTATATATATATATACATACATATATATATATATATATATATATATATATAGGGACACATCGACGTGGTGTTATGCTTAGCAGGCTTGTCTCTGAATAGTGAATCCGAACCTTATTCATTCGGCCTTGTGCCACATCTAAAATACGCTTAGAAAATAACCATTTGGACACCTCGGCGTGGTGTAATGGTTAGCAAGCGTGTCTCGCTAGATCAGTTACGACTGAAAAGTGAGTTCGATCCTCACTAGGTGATCCATATTTTCGGCCTCGTGCCACAGCTAAGCTACGCTTAGAAAATAATCATATAAATAATCATATATATATATATATATATATGTGTGTGTGTATATATAAATATATATATATGGATGTATATGAATGGATATGAGGCGACCCAGTGTTCATGCTTGAACGCAATTTTCGTGTCATCTGTGTTGCATGACAACAGGGCTATTTATATATGCTCGTCAATGGGACGTTATGGGTATCAATAACAACAATATAAACCGGAAATACCTGAACTTGCTACCGAAGAAAAACTAAATAAAATCTTGCAAAATATTCCTTGTCGGTCATATATAAGAAGACATGCATCGAACAAGGATTGATACGAAAACATTTTTTATATACATATGTGCTCAATTAATGATCAATAAACTTATCTCGTTGTACGACTCCATGGATTCGCAACAATTCACTCGTCAGGTCAGATGGTCGATAAATCTATCGAAATTATTATTATTTATTAAATTACCAAATATTTTAGCTTCATTTATCTATTGAAGTTAGTTATTTGTTAGAAGTCCTGCAGGATTAAAACACGTATTATCAAAGGCCTATTTGAATTGATCATATATATATATATATATATATATATATATATATATATATATATATATATACTCACATACAGTGGGGGTAACAAATATTCGTACTGATACAAATTTTTTATTTATTGTATTTCCAACTAATGAATAAACATAATTTTCATATAATTAACTACACGCAGATGCATAATAACCTAATATTCAGAGAAAACAAACAAAAATGATTTAATAGAAATAAATCCCATTATCCATTTTAATCGGTGAAAAAAGTATTCGTACAATGCAAAAAAGAATACATAATCTTCATTTAATACCTTTTTAGAATAGCCATTATTCACTTCTACAGCAACCAACCTATACTGTAGTTCTCAATTAATGATTTTCAAATTTTAGTTGCTATTTTGTTCCATTCTTCTTCGCATATCTGCGATGTTTGTTGGA
The DNA here is from genome assembly GCA_964036315.1 of Acanthosepion esculentum. NCBI lineage: Eukaryota > Metazoa > Mollusca > Cephalopoda > Sepiida > Sepiidae > Acanthosepion > Acanthosepion esculentum. Next base: position 31,302,423 of record OZ038496.1, read on the forward strand.
GCTCTCGGTTGGGTTTGAATTTTCTAATAACGCTACAGATTCTCAATTAGCTTTAAATCCGGGGACTGACTTGGCCATTTTAGGATATTTACATTCTTTACAGCAAGTCATTTCTTCGTAGATTGTGCGGTGTGCTTAGGGTCATTATCTTGTTGGAAGAACCAGCCAGGAGGTAGTTCAACCGAAATCATTAAATTTGTTGCCAGAATATTTTGATATTATGCGACATTCATCCTACCATCTATAACTGATATGTTGCCAGTACCCCTTTTGCAGAAAAAAAAATCCCCAAACCATCGTGCTGCCTGCACCAATTTTCAATGTTGGAACAGTTTTGTTTGAAAGCATCGCCATTTTTCCTCCAAACATAATTTCTAGAATTACGTCCAAACAACTCAGTTTTGGTTTCGTCTGTCCATAATATTCTTTCCCGATACAAGTTTTCCATCTCCTTATGTTCACGAACGACTTTCAACCTGACATCACTGCGTCTTTTCAATAACAGGGGAGTTTTCAGAGGGGAGCCTATGTTCCTATGAATTTCATTGCTTATTGTCCGTTTAGTGACATATTCCTGATGAAATCAAATCATCCTGCAACTCTCGACGAGTAACCATTGAATTTTGTTTAATTTGGCGCATTAATTTCCTCGAAGATCTTGCAGATATCTTCCTTGCGGCATCAGTTCTTCTTTGATTTTCAACAGTTTCGAGTTTATTATACCTTGCAATGAATGAACTAATGGTAGTAAATGGAATATTCAAGTTGTCTGAGATTTTCCTGTAAATTTTACCTTCTTTCCAGAGTTTAACAATCAGTTCTTTTTGCGAATTTGTCAATTCTGTACCTCTTGCCATGATGAAAACTTTCTTGCACAAATATCAATTACAGAATGTTCTGTTTGTATTTTTAGGCTAAAAATAACTACTGATAACATTTTTAAAACATTCTAGAATATTCCACTTGAATAATCTAGAGTATTAAATAAATTTAAGTTTTAAAATCTGAAATTTACATTATACGAATATTTTTTCACCCATTAAAATGAATAAATGGGATTTATTTCCATTAAATCATTTTTTTCTGTTTTCTATGCATATTTAGTTATTATGCATCTGTGTATAATTAATTATATCAAAAGTATGTTTATTCATTAGTTGGAAATAAATCAAATTAAAAATTTGTAAGTGTACGAATATTTGTTTCCCCCAATATATATATATATATATATATATATATATATATATATATATATATATATATATATATATATATATATAATATGAATGTCACTGTATCATTGTGTTACAATTTTTCACCTTTATTCCTAACGTCCATAGCTTAATATATTATACCATTTTGGAAAAAGGCCGACTCCGGGAACAATTAAAAAAAACATTTCCGTGCCGGATCCAGAACCGTAATCCTGAAATTTTGGATTGCTAACTTTTCATTACAGCGATTGTTTTCGGCAATTTTTTACGTGATTTTTTGCGAAGAATTTTTTCGTACGTTAACAATTTTTATAAATTTTGAAATAATCGAAATTATTGGCAAAATCCAGCGAAAGTCACCCATCAAATAAAAAAATAATTGTTTGGACGGAAATTAAGGATCTAAATTTTCTTCCAAACGTCATTAGATTTTCTTTAAATTAAGTGGCGTCAGAAGAATTATCGTTGAACTTTTAAAGGGACAACTTAAATATTAATGCAATACTTAAATGCAGTGATCAGTTTTGAGTTCTTCTGTAGTTTATTGTTGCCTATCACATCTACTCCTCCCTATCTATTGTGATGAAGATCCAATGAAGAGCCCTCTGTAGGAACGAGCTATAATGCCGCCCGATAGGGCGGCTTCTAAACTAGTACACACACACACACACACACACACACATATATATATATATATATATATATATTATAATTTATCATATAGACAAAACCATTTTACTCACAACAAAGATGCAACTTGGTTTCAGTGCATTTTAACTGCACATCTACGGGTGAGGGTCAGAAATGGTTATGAACAATACTGTTTGTAGGCAATCCCGGATGTAAAACGTCACTTCCTATTTTCCATTTTTTGAGAAGAAAAATGTACTTACAAAATATACATAAAGTATCTAAGTGAAACAATAATGGTTGTTGACAGCAGTTTGTGGTTGGGTGGACCGGGTGGTTAATGTTGAATGGTGTGTATCGAGCTCTTTTTTGAATGAACGCTGCGAACGTCAGAATTTATATATTACTTTCGTTCTCATCGCATCAGATATATATATATATATATATATATA
>OZ038496.1:31307218-31319718 GCA_964036315.1 Acanthosepion esculentum
ATCCTATATATATTTTCAACCAATAAAAACCCATCAGAAGATTTGTTTGATAAACAATCATTACAGGGGCAAATACTGCAAAAATACTCGCAGACGTAGTTGCAGGCCTACCACCTGTTATTTTTGCACCTTTTGATAAATAACAATAATAACTCCCTTCAACACTCCCTTCAACACCCCCGAAAGAATTTCCTGAGTCAGTGTGAAATTATTTTCTAACTAATGAAAACCTTGTATTCAAGAAGTTCACACCTATGTTTGAAATTAGATTTTAAATCCCCATACGGATATAAAAATAGAAGCAAGCTTCTTCTAGAGGCTCAAAACAATTCCGGAGGTAAGTTTCATTTACTCATGCAGACACACACCCATAATGGAAGGGAGACAGCCAGCAGAGCCGCCCTGTCCACGTACACATAGAAGGGGTTAATCAGAAACCGTCTACAAAGCGTTTGTCTCTGAAGACACATTTCATTAACATCGCACTACGAACACTTAATTATTACATAAAACAAATTTTACTTCAAGGAATAATACATATTTCATTGCTGTTGTATATATCTGGTGTTCTACTTCTATTTTCCTTCAGAAAATAACCTTTTTATGTCTCATTTAAAAGGCGTGCTGTTTTGTTGTCTATTAATGCTTGGAATCCCGACACTCAGACAGCAACAAAAACCTGGACAGACGGATACCAACAAAACTACTTCGCTATTCTTACGCATTTATGTGTCACGTTTTTCCTCGTCGATTACTACAGTAGTCTGATGCTTTGTACCTGCTTTAGTCTAACGACCCCATCACCTAGTTTACACCTAAGGGTGTCTCTTTTGCAGACGACCGTCGCTGCGCGAAATGATAAAAGTCAGACAGTTGTGCTTTTGGCGCGATCCAGTATATTATGAATCCGTGTGCAGAAGATGTAAACCCGATAATGTATCAGATTGCAATGAGAGGATATATATGATCGAATAACCACCATTCCCTTTGTATTCCATTAGTAAGTAGGTAGTCCCATTCAAAGAGCTTCTTCCCAAGAACCAATACACTGTGGAAGATATCCCCGAGAGTATGCTTCCACATCTACATAACCCCTTCAAGTCGACGGCCAACTGTTATTAACCACGGATCTACGGCAGGCGCGCATAGATACAGACAAAACTCATCTTCGTCTGCAACAAGATCACATTGATGAAACGTTCAGGGGAGGACGGGAAGGAATCGACTATGAATAGACTGAGAGATTAGAGAAAACTTCAGTGTTTCTGAGCAGCAAGACCCATCTATGCACCTCAGTATTACATTTTATCTTGAAGATTAATAACAATCCTCATGAACTGCTCAACTAATATGGCTTTATGTCAAATAAACAGACTTTAGCAAATATATAAATACACCTTTAATTGCACATTCCTATGTAAATTTAAGCAGATATGTAGAGAAATGGATATATAAGTGATAGATAAGAAATAATAATAATAATAATAATAATAATAATAATAATAATAATAATAATACTGAAATAAATACATAGAGAAATCTAAACAGACTGACGTAAAAATGAACAGAGATAGATAGATAGATAGGTATATATATATATATATATATATATATATATATATATATATATATATATATATATATATATATATATGTAGGTAGGTAGATAGATAGATAGATAGATAGATAGATAGATAGATAGATAGATAGATAGATAGATGGATGAATAGACTTGGATAGTTAGATAGATAGATAGATATATTCGAAAAGACTGAATTAAATACATTGAGAGATCTAAACAGACTGACGCAAAAATGAACATAGATATGAATAGACTTTGATAGATAGATAGATAGTTAGATAGATGGAGAGATAGAGAGATAGATTGAGAAAGACTGAAATAGATACATAGAGAAATCTAAACAGACTGACGTAAAAATGAACAGAGATTGATAGATAGATGGGAACATAGATAGACAGATTGGAAATGACTGAAATAAATACATAGACTGATCTAAACAGACTGACGTAAAAACGAACATAGATAGATAGATAGATAAATAGATAGATAGATAAATTAGAAAAGACTGAAATAAATACATTGGGAAATCTAAACAGACTGACGTAAAAATGAACAGAAATAGATAGATAGATAGATTCCGATTGAGATTTTCTTCATTGTGCCGTGTCCCTCAGGACGTAGGCGATCATGTCTCCATAACTTCCTGTCCTTTGTATCTCTTAATAAATTTTGTCCTTTTATTATTTCTCCTAAATCCTGTTCCGCCATCCATTTACTCACGTTCAGTAAGTATGTTATGCGTTGTTTTCTGCTGTTCCTCTGGTCTTTTAATATGTCCTGTTAGTATTGGATTTTCCAATCTCTCCTTTCTCGTTATGTGCCATAGAAACCTCAACTGTCGCTTCCTTATGTTAAGTATTAGTTTCCTTTTTGCTTCTATTGTCTCTAAAACTTCGTCGTTGCTCAGAGGTTCGGTCCATGATATCCTCAGCATCCTTCTGTAGAACCATATTTCTGTTGCTTCTTCATCCTTGGGAAGTTTGTCCAGTATTTACTGGCATATAGAACAGATTATTCAGCGCCCTTTTCTTCGTTTTTCTGCCTCTAAATACTCTGCTTAGCTTTTGGAATCCATCTTTGGCCATCTCAATACGTCTTCGTATAACCTCAAATACCAGGAAGTCTAGTAAATATTTTACGCGTGTATGCGTGAGTTTAAGCATAGCTACACATCTCGCGTTCTAGTTTGTAGGCAAACGTCAATATAAGCTAGTTGCATAGACGTGTGTACATTCATTAAATTCTTGGCGTTCAGACGAGTTCAGACATTTATAAGTGCCTTTGTACGCATGCGTGTACGCAATGAGTATATTCTTCGTTGGCCAACTTTCTTTTTGTTAGTTGGCCGCCATCTCTTTCCGTCTGTGTTAGTGTAAGCATGAGTATGGCATTGTGGAAGGAGGCTTTCGTGAAATATGTATCATATTAGTCATTAGAAAACTCTATGAATTTCATGAATAACAATTTCGGCTACTTTGCAGCGCCGCGTCAATTTTAATCAGAATGTTTGATTAAAGTTATTATCGATATCGCCGACACAAATACCATTAGCGGACATAACAAAAGTAAAAATAACTGTAATAGCAACAGCATTGCTAAATATAGAATTATCAATTGAAACAAAAAGCGATGGAAATTTCGCGAGGCATATTGTTATAGCAACTACTCCGCTTGCTGATACGCTAATCGAAGCGTTGTTCAAAAGGTTTTCTTTGAAGGTTTTGTTCATTAGTAATTTTATCAAGTGAAGTCGTAAAGGCATTAACATTTAACATTAGTGATTCTTTTAAATATTCTGAAAACGGAAGAAGTAACGAACGAAAATGAAAATACGTAAGTAGATCCGTCAATATCTAGTCAGCATAATGAAAGCATTCATTTACACTGATATATATATATATATATATATATATATATATATATATATATATATATATATAGTAAAGGAAACTAATCCGTTGGTATATGTTGATCCTAAAATATTAAAACTGAGTCACAAAAAATGTTTTTCGACTGTTTTTTTTCTTTTCATTTTTTAGCTTTCACAGTTAAATTTCTGTTTCTGACACGAACTCAGTCCATACCGGGGTTGATAAAATAGACGACCAATAGCTTCGTCTGCCGAAATAGGCTATTCCTCATATGAGGTGATTTGGGATATTATGGTTAATTATATATATATATATATATATATGTATATATATATATATATTTTTTTTTTTGAATTGGACATAGACCGACAATTTATTTTAAAGACATTTATAATATGTTTAACGTTCTTTTTATAGATACAAGTATTTAAGCAAATGCTCTGTTTTATAATAAACAGTATTAAATTTACCGGCCTGAATTTTCTATGAAAATTTCTCGGACATTCAGGCCGGTAAATGTTATTTAATACTGTTTATTATAAAACAGAGCATTTGCTTAAATACTTGTATCTATAAAAAGAACGTTAAACATATTATAAATGTCTTTAAAATATATATATATATATAAAAGTGAACACAGAAGTCAACACTTAGATGCGACAGTCTGTTTCATGCTAGATGCAATCGTCAGGCCTGACGATTGCATCTAGCATGAAACAACCTGTCGTCTCTAAGTGTTGACTTGTATGTTTAAGCAAATGCTCTGTTTTATAATAAACAGTATTAAATTTACCGGCCTGAATTTTCTATGAAAATTTCTCGGACATTCAGGCCGGTAAATGTTATTTAATACTGTTTATTATAAAACAGAGCATTTGCTTAAATACTTGTATCTATAAAAAGAACGTTAAACATATTATAAATGTCTTTAAAATATATATATATATATAAAAGTGAACACAGAAGTCAACACTTAGTTGCGACAGTCTGTTTCATGCTAGATACAATCGTCAGGCCTGACGATTGCATCTAGCATGAAACAACCTGTCGTCTCTAAGTGTTGACTTGTATGTTTACTTTTATATTTACACACGCTCTATCTCTGATATTGATAACTTTATCACATAAATATAGCACATCTTAAGACTATATTTCTTCATATATATATACATACATATATATATATATATATATATATATATATATATATATATATATATATATACACACACAAATTTTATTAAAAATGACTGAAAGATACTGCGTTTAATTTTTCATTTAATTTTTCTTGTGGTCATATAATTTTCTTCTTTTCTGGACATAATGATGTAGAAATTATCTGAATGCGCTGTATGTACGGGGGCTTTCTGTTATACTTTAGCCATTATCAAGGATGATTTTATTTTTTTACTTTTAATTGAATGGATGGATATTTTTATCTACCTAAAGTTTTAGGAATGTTTTATTTTACAAACACAGTCAGCACAACGAAATGCATAAAGTTTTAACAAAACGTTTATGAACAAGGGATTCCGGCCCAAATACACAACATATATATATATATATATATATATATATATATATATATATATCCAGTATGTGGTGCAGTTTATTTTACAATTTTTATATTAAATTAAAATATTAAAATAACTGATCCGGCGTGCAACTTTCGGATAATAACTGTGACATTCCTCTATTTATTGAACAATTTAGTTCATGCCACATTGACTGAAAAACCTACCAGTGCAAAAGAATTCTCCTATTACCATATTAGTGCAAAAACGCACAATCTTAAAATTTAAAAATTCAGCCTCAACGTTGCGATCACACGTTCCAAAATTTCTTACAATTTAACAATAACACATTTCTTAAAACATCTTTCGGATTACACCTATTCTTTCGTTGTCCTGTTATTACCTGGATGTAAAAAACAAATATATATTCATACATGATGATATCTGTAGGAACAGATGAAAGCTTGTAAAAAAATTAAAAAAAGACCTTATGCAACTGGAATTTATAAACAGGGATCATAACATTCATCTACAGGTTCGGGGTTAATGTCATTTATTAAATTTGTTTACGAGGATGTATTCTCGCCATTTATATCATTAACTTCAATATCTTTTTTTGTATGAATGATTCATGTCATATATATATATATATATATATATATATATATATATATATATATATATATATATATATATATATATATTGAGTATTCATGATATGCTCTATATAAATAAAAGCTTTTTTGTGGATCAGTTTTAATATTTTTATATTACTAGGACCCACTTGGATTATATACCCACGGATTTATTTTACCTTTCGATATATGACTGATGAGGCAGATTTTTCCGGCAGTAGGTTGCTATTTCTTTCTGCGGTAGACCAGTTGCCATCCAGGGCTATAGAACTCGGCCTGTCCTGCTATTTGCCCATAGCTGAAGGGAGAAGAAGAGGATTCATACCTTTCACGTATTTGATTAAATCCTCCGTTTATGTTAAACAGTATCTACTGGAATGCATACTCGAGCAAACAGGTAAAGATGGGACTTGAAGCAACAGTAATACGGTTCTACAGAAGGATGCTGAGAGTACCATGAACCGAAAATATGAGCAACGACGAAATTTTAAAGCAATAAGGAAACGAAAAGGGCACATATGATTAGAATCCGAAAGTGATAGCTAAAATTTCTAGGGCACTTAATCAGGAAAGAGGGCTTAGAAAGTTTGACACTGACCGGACGTACTGAAAGCAAGGGGGCAGAGGAATACAACGCACAACCTACCTAGAGAGTTTGAGTAAATGTTTGACAGAACAGGGTTTAGGAGAGATAGCAAAAAGACAAAATTTATTATCAGCGACAAAAGACAGGAAATTTTCATCGGCAACACCCTGAAGGAAGTCGGCACATAGAAAAAGAACAAGATGTGATTTTTTAAATCTCTAGGAAGCAGAACCAAAGAAGAAACGAAAACTAAAATGAGTAAATACATTAAGCGGTATGTACCCAGCGTAATGGAAACATTGATGTTACACTTATATATAGGATAAGGAACAAAGAGTAAAACGGTTAAAAATTTAACGTTTCGATTTTAATTAAGCTTCATCAAAAAACGAAATATGGAGAATAAAAGAAAATTCTGGTATTTTTTTTTCATTGGTTAAGCAGATCTCACATGTATCTGTCCTGTCAAGCAACGTTTGTATGTATAATTCATGTGTATTCGTATGACAATTCTAGCTGGTCGATACAGGATTTGACTGATAATGTATGTGTGCTTTTGAGAGTCTAGTTGGCCATTTCATCTATGTCTGCGGTTTGTCCGTATTGGGGGATGTTTTGTGTTAGAGTAAAAGAATTTATGTAACACTGAAAACAATCCGCTACTTTGCTGAACAGTCTCCTTATCACTACAACCGTAACTTCTTCAAGTCTAGGGTCAATCGCCACATATCTCCATAATCTGATCAGCAGTTTGTGCAATAAACCCTCGGCAAAAGTTCTCCCGTGGTGGGTGATCAAAGGCCGAAAGACTTTGCATACTTTGCAAATGATACGGATACAGAAGCTGCTCCTGAAGTAGCCTCCATGCGCTACTATGAGAAGTATGACATGCTAGGGCCACGTGACGTATGTTAATACCTGGATTGTCTCGGACAGCCTATAAGATGTGTTCTTCATGGTCAGGTGAACAAGCAGAATTCTTCAATCTATAGTTTGGGCTGCCACGGATCCTGCATCAGCAACGCGGCGATAAACGACAGCAAAGGTTGGATGATTCGGCTTCCTTCGGACTGGAAACGTAATTTGATACAGCCGTGCAGCCTCGCGTCCATTACCATTCGGACGGCAGTATGTAAAAAGTATAGCTGCCTACTCACGACATGAATATCCTGCCATTGTTAAACGGAACAGTTCTTAGTTAACTCACTACTACACACGGTGACAGACTATCCACGAATGACAAATGTATCCTAGTCTATTTACATTACATCGCCATCTGCCGTAAACTTTCTTTAAACCTAATAACACAAAAACGAAAGATTTGCGGACATATATATATATATGAAGATTTGTCCTTGTTTTAGTGTGAGGAACCCACCCTCAAAGTTTGTAAAAATTATTTTTGATACATCCTGTATAAAGATGATGTTATTGGAAATGTTACTTTATCCTGAGAAATCCAAAATAAATGAAATAACAAAACCGAATCTATATAATGTTTCTCCTACACGCGCCCTTAAAAGGGAAACCATAGTTTTGTTTACGTATCATCACGTGATCTCTTGCGAATACTAATTCTTCTTCTTCCTCTTCTTTTCCTATATCTAAACCAACGTTTCACAAACGTTTTACCCTTACGTCACCCTTAAAATAAATTACATGTCTCAAGGAACTCCCTGCGCAAAAACAAAATTATATACCATATCTTTCTCATTTTATTTCCATCGTAGTTCACGTGGTAAATATCATAGTATATATTTTTGAATAACTGGTTTAAGGAAAATTAATTCTTCTTTGTCAAATGTTTCGGTAATGCTAAATAAAATCCTTACTGTTCGTTTATAATACTTCATCAGCGTGTTTTCATTCACACACAAAACATTTCTAAACTGAAACGTAAAAAATAAACGTAAGTAACCAATATCATATACCTATAATATAAATGTAAACAGAACAAAAACAGATAATTGTTGCATCTGTTTTTTATTATTTTTTTATCCTTTACTGGCAATGTTGAAAAGACATAAGGTAAATCAAGGCAAAATGTCCTCTGAACCAATAAATGGGCTAAGAATCTTTTTAATAACATAATAGATAAGATGATGTCTATATTACAATATTACAATAACCAAGAATATATTGTGTGTGTTTAGTAATATTACGTATATGAAATTAAATAAAAAGTCAAATGTGCATTAGTTTATCTCACCTGTTCTCACGGAACCCTTGGGGACCTTTTGTGGAAACCTAGGGTTCCGGGGAACCCAGGTTGAGAAACGCTGCCAAACAAATATAACCAGCCTGGTGGACTATTATTCAGTCTTTTCCTAACTTCTGTCTAAATTGGTTCAAATACTGACTATTATGTTATCGTAAATGTTATTACGGCCATAATTAACGCTGCCATGATGAGTGTTGAAAGTGTAGCGAAAGATACAGGTTGCTGTGAACGCAATCATAACTCAATGTTTGCATTTTCTCAGCTGAGTTTGCATGGATACAAGTTGATTTCATTGATATTGAATTATTCTTCGAATAAGCAATTTATTATGAAGTTATGCCAATAATATATAAGGCAGAAATGGTTTTATTACTTTTATCAGTTTATTTGATAAGGTAAATCTTTTCATGTACGTTATAAGTTATCGCACTGAGGCCGAGGTCAGCCTACCAACAAACATCACTCAGAATTTAAGGTTTATTTTTTAGGACTGTAGTATAAGACGACCTTCAATGTTTAAGAGTGATCTGTGAGATCTAAAGGTCGTCTTATAAGCGGAAATATACGGTATAAAAATAAACTTTTCGCCAAACAAAAAAAAAATCGAATTTTACCCATTTCTCGGGCAGATGCTTAGGCCTATGATCTTCTGTGGAAATGACCGCGGTACCGTCAAAAAAATATCAGCTTCAAAAAGGTTACCCACACTTGGTCACTTACCTTGAGAAAGGTATGAATCTATCTCTTCTTCCACAACAGCTATGGAAGGGATAGCCAAACTTGCTAAATATAAAGCCATATAAAATTAAGATGTTTGTGAGCCACAAGACATGAAGAAAAGTTACGTTTTGTTGCATACACATGTGACAACTCTCACTACCAACTGCGCAACCTAAAGTTTAATCTCTTCAGCCATGAACTTAGTCTTTTGAAATTACTCTGTAACCCTTATAAATTATGGCTTTAAATTCCTTGAGGAACATAGGGCCGCAAGATATCGTTGCGATTTCTATAACAAGCCGGTTTTTAATTCAGTAGGTTGTTAGTCTGGTGCACAAAACCCAACCTAGAGGATCAGTTTGTGAATTCAGTGTTGTCCTTCTTCTAGACCAGTTGCTACCCAGTCTGTCCTGCTATTTACCCATACCTGGGAAGAAAAATAGGATTAATATCTTTCCCAAGGGTATTATCACGTAAGTGAATGTAAGGGATTCGACTGGAATTCGAACTCGGCTCTCCGCTATCCATTACTCCACCGTACCTCCTCTAACCCATAGCGGAAAAAAGAGATGGTCTCATAACTTTTCCAGTTGTAATTGTGAATAATTTAACGCAATACAAGGTCCAAGAGGCACTCCAGGTAGATAGTTACTGAAGGTTGTTGTTGTATGAGCCGTAAGATTAGGATAAATTTGATTTGTCTGTTCAACGCCATATCAGCGTCATATGGGTCATTTAATGGCGAAATTTAATTCTTCGGGAGTTTGGAAGCGATAAAAATATGCTATTCTCTTTTCACAACTAAAGACAGCTTTTGTGCATATTCAGGTTCCTGTGGACATGATTACTAGAGGCGGTGTTTTGTGTGCTTTATGTTGTAGTTATATTGAAGTTATATTTTTGAATGCAGTTTAACTATTTACTTGGTTACAACAATATATATATATATATATATATATATATATATATATATATATATATATATATATATATATATATATATATATATTATGCTTTAAATTCCTTGAGGAACATAGGGCCGCAAGACACTGTTGCAGTTTCAGTGAATGAGTAGGTTGTTAGCCAACTGCACAACCCCCAATCTGGAGGATCAGGTTTTGAATTCAGAGTTGTCCTTCACCTAGACCAGTTGCCATCCAAGGCTATAGAACTCGGTCTGTCCTGCTATTTACCCATATCTGGGGGTGGAGGGGTAAGAGGATTCATACCTTTCCTAAGGTAAGTGAATGTAATGGATTCGAACTGGAATTTGAACACGGTTCTCCGATTCCTCAATCCGAGTCGCTATTTATTACTCCACCGTGCCTCTCACCATTCCTTCCCTCAACACTAAAGAACAACGACTCACAGAGATCTAGCATTAAATTAGGATTTAAATTCTTAGATATTTTTTACGAACCATGAACATTAAATTTACGTTTTAATCCAATGGGGTCTCAATTCATACCCAGTAAATAATTATAAAGCTTGAAATTTTCCTTAGTTAACTTTTATATGAAAAAAAGGAGCTCAGTCTACATATTCCTACGGGACGCCTATTAAAGGTCAACGAGCCACATGTGGCTCGCCAGCCGCGGCTTGACCATCCCTGAGCGATGGGTTGAATAGCAGGACAGGCTGGATCCTATAGTCTTGGTTGGCAACCAGACTACCGCAGAAAGAAAAGGCAACCTAAATTCAGGAAAATCTTCTGCCTTGCCAGTCATGAATCGAAAGAGACTTGATCGCCCAAGCGTGTATCATATATGGCACTTAAAAGGCTGATACCTGGTCTAGATGTTAATCTCCCTGAGAATGTTGGCGCAGAGTTTGATGTGCCATGTAATGAATGTGGTTGCGTCTGTCTAAGTAGGACAAGCCTCAAAAACCATCAAAGGTGCCACACACAACGAAAAGCCATTAACGAGACGGTAGACGGCATTTATACTTGCAGCAAGCACGTGAAAGAATATGTTAAAAATTTGTAAACTAAACTGAATGTTCACTAAAATATTACTGAAACATCTACAGCAAGAGTAGCTCAACCTTGTCGCAGCTGTGCAAGTGAATGTAAGTCTTTAGCTGAACTAAAAAGCCACATCCGCGCTGTCCACATTTGAAGATAAATCAAGTGATAACTTTCCTCGAAATTGAGTTGCAACTTTCATACATGCGTTTACGTTCATACATAAGAGAAGTGTCAATTTACTCAAATACAGTTCTACGCAAAGATATATAATTCTAACACAATGATCTAAACATACAGAAAGCTATTCACGATCATACATCGATCGAAAGAATGTTTTATTCCTATAAACTCCGCTGTTTATTCTCTTTTTCTATGAATATCTTTTTGTCCCGTGTAATAATTTGTTTTTCCTTTAATATTTTATCATCTTTTTTCCTTCCTCTTTCATCAGCATTCATTTATTTTATTTTTTCCGTTCATATCCTTGATTTTATTTGTTTATTCCAGCCGTTGTTATCGGTATCGTAATAGCGAAATACCGCCCCGACATCCCTTGTTAGCCGGGCCGTCACACACGCTCGGTTGAGACCTTCAATCTAAGGGCAGGTAATTAATATATCTGCTGAGATCAGAGCCTCGGGTAGAGGTTTATGAGACAGTGAAGGGTCGTAAAGTCTCCCGCTGCTTGCAATACAGCTGCATATATGAAAATGAAAGCAATCATAAGACCAGCTTGGGCGTACGTGGAAATTGTCATATTTTCAACATATCATATAATGTGTCAGTTCGTTAATAGGTGGCACTCTTCGCAGTATAATCTATAGAAGCCAAACATTGACGTCATTTGCATGGACCATTTATTTATTTGTTTTTTAAAATAGTTTTTTCGTTGTTTTTTTTATCTCTATTTTTTTTAATATTCTGAATTTATTTATAACTTTGTATTTTTTATCATTTTTTTTTCTTGTATCTTTTTAATCTGTCTTATTTCTTTCTAATATTTAATCATTAATTCAAGTATGTCTTTTTCGTTTGCTTTTCATATATTTTCCTTGTTTATTATGTTTTTAATCTTTCAAACAATTTTTACGCAGTTTTCTTTCCTCGCTACCTTGGCTTTTCTCCCAAAATATTTATATTTTTTCCAGACATTTTTTCCTTTCTTTTCTTTACCGTTATTATCATCTTTTTTTTCTCTCTCGAACATTCTCCATTCGTAGTTTGTATTTCATGTTTTCAGTAATCTTGCATTTTGTGTATTTTTTAAATTTTTTATTCTAATTTTTTTTTCTCAATTTGTTCATTAGGTTTTTATCGCTTTTTTTGTTTGTTTACTTATATATATTTTATTTATTTCCATACAGTCGGAATGTTTCATTACTTTCCGATTCTTTTCACTTTT